>OZ038489.1:120707568-120807568 GCA_964036315.1 Acanthosepion esculentum | reverse complement strand
TATATATATATATATATATATATATATATATATATATATATATATATATATATATATAAGTACACGATTTCGAACGATTGGCCAAGTCCAAGTAAAATTTATTATCCATTTGCTGTTTTTGAAGTGAAGCCTCCCCATTGAAAGATTTTTTTGTTGCATTTACACTGCGTCTTTGTTTGCTATCTCCACTTACAACCACGTCAAAAGGAATTAAATTCTATCTTCGCACGAATGTCGCTAACAAAACATCTTTAGTAAAATATTTGAGTCAAATTTACTCAAATATATTGTTTAATTGCCAACAGGGAACTTAGTTTTCAAGCCTTGAAAATATATGGTCGATCTACTATAGATGCTTTTAAAATAAAAAAGGGGATATCAATATATTACGCTACGATTAATGTTCTTCTGTTGTAGACAGCAAACCTATTATTCGAAAAGCAGCACAAGTTGAAATCGTGCTTTCAAAATGGCCAATGAATGTCTATTTCTTTTTAACGAAGAGCACGGAGAGTAACAAACCTGAAATCAGGAAGATTTTTCTTTGCTTTTCGTCCAGTTTCAATTGAAATGTTAGAACAATAGAAAAACAATAATTAATGCCTATTGCGCAGAAACAAAACTGCATACACTGCGCATGTTATATATTCTTGAAGTAAATATATTACATATAAAATATTATAGCACACTGGAAATGTAGTTATCCATGGGTTCACAAGTGCGGAGCAATTAATGAGTGTCCAAATAATTGCATAGTCCTGATAGATTGCCTTTTTAATTAATTGTTGCTTAATAAACACTAACCATGTTTTTATTTTGAGTTGGAAACCATATTTCTAGGAAACCTGCTGAGCATCAAATTCCTTCCCTACACTATCATAATAAGTTGCTAGAAAGACAAAGTTACATTACGATTAGGCACTTTCCATTATTTCTTCAAGATGTTGTAAAAATCTAATAGTATAAAGCTACCATCGAATATAGAACTGAAGAAACGCTTGAAATCGCATGCTGAATATTATCTCAAGGCGACAAAACATTTGTGCATATATATATATATATATATATATATATTTATATATATATATATATATATATATATATATATATATATATGTATTTGTGTGTGTGTGTGCGTGTGTATGCGTGCATGTATGTGTGTATTGTATGTAAAATACT
Organism: Acanthosepion esculentum; assembly: GCA_964036315.1. NCBI lineage: Eukaryota > Metazoa > Mollusca > Cephalopoda > Sepiida > Sepiidae > Acanthosepion > Acanthosepion esculentum. The sequence goes on along the minus strand of OZ038489.1, from coordinate 120,806,389 downwards.
ATATAATTATTTTTTCACATTTTACAATTATAAAGTTATGTGAACACATATCGTGGTTTCAAATTGATCGTAACGGTTATCAGGGAGGAAAATAAAATAGACAAACGCACTTCAGACTACAAATACATCGATATATATATATATATATATATATATATATATATATATATATATATATATATATATATATATATATATATATATATATATATATATATATATATATATGTGTGTGTTTGTGTGTGTGTGTGTATGTGTGTCTGTGTTTGTGTGTCTGTGTTTGTGTGTCTGTGTCTGTGCGAAATATGAAAACTTATCTTAGCCGACGCGTTTCGTATCTGATGGACTTTATCATGGAATTTTTTTTCATTTGTCTTGATAAAGTCCCTTATAAGTTGAAACTCATCGGCTAGGATAATTTTTCATTATTCTGTTTTCAGATTGTCCTTTTACAGAAACAGTCTATCTGTAATGTCTACACACACACACGTATATATATATATATATATATATATATATATATATATATATATATATATATATATATATATATATATATAGATATATACGGAGTAAATTGAAACAAAACTTTGGTCGGGCTGAGAACTTTTCAGTACATTATCATTCACTATATGACTACAAATATAATTAGTTGTACAACACTTTTATATCAGTAACTCAGTTAGGAAAAGTGAAGGAACAAATAAACTCTGTAACAGACAGCTAAATAAACAAATATATGCGTAGGAAACACTCAGTTTCATCAAGTAAATAAACAGAAGGCTGATATATTTTGTGTATATATGTATGTTTATGTACGTGTGGTTATATACATATATATATATATATATATATATATATATATATATATATATATATATATATATATATATATATACATATATATATGTATGTATATATATATATATATTTGTATATATATATGTATTTAATTTTGTCATTTTAATATGCATATATCTTATTTGTGAATCTATACATATATATATATATGTGTGTACATATACATATATATATATATATATATATATATATATATATATATATATATATATATATATATATATATATATATGGGAGGGTATGTGTGTGTGTGTGTTAATGCTAAAATGTTACGAATGCACAGAGCTGATGAACCATGACAGACATGAAAATCGTGATTCGGTGAGGAGTTTTGATCGAAAACCTTTCAGTACCTTATCGCCAATAGTTACATAGATGCATGCACATGCCGTAGGAGACAGGCACTAAACTGAATATGAAGTAATCATAATAGAGATGAATGAAAATATACTTAGCAAAGTAACAAGATAGATAGATAGATAGATAGATAGATAGATAGATAGATAGATAGATAGATAGATAATTTAAATTTGTTTCATATATTTCTCTGTGTGTAGGCAGGTACGCTCACACACCCTCAACAACATATTTATATACATACATAGGAAGATATATTTTTAATGAAATTATCATAGAAATAAAAGCAAAACCGCTGACTGTGATCTCTTGATCGATCGATCAGAAGAAATGTAAGTGTCAACGAAAAAGTAAATCGTACATCTGTTAGAAGGAAAGAAAGAAAGAAAATAAATTTAAAGAAAAGAAAGAAGGAAAGAAAGACGAAATATTGATTAATTTTATTTTTGAAATGGTTTGATCGAATTCTTTGATCATCGTTCAAAATTTATCGGAATATTATCAAACTTTGTTATTTAAATCAATATATTTTCAGTTTGCCACTTCGATAAAAGTCACTGTTTAGTATTCAAATAGATAAGGAGATTGTATAAAAGTTTATAAAACTATTGAAATCAATGTAAATAGTGTTTTCTACGAGATGAAATTATATTTAACTTTAAAATAATTAGAACAAATCCGTAACTTAATAATCTGTTTAACGCCAAAAAATACTATAAAATCTTATACATACATACACACATATATATATGTAAAAGTATAAATATATATATATATATATATATATATATATATATATATATATATATATATATATATATATATATATATATATATATATATATATATATATATATATATATATATATGTACACACATTTATATATATTGTGTGTGTGCTTATGTGTATGTGAGTTTATGTGTACGTGTAATTTTGATATAATTACTTACCTTATCGGTGATTACTTTTTATAACTTGCATGTAAAATCCGATCGTTAACATGGAGAAAAATGGTCCACCGGAACTCTCAACAACTTAATAAGGGAAAAAAAATGAACTGTTTTCATGCAACAGGCGTCAAAGAAAGGAAGAAGTGAGAAACCGATCAAAAGTCTAACCGGGCTATCCTGCCTGGGAAATAACGAACGAATCACCAGTATTGATCTCGTCTCTTTAAATACGGCTGCAGAAATTCCACCGCTTGTAAAAATGACGCTTCGAAAACGACTGTCTTTTCCCCCCTTTTAGTCACTGCTTCGCTCGTCGCTGGAACTGGCGATGTGCAGTGTCGACCTCGCTTTCTTCTTTTGCTGCTTCACACGTGTGTTCATTCCGATATATGTGCGTATCCGTGGCACACGGGAACTTGTGAGATACACATGTTTAAATTCTTCAATTACAACTCCGTAGATGCGTGTGTGGATACATATGTGTGTGTTCTATATATGCAAGTGTGGTTATGCGCGTGTGTGTTGTGTGTGTGTGTGTGTGTGTGTGTGTGTGTATGTGTGTTTGCCTGTTTGCTCGTACAAGCCACTCTTCTTCGAGATTGACAATCTCAGTGGACGCTCACTAAATTCTCGGTGTTTTTATAAAAAATGCAGCTTCGACGTCATGTAGATATATTTGCATCTGTAGGATTTATATGAAAAAAATATATGAATATATTAAGAAATGTCTTAATTGCGAAATAAATCAGCGTTTAGTTAATCATCTATGTATTTGTGTGTGAGTGTGTGTGTGCTTAGTTGTATGGACAAGTTCCTGTTACACAGACGGATATAAGATATATATATATATATATATATATAAGAATATAAGAAATTAATCAATTTTCTATCGCTAAACAACTTCTTTAAAACAGATCTACTTACAACAGGCTGACGTATAATAATAAGAATTTATTTTTTAAAGCCAAAATTGTTAGCTTTATTTTTTTTTATTGTCAGTATAAAATTATTGCAACAGCTGATCACTTGAGTGGATGAGTCTTCAGGGTGATTTGTTTGGAAACTTAATACAGGTAAAAAAAATGTTAAGAACACTTCTCGATTTAAAATGGGGCACGTTGCATAGTTACATTTTAAAATATTATTAAATATTTTTCTAGTTTTTTTTATGAAACTGCTGATTTCCGTATAACTTTAAAGGAAAAGTAAGTTGATCTAGTGAAGAAGAAATTCTCACATCTATGTATATTAATATATATATCTATGTGTGTGTGTGTGTCTGTATGTGTATGTATTAATATATATATATATTTGTGCGTGCGTGTATATGTGTGTGCTTGTGTGCGTATTAATTTCAGTAAAGTTTAATATTAAATATATTGTTGTTTTTAATTTATTTTAACTTTATTTTTAGATGTAAGTTAGAAATTAATTGTTAAATAAATCGATTGATAGAGGGAGAGAGGTGGTAGAATGAGAGAGGGAGAGAGGTGGTAGAACGAGAGAGGGAGAGAGGTGGTAGAACGAGAGAGGGAGAGAGGTGGTAGAACGAGAGAGAGTGAGAGAGAGACTGACAGATAGACAGACAGACCGACCTTTTCTTTGCAGAAAATTTCAGACGTATTATTGAAGAGGATAAAACAACAGGATAAACATTGTTTAGCGCCACGTGTTATGCTGAAAGCGCATCTGTTCTGAGCAGAGGAAAGCAAGTTAAGCAACTAAAAATCTGAATAACTTAATGGTGACAGCATTGTAACATTAGGCAGTCTAAGTAGAATTTTCCCTGACGAAAAACGCTTCAGGGGTAAGTGGCCAAATTTTTGAGTGCCATTACTACAAAAAAAATCGATGTTTCGTTTGTAAGCAAAATATCGCTCGATAAAAAAAGAATATTTTATCAACAGTAAAAAATAACAACATGCAAGGGGGAAAATATTTGAAGGACCCGTACATAAAATAAAACGTACGTATTTTTCATTCCCTATTTCTCTCTTTCTCAACACACACACACACACACACACACACACACACACACACACACACACATAAACTCATGTAATATATAAGAAACTGCGAGTCGTGCTACCGGTAAGAGATTATACATACATACATATATATATATATATATATATATATATATATATATATATATATATATATATATATATTTAACAAAATTTAAATTATGTAACGGTCAGTCTTGACTAAGCACCTGAAGACGTGTATTGTACATTACATTCCAAGTGGTGCTACTGCTGAGGAAAAATATGTATGTTAATTAGCGCACACACATACAACACACACTTACTCACTTATTCAGGCTCGCATACACGCACACACACACATATAAATATATATATATATATATGTGTGTGTGTGTGTGTAAGCAAAGTGCTCTAGTGGTATTTTGTGGTGGGGCAGTGTTTTCTACCAAGTACTGTTAGAAGGATGAGGGATCTGCGTATAAGCAGTGAAAATGAAATCACAGTTGGGTTTCTAAGAAAAAAGAATTGTGTGCTGGGAGGAGAGAAAAAGTGTAAGCGAAATAAGGCTTAGGGAGAAAACAAATTTCATTTTACTGCGTTCAAAATATTACCATTCTTTTTTTTTACATTTAAGATCCAAACCCGTGGCTTACATTGGAGCTTCAGTAACAGAAAATCTCTTCAATACCTCAGGTCATTCTTTAGTCAAATATAAGTATACAATAATGATTTCATAGATTGTTCCATCGACGAAGTTTTAGAGAAAATGGAAACAAACAAGACGCTTATAATTAACTTCATAAAGAGACGGATGAAGTTTCTAGAGACATAATAACGAAAGTGGTCAAGTAAATCTGATACTCAATGGACAGTTTCAAGGCATGAAGGACAAATGCAAACGATGCATGTCATATCTAACGTGCTTTTGGAAATGGATAGCGGAAAAAGGTTTAGGAGATATAACAAAAAGACAACATTTATTAAGGGCTACAGGAAATTATCGGGAGCTATGATCACCTACGTTCTGGAGTGGCACGATGCTTAGAAGAACACTCGTGCGGGTCCATATAGTTGAAAGCCCCGTAAGTATAAGTAAACACTGCAATGAGGGTAGACGTAATCTTCAATCCAGAGAGCAGGCCCGATTTTTTTAAGTTTACCTTAAATATGGCACGACGCCAAAAGATATTCTAATATTCTGGGTGGACGCAAACTACGCATCATTCTGAATTTGACGATATGTTTAACTTTTCTCACAGAGATACAAAAGGAGGACAATGAACAAGGACTCAACTAAATACACCTGACGTCACCAAGAATGTTTTGCCAAATATCATTGTTTGGCAATATTTCAAACGAGGTTCCCATAGTGATCATGTCGCAAAAATCCTTTCAAATCTCCATTATCTTTCTTAGTATTTTTCTGCGGTTTAGAAATTCGCTGTTCTTCCTATTAGGTTCTATTCCACTTGTTTGTATCGACAACCGTTACACTTTACAAAGTTGATCGGATTCGATACCCATGACTCAGACGATTCAAAAGAAAGTTATTTCGCCAGAGTGACTCGGCAACCTGCGATCTTAGTATCTCACCCTTCTTTTCTTTTCTTTTCTTTTCTTTTCTTTTCTTTTCTTTTCTTTTCTTTTCTTTCTTTCTGTCTTTCTTTCTCTTTAACCTATTGATTTTGGCAACTTCAATTCTTTTTGAACCCACTAATTTTGGGGATGGTAGGTGTTAATGGATTACCTTACAAAAATTATATTAGAAAAATTTCATAATATCGGATTTTAAAGAACTCTAATTAATATCGGATTTGATATAGCTTATATTTAATAACTTTTTAAAGAAAGTTATAGAACCTGGACTTTTATTATTATTTTTTTCTTTTAATTAACAGCGGATTTTCGATCAAGTATTAATGGGCTAATCATTGCCCACTTTTCTTTCTTTCTTTCTTTTCCATTCTTTTTATTTTCTTGTTTTCTTTTAATATTTTTTTTATTCTTTTAGTGTATTACGTTAATAAAGGGCGCTGTCATTCTGTCTTTCTTTCTCTCTTTCTTTTTCATTCCATTTTCCTCTGTTTGTATTGTTCTTTCCCTGAGTGCATTACGTTAATAGAAAGTGTTTCTTTCTTTCTTTCTTTCTTTCTTTCTTTCTTTCTTTCTTTCTTTCTTGATTGCTTGCTTCGTTTAAATGTCTTTATTCAGTTTTTTTATTAATTTTATAATGAAACAGTTTTATTTAATGTTCATATAATATTCCTATTCTGTCTGTAATTACAGAAATATATATGCAAGGTTATTTATGATATTTTAACTGACAACATCCGTGCAATTTCATCTTTAACATTTCTTCAATAATTCATTATTGATTATCCGTCGGCGATCATGGCTCTCCATGTTTTCTTGTTTTTTGTTGGCACTTGATCATCTCTGTCAGTCATCCTTATATGTGCAGAAAATACTTGCATTTGAGAAAACTCGTTACCTCTATAATACCAAGGGGTATTAGTTGGAGAACATGTGACAGCAAGTTTTCTCAATATTCCAGTACTTTTTATAACACACACGATCTAATTATAATAAAACTGGCATCTGGCTAGTTTTGATTTCTTTATCTTTCAATCTCGATTTGCGAGATTCTTCACGTTGTACCAAGTACTCCAATAATGACAGGCACAACTGGTTTCACAATTTTGTTTGCTATTTTATTATGAGAATTACCTTCACCCCGACTCCAATGTATCGGCAGGATCCCATTGAGAACATGTCTGCTCCTATGTTTGGTAACGCCGCCCCCTCAACACCCACGCTGACATCAAAAGCAATAGTTTTGGATCACTCTCATATTTAAGGAATATACACGTCAATAATATTTACTAAAAATATCAAGGAGCATCAAATGTCTCTCGATCTCCACTACATCTTATGTCTGGATGTGCAGGTGGTGCAATAGATAGCGGCTCAGCTAAGAATTTGGAGAGCTGAGTTCGAATTCCTGTCGTGTTCGTTACATTTACTTGATCTTATGAATCAATATTCACCCCCAGCTATGGGTTAAATGATAGTAACTTCATCTAGAAAAATAACTGTTATTCACAAAAAACTGTTAATGAAAAATTCACTCACAGAAACATTATTATTCTTAATGTCCAAAAATATGTTTCGACTTGAAATAACCGGGAAAAGTTTGTTCAGTCAGCCAATCATGTGTATTCTGTTATTATGTACTCGTTGACTTTAGATACACTGGAGATCACGTGACAGCAAATATGTATTGTATTCTCTGATTCTCTCTTGTATTCTTGTTCATTTACAAACATTTCTTTCAGTTCTTGGAATTTTCACTTCTGTTTTTCTTCCTATATTTCTTCTTATGAAATATTTGTACTTACTGAGTCTTCATGAACATATATCATGTTGCTTAAATGACAGTCATCATTAATATTGGCTCTAATTATCATCACTGTTACTGTATGCAGTCATATTATCATTATTATTACTAATATTATTATTACTATTACTATTCGCATTAACAAGTGTCTAACGCTACTAAAAGGCCTGTCGCTTTCTCAGTAGCTTTTTTAGGATTTTTGATAACAGTCTGTTTGTTATATAACCGTTACGCTACTTGACCGAAAATATTTCTGGCTTATGAGTTTGTTTCTCATAATGCTTTCTTTCTCATAATGCTTTCTTTCTCATAATACTTTATTTTGAATAATGCTTTCTTTTTCCTAATTCTTTCTTTATCATAATGCTGTCTTTTTCATAATGCTTTTTCCCATAATGCTTTTTTTTTCTCATAATGCTTTCTTTCTCATAATGCTGGTAATTATTGAAATTATTCATTTATATTTGTTCTTGTTTCGTTTTTTCTCTTTTCTCGTTACTATTGATACTTTAGTCTCATTCCAAAAATAAAAAATATGGAATATGTTTTGTAAATGATAACATTAAATAAAAAACACCGTTCTGACTTCATTTTTCTTGTCGACTTCTAGGACTGTAAAAAAGTCAGAGCAATTTATTTAGATTTTTAGCCCATGAAAGTAATATTCACATAGTATTGTGTTTAAATATTAGCTAAAAAAAACAAAAACATTTTTAATGTTTAAAATTGAGAGATTTAAAATTTTAAAGCAACGTTTATCGTGTTAAAGTTAAATGAAATTGAAATATAATAAGACATTTAATTTTCGCTGTTCTAACTGCGATGCAATTGTGTTTAACGCATGTATTTTATTTGGTGACAATATATAAATATATATAAATTAGAAATAGGTTTTATTTCTTAAATCAGCATTCACAATTTAATTTCTACTGGCCCAACTAGTTTATTTGGATGTGCAATGAGAGTGTCATGTCTGTCAAATTCCTGGCTTTTCTCAGTTGGAATTAGCTGGGCCTTAACTAACACAATAATATTGATTGGAAAAGAAATGGTAAAAGACAGTATATGAAAGAGGGAATGTAGGCGGAACAGAACTAGCAATAAAGAAATATTGATAATATATATATATATATATATATATATATATATATATATATATATATATATATATATATATATATATATATATATATTTAAGCTTTTCACCCCAAGCAAGGCTGGAAGCCACTAGCACGCATAGGGTTACAGAAGGTTTGGAGGAAGAGCAGATAGGAGTGGTAAAGGAGAGGACGTTGAGAAAGATAGTGTATCGATCAAGACAAGGGGGTTACAGAAGATTTGGAGCGAGAGCAGATAGGAATGAAAGGGGAAAGGATGTGGAGAAGGGAAGTGGATAGATCAAGGCAACTGGAGATGTCGATTGACGTTACACTTAAATAGTTGGAGATTATATTTGTCAGGGAAACAGGGATAAGGAAGGGTGTTCCACAGGCGAGATGTGCGAGACATGAAGCTATTGGAGTAGAAGAGACGTCTACATCTAACAGTTTCAACAGTGATGGGGTGGGAATGGGATGCCAGCCTCGTAGGACGCTTAAATTCATGAGGCCTGGGAACCAGCGAAAGCAGCGCATCGGAGCAATTACCGTTAAAGTATTTGTAAAAAAGACAGAGCGAGGCAACGGCGCGTCTGTGAAAGAGCGACTGCAGACGAGATGATAGATCAGGGCCAGTTACATTGCATATCCGTCTCTGGATCTTATCAAGAACCCTGAGGCAAACAGCAGGGGCTCCAGACCATAATTGGCAGCAATACTCCATGCAAGGGCGAATGGTTGATGGAGTATATATATATATATAAGGAGAAAAAGAAAGTGGTGAAAATAATTGTATAATCCATTTTTGTATCTGAAACTAAGTCATGTTCGATTAATACTGAGAAGAAAATCAAGATGAATAAATATGAGTGAATGGCATAATGGGGAGAATTAGAAGATACAGACAAGAGAGAAAGATGATGACATTATTATTATTATTATTATTATTATTATTATTATTATTATTATTATTATTATTATTATTATATATGTTCGCCTTTTATAGGTTTTGTCCAGTTGATGACGGTTTCAGGTCCTAAAGACACAGCAGTTTTTTTCAGAACATGCTGTTCCAAACAGTGCTATAAAATGGCGTAGTCCCAATAATATCAGCGCGGCAGAATGGTAGTGGTAATATTAGGCGTTTCCCTATAAGGAAACATTTGGCATTCATTGACCAAACAGCCAGTACTGCTTTTGGTTGAAATTTCTAAAAAAAATCTTTCTCTTCAAACATTTTTTCAGGAAATTAGATTTTTAAAAATTTCAGTAGCTATTATTGATCTGTCCAGCATTGAGAAGGGGGTTTCCTTCCTTACCTTTATTTTAGTAGTGTGGAATGCTTGATTATGTCAACATTTTCTCTTCGAGTTACATATACTATCCATTTCAGTTGTTGCTGCTGTTGTTAGTCCTAAAGTGGTGTGGATTTCTTGGTTTGTAAAGCTGTAGCGTCATTCCATAACATTCAAAGAAGGGTGATCTTCATTAAGAAACACATGCTTCATTAGATCAAAGATTTTATCACAATTGACCTTAGGAAGCGGTTGTATAAAGCTGTGACTCTTGAGATATTTTTAAACGAGTATGGCACTATGCATGACATTCATATGAAAATTTCAATATGACGAATTTATTTAAGAAAATAAGTCAAATTTTCAGTCTGATGTGTTGGGTTTGTAGCAATTTGTACAGTTGGGTGAAACTATCCCTGTCGCAGCACAATCCATATTCAATTTCCTTTTCTCCCATACTAAATGTGTTATAACTGATCCATACGCTGATATATCTGAAGTGTTTAATATTTCCTACTTTCACACCCTGTCTTTTTTATCATGGATTCATGGTATGTGCCGTCACTGCTTTCATTCCATTTTCTATCGTAGTTTCTTCTGAGTACAATTTGGTAGAGGACGTTGTTTTTTTGTTCAAGATCATTCTTATCCCAACTATGAATGCCTATGTCATCAGGCATGCACTCTCCTTCCCTTAATAATCAGTAACTTGTCTTCGGTAGGGAAATGAAAACCAAACTGGACAGTGAGGTTTTAACTTTCATAAAACAATTAGAGCTTAGTTAATATAATGTTTATTAATACTTTCACGATGGTGGATCCAGCAGAGATACATCTCTATGTGTGGGCGTCGTGAAGGTTACTTTTATGTCCTATCATGTATTAATGCGTGATAAACCCCACTTTCTGCGCATGTGCCTCTGATTCTAGATTTATTTAAAATTTTATTTTTATTCAATTCGGTGAGAAAGTAAGCTATTTTTAAATCACAACCTCAATGTCGAGCGATACTTTATTCTTTTTTCTTAATAGTTTTCTTATTTTTCCACCCGAGTAGGTTCATTATTGTTTATGTTTGTCGACGGACTTTCTCATGATTTTTTGACTTTTGCTATATGCTCTCCTTCTGCCGACTGCTGACGTTTACTGTGGTCAAGTTTGATTTGCGATTCAAAGTGTTTTTCGGGACTGTTCCCAGGAAATAGTCCCAAGTGCACCAATAATAAAAGGGGTAACTGCTACTATGTATATATATCTCTGATTTCCTCTGTCACCTCTTGGTACATCTTCTTCTTGTAATTAGTGTTATTAATATTATCATTTGTAATCATGTATTTATTCTTTTTTAGTCATGGCAACATTATTTAGGTATCAATAGTACTAGTCAACAAATGGTTAATTGGAGGATTACATAGGATATTAAATAAAATTAAGATATTGAACGTCTTTTAATGAGGCTGTCTTTTTTCATGTTTTTCATATTCAATCACTCAACCATATTTGGTTTGTTTTGTTTTACGGCAAATCAACATCAATGGGTCATTTAATGCCGACAACTTTTTCTTTTTTTTTCCTGGTAATATTTTTGTTTTGTCAAAAATCTATTTCTTTTAATATTTTGTTCTCAAAAATGTATAGCTGGTAATATTATTTTTTCAAAAACGTATAGGTGGTAATATTTAAAAAAAATGTATAGCTGGTAATATTTTTTTTTCAAAAATTTACAGCTGGCAACATTATTTTTCAAAAACGTATTATTACAGGCCTTGCTGTTGGACGTAGTTTATCGTCTTACCCAGGACGCGGATGTAGTTTATCGTCATACACAGGACGCGGATGTAGTTTATCGTCTTACCCAGGACGCGGATATAGTTTATCGTCTTACCCAGGACGCGGATGTAGTTTATCGTCATACCCAGGACGCGGATGTAGTTTATCGTCTTACCCAGGATGCGGATGTAGTTTATTGTCATAGCCAGGACGCAGGATGTAGTTTATCGTCTTAGCCAGGACGCGGATGTAGTTTATTGTCATACCCAGGAGTAAGTAGTACTAGGAGTATGTGTTTATACTAATATTACCAAATGACTTACAATTGATGGTGAATCTTCTTAGTACCCAGAAGCAACCTTCTCCGTACACTCATCAGCATCATTTTATTCATTTGCGCGTTCACGTCAGAATTCCTTATCATCATAGGAGATTTAATGACAGTATGTCTCCTCATTTCTCCAGCACCTTCCTTAGTAGCCTCGCAACTCTTTCAAACATTCTTATTTACCTAAATTTATTCCCATTTGTTTCGACACATTTTCATGTGCCCTAACTCTAATAATAATAATAATAATAATAATAATAATAACAATAATAAAAGTAATCACATTTATAAAATCTGCTGCTTTGCATCAGATTTATCTTGTAGTTTTCACAGCGGATTAAATTTTACTGCTGTTTTTATTTTCTAATTTAACTTCTAATGAATTTCGAATAAAATTTATTCCTTTAGTTTATAATATAAGTTTTCTTTCAAATTTTATGAATTTAAATAAAGGCGGACCAAATTTGGATTATGACGTGTGTTTTGTTGGAATTTGATTTATTGACAAAAGAAAAGACCCATGCTTAATCATTCATTTTATTTCATCAATCTTGTGTTAATATATATTTATGTTGCTGGAATATTGCTGTTTTTTAATAATATATCTATCAAGTTTAATTGATATTATATTTCATTTTGTTCTTTTATCGGATTCTTTTCTTTAAATAACTGGGGATTCTTTTTGTCTTGCAATCGTTGCATCACTTCCATTCATCAAATGTTATAGTGAATAATTTTCTTGGTATCTGTGCATAGTTTAACGAGGTTCCCAGTTTAAATATTGATTTTCTGTAGCCGAAACGTAACTTGATGAACTTCTCTTGCTTTATTAGAACTTCTGTAAAACCTGTCTACTACCTCGGGGTGAACAGGGGTCTCATCCTTACCACGTTAGATTTTGCAGCGCTGGTTTTCGTAGTAAATATGTATTTTACAGGGTGGAGTAGGAAATATATCAAGGGTAACTTAATAACATCAAGTTTTAGTCAATTGATATTCATTAATTAAGAGTAATTGATGTAATCTTATTTATAATCACAACCAATAGTAATTATAATAACACTTAAACGTCAAAGTATTACATGTACACAAGACTCACATTTTATATGAGAATTTTCTCCATTCTTTCTTCTTATAATTGGTGCTAGGATGATTATAGCGTGTTGGGAACCGGGGTCGGGGGTGAAGATGTAAAGAACACACGTGCGTTAAAACTTCCTGCTAGCCGGTCCAGCTACATGCGAATGTTGGACTTTAATTAAGTCCAAAGAAGAAAAAGAAAAGAAACAAGACCGATATATATATATATATATATATATATATATATATATATATATATATATATATATATATATATATAAAAGTGAACATAGAAGTCAACACTTAGAGGCGACAGTCTGTCTCAGGCCTGACGATTGCACTAGCATGAAACAGACTGTCGCATCTGAGTGTTAACTTCTATGTTCACTTTTATATTTACACACGCTCTATCTCTGATATTGAGCAATTTATCCCATAATATAGCACACCTTAAGACTATATTTCTTCATATATATATATATGTATATATATATGTATGTATATATATATATGTACATATATATATATGTATATATATATATATATGTATATATATATATATATATATATATGTATATCCCATGAATATAGCACACCTTAAGACTATATTTCTTCATATATATACATGTATATATATATGTATGTATATATATATGTACATATATATATATGTATATATATATATATATGTATATATATATATATATATATGTATATCCCATGAATATAGCACACTTTAAGACTATATTTCTTCATATATATATATATATATATATATATATATATATATATATATATATATATATATATACATATATATATATATATATATATATATATATATATATATATATATATATATAAACAAATATATGTATTAACAAAAAATTACAATCACATGGACAGTTACATTGTGTTGTTGTGGTGAATATTATGTGTGTGTATTTGGTGAGTGTTTGTACGAACTTGTATTGGTATTGTTCTTAGCGTGTTCCAAACGTTGGGAAAAGGTGTATTTGTGAGAGCTCACATTGGTATTGGCTGAAATGAAGAAAGAAGAGAAAGGATTACCTCACCTCCACACGAGGTGGAATGCGGCAAAAATGCTAATGAAAAAAAGAGATCGAGGCAAAAAGTCACCCAGTATTTATAGTATGGGGAGAGAGACCCCTGGTGAAGAATTAGGGAACTAAGGAGGAGCTAACTCCGACAAGCGTTAACATTTTATAAACTACTCGCATATCGACACGTGTTGTTTTCAGAAGTACCTACAACAAATTATGTTATATTCTTCCATTTATTAGTTATCCCAGATCTCGTTAATGGATAATTACGGGTAGATTTATAGTCCCAATTCTTCATTTTTAGTAGACTAACTTAAACATACACTTACCGGCTTACTATTACTGCTACTTACAGGCTTGTCGTTAATAGTCGATGTACTCGTGGGCAGTTATTGTTGTTGCTTGAGTCGTCGAATGACTTAAAATATGACGAGTATTACTTGATGTTTCGCTTGCCAAAGAATAAATTTTCATAGCAATATGAATGCTTATTCTCCTCAGTACCAGTAATATACAAATCTATTAGAATGTTTCAGTCATTTATGTACCATACGCGATACACGCTTAGGCGATCATGTATCTTTTGATATATGACTGACGCGGGCAGATTTTTTTTCCTGCAGTAGGTGAGGGATTAGTAGACTTAGTAAAGTAATTAGTAGACTTAGTAAAGAATAATACTACTCGATATGTTTGCTGAAGCCATGCAATGAAATGCATAAAGGTACAAACGAAAATGTAGTGAGTTTGGTGGCCGATACTTTTACTGACGTACTAAGCTTTAATGTTAATTAGCTACAAACCAATGTGCTACTCTTCGCGAATATTGGAGACTGTAACTAACCCGTGGCGTTCGGAGAACTTTAAGAATGATTTACAGTTTAAAAATTAATATGTGTGAAGGGGAAGCGGGTTTCTGTTGTTTGTATGCGAAGCAATCATAGATGTTGAGTAAACATGAAAAAAATCAATATTAATTAATGGCTGGGAAAGTGACAAGAAGTCTACAGTGAAGAAGAAATCGCAAAAGGTCTCCAATATTCCAGCCCTCTGCTTAATAATAATAATAATAATAATAATAATAATAATAATAATAATAATAATAATAATAATAATAATAATAATAATAATAATAATAATAATAATGATAACCGCCCAGACATTGTTATTAAAGACCACAAACAAAATAAGTGCCTCCTTATTGATATGGAAGTGCCTGCAGACTGCAATGTATCTTTGAAGATATTCGAAAAATTGTCAAAATACAATGACCTTGAAATAGAAATCTAAAAAATGTGGCACATGGGAACATCAACAAACCCTGTTGTAGTTGGAGCCCTTGGACTGGTTGGAAAAGATTGCAGCAGGCTGATTGAAGGGATCCCTGGAAGTCCATGCCTCAAAGAGATACAAAAAATTGTTCTGACAAGTACAGCCCACACTTTACGAAGGGCTTTATCTATTTAATTATTATTTTTTTTATTTATTTATTTTTTTTGCAGTGGAAAGTGTCATGATGCCATTTCTAACCTTAGGTCCCTGGGCGGGACCCGGAAAGAAATGTGTAAACGCCAGATATCAAAGGAAATAAAAAAAATAAAAAAAATAATAATAATAATAATAATAATTATTATTATTATTATTATTATTATTATTATTATTATTATTATTATTATTATTATTATTATTATTTCCTTTGATTTCTGGTGTGTACACATTTCGTTGGTGGTCCCGCCTAGAGACCTAATGTTAGAAATGGCATCATCACATTTTCCACTGACAAACACACACACACACACACAAAAGTTACATAGATAAAGCCCTTTGTAAGGTGTGTGTTGTACTCGTGAGAACAATATTTTGTATTTCTTTATTATTATTATTATTATTATTATTATTATTATTATTATTATTATTATTATTTCCTTTGGTGTCTGCTGCATACATATTTCCTTCTGGGTCCCAACCAGAGACCTAAGGACAGAAATGGCATCGTGACTTTTTCTAAAGGGCACTGTTTGAGGAAAAAAAGACATATTTTACATGTGTGGACTATACTTGTGAGTACTTTTTTTTGTATTTCCTTAAAACATCGGCTACCAGGAATCACTTCAATGAGTTGTATTTTGATAGTTTTTTCAAGATCTTCAACGATACATTACAATCGACAGGGTCTGCCATGTCAATAAGAAAGCACATACTGTCCTGGTGGTCCTTGATCACGAATGTCTGGGCGATTAGCTTTGATTGTTGTCTGTGTGTATTGTAAAGTCCCATAAAAGAGTTACTGATCCTATCTTTGTAACCAGGTCTGCTGATGTTCATTCCAGTTTCTTGCAGTTTCCTTCCCGAAAAAAAAATGCATATTTTCCTTTGCAGATGTTGGACGACTTTATTATGTCGAATTTTATATTCAGTTGTTGCTTAAACGGTGCCACCTGATAAAAGGTGATCAATTGTTACTGGATATTTAAAACAGTACCTGCATTTGGGGTCAATACAATTTATTATTATTATTATTATTATCATTATTATTATTATTATTATTATTTCTTTTGATATCTGGCGTTTACACATTTCTTTCCGGGTCCCACCCAGGGACCTAAGGTTAGAAATGGTATCATGACACTTTCCACTGCAAAAAAAATAAAATAAAATAAAAAATAATTACATAGATACAGCCCTTCGTAAAGTGTGGGCTGTACTTGTCAGAACAATTTTTTGTATCTCTTTGAGGCATGGACTTCCAGGGATCCCTTCAATCAGCCTACTGGAACCTTTTTCCAACCAGTCCAAGGGCTCCAACTACAACAGGGATTGCTGATGTTCCCATGTACCACATTTATTATTATTATTTTATTTTTTTTAAAATTTATTTTCACTCACTAATTTTTTGCAGTTTCCATATATTCTTCAAATCTCAAGCGAGGTCCAGATACTTGTCTTGTATTTTGTATTCTTTTTGTTTTACTCAGGGGTCTTCTTCTTTTTCGTACCGTGTCCCTTTACGACAAGTATGATCATGCTTCTCCACATCTTCCAGTCTTTTTTAGCCCTTAATAATGCTTGTTTTTTATAATGGTCTTCCAATTCCCTGATATAACATCCACTTATACAAGTTTGTCAGGTCGGCTAGTAGGTGTTTCCCACTGTTCCTCTTGCGTTCAGTATATACCCTGTGAGCTTCAAAATCCTCCAATCCTCCTTCCCTCATTATGTGTCCAAAAGCTTTCAACTCTCACATTCTGATGCTAAATATACGTGTTTTTTTTTTATTCAATTCTCTTTCAAATTTCCCCGTTGCTCTTAATTCTTTGCGCATGGAACTTTCAGCATTTTTTGTAGAACCTCATCTCATCTGTGAGGAAATTGCCCAGCATTCATTTCCTTAAAACTCGATTGATATTTACAGCAGATTTGTTTCTGTGTTTGCCATCGGTGTGTATTATGTTGTTATCATTGTACTCATTAATGGTAAGTTCACGTCAAATTTATAGATCTCTTAGTCTCACGGTAGAGATTGAAAAAATTCCTTGAAAAGACACATTCATGTCTTACGCCTCCTCCTGTTTTGTTTACTTACTTCATTTATGGATTATAGTACCCTTTCAAGAGATCGAAATTTATCGGGTGACAGGTTTCTTTCTTAGTTCAAGATAAATCCGGATTTTCTAGGCTGGATTGAAATTTAATATAATTTTCTATTTTCTTTCTCTAAAAAAGATTCTAGTTTGTAATATATACATTTGGTTTGCATTCAATGAGATTACATATATCAAGTCGGGATCTAGGTTTCTCAAAGACTCGCGGCAGGGAATCGTGAGTTCCAGAACTCTTTTTAATAGCCCTATAATATGCGTTTCCCTTGGTCTACATATTCCGTCTCACAAGGTGGGGTTTTGAATTCGCTCCCCCACCATATCTAGTAAGAGAAGAAATGGATTCATAATTATATGTATCTGTGTGAAAGTGAATGCAACGAAGTAAGTCGGAATTCTAACTCGAGTTGAAAATAAAATGAATGAAGCTTTATGCTGATGTTCAAATGATGGCCAGTCTGTGCAAAACTCCGGCACATTCCTAGGTATTTTGTCTACATTCATTATTATTATAGATTCATTGGTTATTTGTACAAGTAGTAACTGTTTGTTTGCATTGGAGGTTAAGTGTCCTTATTGTTCCAGAAGTCTTCTTAATATTATACTATTTTCAGTGAAGTTGTATTCTGGATGGTCGAAAACTTTCTTAGTCTCTCCAACGTCATTTCCAGTGCACTAATAACGACTGCCAACTTCATGTTTATCAACTACTTCATTTCCCTGGTAAGATTTATTCTTGCTCAGTCAAAACTGTGAAATATTTTATCTGTAATCCAATTCACTATTCTCGCCGTTAACTCTAATTTCCTTTACTGTGATCCCCTTTGACATGATGACCTCTTCAAAGGTCTTGTATTTGCCCGTAAGCTGTCATCATATTGAGTCATTCTGCCGCTTCTTGTATTGATGTTCAGGCATTGCCTTGGATTTCTTTCATTTCCTTAAATTTAATCTGTGTTTGCTTATGAAGAGGTGGTGAAGGCTCCCAAAGTCAGTACTTGGATAGATTTAGAGTTTAGAACTGTAATCCTGAAACTTTTGCTCATTGATAGCTTAAATATTAGGATAGATTGATTTTTAATTTCTTTAGAAAATTAACATTGCATTCACTGTCAAGACTGGGGTTTCATGTGCTATGTACTGACACCAAAAATTAGATTCATAGTTTCTACTAATTTATGAGCGTTTAGATTTAAATATCGCAAGAAATAATGTACAGAAATACATAAATCCGCGGGGTTTTGCTACTAAACTGGCTTCAGAATTTTACTATTTCAAAAAAAAAATTCAAGTAAAATATGCAATTCTTTACTCTATTCGATGTAAAACTGCAAGAATATGTAAAAGATTACAAACATGTCTACTCAATGAATAAAAATTGTTAGATCATTTATATAATTCATCATTAATAAGAATAAAACACAGATAGAAGTACACTATTTACATTATTCGGACTATTCTCCTCATCTTTGTCGCCATGTTTATCACAACGTTTCGGCCGTTTTAAGCTCCGGCCTTCTTCAGGTGGTTGGAATGTCGAACTGAACCCTTTATTTCGCTCACTGGGGTAAACTGTTCTAGTTCCACGTGCCATGTCTAATGGATGTCAGTTATCTCCTGTTAATTCCCCTCTGATAGTTCTCCACTGCCTTAACCAGGTATTGAACTCATACTCTTTGGGTCCTGTCACTGGATCTAACTAACGCCTTTATCCACTGTGCCATGTGGAACTAGAAGAGTCTACCCCAGTGAGCGAAATAAAGAGTTCAGTTCGACATTCCAAATACCTGGAGAAGGCCGGAGCGTTCAACGGCCGAACCGTTGTGACAAACATGGCGACAAAGATGAGGGCAATAGTCCGAATAATGTAAATAGTGTACATAAGACCTCATCCCTGTAATATAGACAGATACTGAGAGATAAAAGTGTTTATAACACCATAATACTACTGAACACAAATTATAAAACAATGTTTTAAACTTTCATTGTTTATTGAAAATTGCATTAAAATACAGCACTGTAATATATAGTACATCATAATATAGCTAACTTTCTCAGTGTCATTTTTCTTTGAAACAATTGAGGCTCCTATTTGATGGCACAGTGATTTAGTCATAGTATGCCTGCGCCTTGCATCCTTCTCTATATACACGTTTATAAACCTTCAGTAAATTATAATGTTATAAGGCTGTGCTATAAGGATTTCTTTCATCACCGGAATAACATATGAATGCTCCAATTTTGAACGTAAACTTAATATTTAAACTCAAAGAACTATAGCGATTTGAAAAATAATAGCTTGCGTTCTTTTTCATGATTTCAAATCCCAAATTTCAGGTTGAGTGCAATGCAACGGTTGCAAAATTGTCGTACTCTATTGTCTGTTTGTGTCCATTCCTGGTAATTATCCATGTTTAAGAGTATAATGTGTATTCTCGAAATCTCATCAGTAGCATCATCCGAATAAACTAGGCACAACACGACAACACCAAATATCAGCAGACGACAGCTGAAAGACTTTCCAAGCTCTTTGCGTTTGAAATGCGACAGCATCGGTCAAAAGATTTCAGTAACATCCGACATGAATCAATACCCAATCTACCAGACACAAAATCATGAGTCGAGATATGACACGGTCAGAAAATTCCGTAGCCCCAATCAGCAATATAGGAGAATATCAAAACATTAGAGAGCATCGGATTCAAACAACATGAATGTTTTTAAGAGGTTCTGAATTACTGGACTATGCAAAAGCAGTCACAGGCGGCTAAGACTTGACATTGTTCCGCTACACATGACAAAGCATCTTGATAACTTATTAAACCTAACTGCTTCACAAAACCCGATTTTTCCAACAGGCTACATCATCCAATCATTGTGAATCACGCCTGAAATCACACGATTAGACCGATCATTTCAAGACAACGATTGACAGTTCATCCAAACTACTCATCACCCAACCGACCACCTATAGTGATCAAGTCACTCCAGTTGATCGCAATATTATCCATAATTTCCTGATGCCTTTAAAACTGAGCATTCTGAGGTTAACATTTGGATCATTTATTTCTATAATGCATAGTAGGAGAGGAATATCCCTGACACAAACTGACATGAACATAAACATCGACTTCTGCCCAATAACGTCACAAAATCTATTTAAATTCATATATCAGGAGTAGATAGGGTTGTTTATCCTCCGGTTCACACTTCTCTCCAGTCTTTTGAACAGGAGAAGAGGTTTATACCCTGTTTAGGATTGAGTCCCAGGGTCCTTCTAAAATCTATTTCAACTCTAAGGTCACCGTTAACTTTATTCGCTGATTAAATCTTCACCGCCTTGTGTCTAGAAATCTCTGTTATCTTTCCTGCATAGCCACAATAACTTCATTTCTTACCCTTTCTTACGCTAATACAACTCCACACAATAACTCTCTACATTGAGTAGCTCTTGGGATGTGTATTCAGTGAACATTAGTAAATAAAATAAAATAGATAATAGATAATTGTATTAGACTGCCAAATACACCCAACGAAGTCTGACATCATTTCAAGCTTCCTCAGTTTTAAATTTCGCTGTAATTAACAATAAGACGCCACACTGTTCAGCACCACAGGAATTCGTCTGAAAAAAAATGAAACAACAAAATTATAATATAAAAGATTTCAGAAGAGAAGTCAAAGTTTATCGGAAAATTATTCATTAATTCCGATTATGCCCTAATTTATTTTATAGAGAAATATTTAATCCACCGGATTATTGGGTGAAGAAAAAAAGTAATAAAACTGAGTAAAACTAGTGATAAATTATAATGATAACGAAACTCTCTTCTTTGGGTCATGTCAGTACAACCGAGACGGGTACCATATAGTCTCAGCAGCGCACAACCTTCATATGCCATCACCCAAGCCGGCGCCCTGGAAAGGTCACGCTAAAGACACCACCAAAGGAGTGAACTTTGACCCAATCTTTAAAAAATAGATGAACTGGTGGCTACAAAATGGTTTATTGACCCAGAGTGTCGTGATTAAAATATCAATAATATTTAATATAGAGCAAAATTAATGATATTGATAAAGATTTCATCGAACAAAAGCGTTGTTATAATTGTTACAACTTGTGATAAAATAATAGCAAAAATGAAGGTTTTATTCAACTCCATGCGTTGAGAGACTATTTGGCTTAAACTCACACCTGACTTCAAGTGAAACGTATACATACGATACATCGCTAAAGATCTATAAAGCAAAATCGTAAATTTCAAAACTCAAAAGCACGGCTAGATGAGATAGCAACTATCTGGACAAGATTATCTCCAAGTCAGCAAATTCTTTTTTTTTAACATGATGCGAACAAAAATTACTAATAGCCATTGCAATTACTACTACAGTCAGAAGGCGAGCAACACTCGCTTCCTCTCCACTGACTTTCTTTCTCTTAGGCACAATCACGCCTGAATTCTATCACCAATGGCAGACATTACGTAATATTTCTTTCACCAAACGAAAATTACGACTATCGTCTCACAATTTTGAAGCACGTAAAACACAACTCATTTCCTTCAAGAATGCCGCCCAGATTTCCCTAACAAATCTACGCGGGCCACACAAGAAAATGCCATTAAAATACAACTTATAACATCTCTCTCGACTACACAACAAAACTAGAGTCCCTCCTTTGCTTAAGAGAAAAAGATGCGAACAAAACCGACTAAGGCATCCTCAAGTAGGATTTAACAATACACAAATCTAACACTAACCGCTGTTCTCTTTCTCTATCTTGTATTTTAAACGTGAAAAGTGCATTACCAACATATTTTCCAGGGTATTCTACATACTGACCCACTAGAAAAGTATACAGGACACTGATCATACAGTACTACAGACAAGTACATTTTAGTCGATATTTTAAATCACACACATCTCTACGACACCATCGACACTTTTTCTTTTCAGCTTACGATGGACAGCACAAATATAGGCGAATTTTATGGACAGTTGGGCAGAATCATCTTCCCATCTGGAGTTGAGTTTGTGGGTTATCCCACTTGACTTTACCAAAATCCCGCCGCTAAAGAGCTCTCCTTAAGCCTATAGGAAGTTACGATTTCCTCTCCCTAGCCTCTTTTACAGTTTCTCAACTCTGGATAAAGTGTACGCCACTGGAACATGTTCATTTTTAGGGTTTACTCTCTTGACTTTTGAACACAAACAAGTACATTCTTATTATAGCGAATTTCACGATTTCTTTCCCCTTTCGCCATATGTAATTTATTTTAAGCTTTTCACCCCAAGCAAGGCTGGAAGCCACTAGCACGCAAGGGGTTACAGAATGTTTGGAGGAAGAGCAGATAGGAGTGGTAAAGGAGAGGATGTGGAGAAAGATAATGGATCGATCAAGGCAAGGGGGTTACAGAAGATTTGGAGCGAGAGCAGATAGGAATGAAAGGGGAAAGGATGTGGAGAAGGGAAGTAGATAGATCAAGGCAACTGGAGATGTCGATTGACGTTACACTTAAATAGTTGGAGATTAAATTTGTCAGGGAAACAGGAATAAGGAAGGGTGTTCCACAGGCGAGATGTGCGAGACATGAAGCTATTGGAGTAGAAGAGACTTCTACATCTAACAGTTTCAACGGTGAATGGGTGGGAACGGGATGCCAGCCTCGTAGGACGCTTAAATTCATGAGGCCTGGGAACCAGCGAAAGCAGCTCATCGGAGCAATTACCGTGAAAGTATTTGTAAAAAAGACAGAGCGAGGCAACGTCGCGTCTGTGAGAGAGCGACTGCAGACGAGATGACAGATCAGGGCCAATTACATTGCATATCAGTCTCTGGATCTTATCAAGAACCCTGAGGCAAACAGCAGGAGCTCCAGACCATATATGGCAGCAATACTCCATGCAAGGGCGAATGGTTGATTTATAGATTTGGAGGATCGATTCCGGGGAGAAAAATTTCCTGGCTCGGCACAGGGAGCCAACTTTCCTTGCAATCCATTGTTAATACAATATTGTCGTTAGTTTTATATTTATTGTTTTGTATTACTCTTTTTTAACTGGATGTATATTGAGTCCGCCAATTTTCATGATACATTTTCCAGGAGCCCGTAAACATTTACTCTCCACAGTGTTGATTCTTGCAACATAATGGGGACTAGTATTTAACCAACCAATAGTAGCTTTCTCGTAAAAAAAACATGAAGAATTTTGTGAGGAATGGTACAAGTGTTCGGAAAAATGTATCCCTATTAAAATTGACTTCTGTGGAACATGTTATAAAGAAATCGGTTGATTTTGCATGTCACAGGAAGAGCTGGCAAGTTGTACGAAGACGCAAGAAACAGGCAGCCAAACACACAAAGAACACACGCTGATATTTACTTGGATGTGATGAAATAGCTTTAAGAAAATGTTCTTAGGAAAGAACACTGACACTGGCCAAACAAACGGGTTTCCCAACAGGATAATACACCTGTGCTTGACGCATTAGCAGTTCACAAGTTCGACTAGGTTTTTTGGCCCTGAGCAGCTTAGGACATCAGAAAAGAGGTCACAAATGTTATAGAATGCCAATGACCCATATTAGCATGTAAAGCACAAATATAAGTTATTCATGTATAAAGAAAGGGAAAAATATTTCTTTCCCTTTCTTTCGTTTGCCTCTGGCGAGGATGGAAAGTCGACTGAATTGGCGTCACTCGGGGATTCTACCACTAAGCCGTTGGCGCACGGCAGGGATGAAGGTGAATTTAAGCGTATTAATTTTCAGATAAACACACAGTGACTGAGAGAACTCGATTTGAGTTACCGAAGAGTCTTGCATTAGTAGCCGTAATAATCACTGTTTACAAACCCACACTTCTTCCCCAGAGAGTTCAACTAAAATAATTTTTTCAGGAGCATCAATGAATGATAAAACGGAACTAATTCTGTGTAATGCGTTTCGTTCTCTAGAAGGTTTTAATTGAATTCTTGAAGGAATTATATATGTGATGGAGCGGTACTATAATAAAACGTTTGCGGTACCTCTCTTCTTTTTAATATACACTTTTCTCTCGTTGGAACTACTATAATCTCTTCCTTTTATATATATATATATATATATATATATATATATATATATATATATATATTAGGCAATACTTCTATATATTAGGTCATCCCATAAGTTCTCTCCGAATTTTAACTTTTTGTTAAAATGAACGAAATTTAAAGAGTATTTTATAATGTCTAATGGACCTGAACATTATTTTTATGTTTAGATGCATTTAACCTGATCAAATTTTATTTCATAGAACAATAAAATTAAATTTTGTTTGATTAAATCCCTGCTAACATTGAAGTACCCAAGAATCATTTGAGGCACATAATGCTTTATGAGTTCAAGAAAGAAAACTCAACAGCCGAAGTGGCTAGAAACATTCACTCAGTTTATGGAGAGGAATGTGTGAATGAAAGAACTTGCAGAAGATGGTTTGCAAAATTCAGAGGTGGAGATTTCACCCTTGAAGATGAAGATCGAACCGGACGTCCAGTTGAGTTTGATGAAAAGCTTCTTGAAGCAGCCCTTGAAGAAAATCCTGCTTTATCAGTTGAGGAATTGGCAGTGGTTCTCAGTTCAAACCATAGAACTGTTCATTGTCATCTTCAACAACTTGGAAAAGTTCCTAAACTTGGAAAATGGGTGCCTCATGAATTGCCTGAAAACAACCTCAAATCCCGAGTTGACATCTGCTCTTATCTCCTTTCTCGCTAACTTGTTTCACCTTTTTTGGATAGACTTGTGACTGGCGACGAAAAATGGATCTTTTATCGAAATTTTAAGCGTCGTAGACAGTGGCTTGGTAATTGGGAAGGACCTCAGCCACAGCTGAGACGGGAAATTCATTGGCAAAAGGTTCTTCTTTCAATCTGGTGGGATTGACAAGGAATAATCCACTTTGAATTCTTACCACCTAATGCAACAATTAATGCTCAAATATACTGTCAGCAATTAGAGCGTTTGAACCAAGCTTTGAGGAAAAGACCTGCTCTAGTGAATCGAAAACGGGTGATGTTTCATCAGGACAATGCGCGACCACACACAGCAAGAATCACGTCACAAAAGATCGAAGAACTTGGTTGGGAGAAAATTCCTCATCCACCTTATTCTCCCGACCTTGCTCCTTCAGACTACCATTTGTTTCGTAGCTTACAGAATCGTTTGGAAGAAACAGCTTTTGTAACACAGGAAGGGGTTAAAACTGACATTTGTGAGTTCTTCGAATCAAAGCCAATAGAATTTTACAGTAATGGAATTAGTAAGCTTGTTAATAGATGGAAGGAATCATAGATAATCAGGGAAAATACATTGTTGATTGAATCTGTAATTAAATGTAACATTTGGTCACTTGTTTTCTTTATTCAAAATTCGGACAGAACTTATGGGGTGACCTGATATATATACATATTATGCAATACATCTATATATATAATATCATACATACATGTATATGTGTGTGTGTGCATGTGTGTGTGCATGTGTGTGTCAGCAGAAATTATTTGAATGACGAACTTATTATTTCTACATTTTATACGAAGTGCTCGATTGAGCACGTGTCTTTGTGTGCATGTGAATGAGAGAGAGAGAGAGAGAGAGAGCGAGAGAGAGAAAGGAGAAAGAAAAACTATGTTTGTTTAATTCAGTATGGTGTGTTTTGTTTATTTTTTCACATACTCTTTGTGAATTTGTAGATAAAATGTCTCTAATTGGTTAACTGCTGAAAAGCAAAAATGTATATCTCAACGACTGACTTACTAAATAGTGAAATTACAAGGAAATGTGATCCCAGTTGCACCTGCAGTCGGCCTTCCTCTCACGTTCCTTCCAAGCAATGTAAATCTCGCATTCTCACTGAAGCGAGCGCAACTATTTCGAAACACGAGGAACTCTCGTAATCGCAACTACGGCGTGCCGATGAATCTCGATTTTCCTCTCGCTGCTACTAAGATTACTGGTGTCCCTATTGTCTGTGCCTGTGTGACTTTGTTTAGTTTTGTCTGTGTGTAACGTCTGCATTTCACTCTTCTAGTCTGTATTCCGGCATTTCCTTGCTGTTAAAATATCAATAAACAAAGAAACATCGATAGCAGACCACAGCTGACCAAAGTACGCATTCCGGCCAGTTTATCATATAATTAGTAGTACACATCTGTTTATCAATCGAGATAAAGGCAGTGTACTGTTTGTTTAAGATTCAGCCCTTTGGCGGTCAGACTGAAATAAACTCTCAAAAGCGTATGCCTGGGCGACGGTACATGGTCGCTTTACGCTGACCACACTATTTGGCGCCACTCTCGCCCCTACCGACAAAATCCAAAAGAATACAGGGCACTACATCTGGCATATAAATACAGCCTTATATATATATATATATATATATATATATATATATATATATATATATATATATATATATATATATATATATATATATATATATATATATATATATATATACTACCTCTCTCTCTATATATATATACTACTATTTATTATAGGGAACATTAAAGTGGTCTGTTTTTATTTAAATTAATTTAAAATATATACTACCTATATATATATATATATATATATATATATATATATATATATATACTACCTCTCTCTCTCTATATATATATATATATATATATATATATATATATATATATATATATATACTGCATAGAAATATGCATATATATATACTGCATAGAAATAAACAAACGCAGGACGTTGAGTGTAATAGAAATGGAGAAGGAGGAGGAGGACGTGAAGAGTAAGAATAGGAGGAACTTCGGATTTTTGATTTAAAATATTCTTTCGATTCGGATATGCCATAATTGCTAAATCGCCTGAGGATACTGTAAGGTTGAAACTAATCCGCTACCTTAGTTTCAACCTTACGGTATCCTCAGGCAATTATGGCATATCCGAATCGAAAGAATATTTCAGATCTGAAAACCGAAGTTCTTCCTCTTCTTCTTCACTTCTTCCTCCTCCTCCTCCTCCTTTTCTATTACACCGAACGTCGTGCGTTTGTTTAGTTTTTTGAAAATAATAATATAGCGTTCATTATTTTTTTTTTAATATAAAACTTTCAGAGGTCATTTGATAAAAATCGCCTGAGTATACCGTAAGGTTGAATCTACGATAGCTGTGTTGAAAGTTAAAAGCTTCACATGTTTTTTTTTAAATATTTTATTTTTTCATACGTGTATTGAGCACGTTTTAATACTATTGCTTCTTAGTCTGATTCAACTATGACCAATAAACTTTAAACATATATATATATATATATATATATATGCATTGTTGTGACCAAGTAAATGATTAAAGAAATAACAAAACAAGTGTTGCAGATATATCATATATTAAACAGTCAATACAACAGAAGAGTATAACACAACTATGAGTGTGTATCGGTTGACCCAGCGTTCAATCTCTTCGACTGTTCCCCCAAGGCCTTCTCTCCTACTAATCTCATAGTAGGTGGATGAGTCCAACATAGACTCATAAGAGGTAAGTCACCACAATATATATATATATATATATATATATATATATATATATATATAATACGTGCTTTCATTTCTGTCATATGATTAATAATTAATGTTTACTAAATATTTTTCGTACTCTTTATATTGGTACCATTTCCTTTGCCCTTGTTTTATTAAACAACCCATATATATATATATATATATATATATATATATATATATATATATATATATATACAAACGTTATATTTCATTTGAATTTGGGTTTTTCTCATTTTAAAAATATCTGGGTTATATTTACTGGTCTTGCCGCACGAAAACTTTCCATTTTCTTTATTTTTATGAGTTCACAGCGAGTAGACGTAATATTCATTGCTTAAAATAAATTACAAATACAAAAAGAACACTTCATTCAAACACGCGTATCCGGGTTAAAAATATAGCCATTCATTCTTTAGAAGTATATATATATATATATTGTGTATATTTAGGCAGCATTTTTTCATTAATACATGTCTCATTAAATAATATAGATAAGCGTTGTCTATATATTTTATGCAAGTTTTTTTCATATAGTCTGATAATCTTAATAACATTATCATTAAATAATGAAAGAAAATCACAATATTGATACATACTTTTTTTATTTAATCCGATCTGAGCTTTCGGCTTACATAAGCCATTATCAAAGATGACAATTACACAATATATTTATGCAATACACGAACAAGAAATTGATGATAGTATTATTTGTTTACATGGATGATATCCAAGCAACGATAAACACGTGCATATAAAACGCTGAAAACGAAAATCGCACGACAGCTCATGACGTCACACATGACCACGCGAGAGTGAATCCGATGAGTATTGAGTATGGAAAGCCGTTGGTATGAACCAATGACTTCTGTTACTAATTATAGGCATTTAAGGATATTTTTGGAGATTTCATAGTTTATTTTGTTCAGGTTAGGTTTCAACTGTTTTATGTATATAGTATTTACTATAATTAGTAACAGAAGTCATTGGTTCATACCAACGGCTTTCCATACTCAATACTCATCGGATTCACTCTCGCGTGTTCATGTGTGACGTCATGAGCTGTCGTGCGATTTTCGTTTTCAGCGTTTTATATGCACGTGTTTATCGTTGCTTGGATATCATCCATGTAAACAAATAATACTATCATCAATTTCTTGTTCGTGTATTGCATAAATATATTGTGTAATTGTCATCTTTGATAATGGCTTATGTAAGCCGAAAGCTCAGATCGGATTAAATAAAAAAAAGTATGTATCAATATTGTGATTTTCTTTCATTATTTAATGATAATGTTATTAAGATTATCAGACTATATGAAAAAAACTTGCATAAAATATATAGACAACGCTTATCTATATTATTTAATGAGACATGTATTAATATATATATATATATATATATATATATATATATATATATATATATATATATATATATATTTAGTTTATGAAAAACTAGGTAATCCGTATGGGTAGACCCAAGGAGGATAAAATCCAGAGAGCTCAATGTAAATCAGGGCTAATAATTTAAATAAAAACAGACCACTTTAAGGTTCCATGTAATAAATTATTTCACCACAGCCCTTTTAAAGGACTGCGGATCATCAGACTTTACTTCCAAATGTTGAAACGAAAAATGAAAAGAAATTTACACACTTTTGACGGGCAGTATTAAGCATATGTAAATTAACGAAGTGAGGAAGTGAGGGGCAGAGACATGATTGAGTTAGATGTTATTTAATATTTCTATTCTTTCATACTAAATATTACTTGAGGAGGTCCAGACATTGGCACATTTAATCGGTTTACTTAACGGAAGTTATATATTGATATAGAAGAGGGAGAAGACAAAAAAAAAACTAAAAAGAAAAAGAGAGAAGGAAGTCATGAGAGAAGTTGTCACTGACTTTCTTTGGAATGAAGGAAATAGACGCTGACATTTTGCTTTACTTTGAAAGTGTTATTTTGGGGGTTTATAAATATTATAATGTTTGATATAAGTTTGAATGTTTAAACAGTCTACAAGGAATTTAATTTGATGTTTGCTAGCGATTTAACTTTTTTAAAAACTTTATTACAAAAATTGTTTTGGGGATTTAATATGAAATTGTCGATTAGAAAAGATATCCATAGAATGTACATTAAAAGAATAAAATTTTATTTTAAAATATAAGTTTACTTCTAGTTGTAATTGATTATTAAGGTGACATCTCTATCAGTGTGAATTTTATTCATGAATTTAATTCGTGACTGTTTTTAGATTGGTAATTTCTTTTACTTAAAGTTTAGTTTTTAAGTTAATATGGAGTGATTTTTGAAGGTAATATTAGAGATCTTGCTCTGTCATATATTGTATACACACCCATGCAAGTTTCATATATACATACGTTCCTTTACATGTGCAGCCACTCATCCATGTACACATGTACCGATATGCACGGGTAATTTCATGTATTAATACCTACATATATCTTTTTAAATGTTTACGCATAATTACACATATATGTATATATGTGTAATTAGAATTTCCCTAAAATAATTTTACAGTTAATATTAGGCGATGACTTTAGTATTCAGATATAAAAAAATCTTTCTAATTTAAATATTTTATCATCAATAATGATTATTAAAGTGTAGCACATTTAAATTTAAATTAAATTATCAATTTAAAATTTTTTAAAAATATTTTACCTAAAGTAAAGTAACAACTATGCAATTTTTAAAGCTCCAGGAAGTTCTTTTGATTTATACTTTGAATATACGCTCTTTAGCGCTAGAGGGCGTCGTCAGTGATGTTCTGAATTGGATCATTGGGCAGTTTCGGGTCTTTCAAACATCATACTGACCTCACCAAGTCGACCCCATCAGAGCTGATCGGACTCTGATACGCCCTCTAAAAGTGCTTACAGACACTAACTTCTATAATATACCCCGTCGGCATTTGATTGGTAGTTGATCAATAGCCAATCACAATGGTGTGTGCTCTATTTAAGTTGTTTGCGGGGAATTTATTTTTTATTTTTTTTCAGGTGGACACCCTTTCATCGGATATATATATTCATATATATATATATATATATATATATATATATATATATATATATATATATATATATAGATTAGATTTATGACTGTAGACATTTGCATACACAATGTATTATATTGTTTAGCTACAGTATACACATCTTACCAAAAATATGAGCTAGTGTCGTTTTGATTTTTGCACATGCTCAAAATAATTATACACTTACATGGGGAGTGGTAACTGAGTTACAAAAGGAAAAAAAATTATTAATTTTTGTTATCTATAAAAAAAATGTAATAACTTGTCATCTTCGTTTTCTACTAGAAAAAAATGCTCTTCCTTGTCATGTTTAGCCCGATACATAATTTGTACGTGTAACATATTCTCCGTTTGATTGATAATTTATAAATACTAGTAGAAAACCACTTTCACTGCGTGCTCTTATTTATCCGTTTTATTCACCAAAACTCATACGCGGCATATAATCGGTGAAGGTGAAATGGTTGAAAAATAATCTATCCTTTTCTTCAGAACAGTTTTTCTATTTCTTTTATGGATTCAATTTAAATGAGTTTTAGTAATCGGGTTAACATGGTTTTACACTTGATTAAGGACATTGCATTATGTGTTTTCGACAATTTTTTGTAACCGCAACGGCCAGAGATGTTCATAAATTGATATGGGTAGACATTCATAGCATCTTCTTTGTCGTTTTCTAGTACAGCTTGACATGAAAATTATCAGATTATCTTTATCAAATCTGTATTTAAAGTATTCAGAATCATCCACGAGTTCATGTTTCCTCCTTATCATTATACCACTTTCAACATTGCTTGTCGTTTGCAATTTCTTAGATGATTAAACATTTGCTTTTATTCGTCAAAACAGCCTTTTAACTTTATTAGGTTTATTCTTTGTTTCTTACCACCCAGTCCAATTCACAAGAGCCATTCGATGTAGAAGGTTACATATGGAAAATTCTTCAGAAGTAATAAGAAGTCAATCCTCAATAGAAAACAAGTGGTGAACCTCTTCTACTCTTCAAAAGACGGTGAACGATACGCTACTCTATATACTCCTATTGAATAAAGAGGATATCAGGAGGAGTCAGGAACTTACTGGAGAGGGAGATACGGTAGGGAGACAGTCATACCCACAAGAGATGCGTGCACAGTGTACGTGTCTTGTCTACTCAGTAATCAGAGTAACAGATCTCCTCCTTGAGTCAGAAACAGCGTACCGGTCGCTCATAAATCAAGACTAAAAGACCCACTGAAAGAAGAGATTTTTTCAGGGGTCTACAGTTAGTGACGTCTTCTTCATCTTGTGCCTGATTTACCAGAGTTTACTTGGCAAATTGACTGTGGCGTTAACTATAACGATGTAGTATTAACTTAGTATAAGTCGAAATATCTCTTATCTGATTACCGGTGAGAGGAGAATTAATTTATCACATTCAAGGAAACAAAACTTCAAATCACTTGTATGAAAGATCACATAGTATACATTTGTTTCGTGCGTGCAGTCGCCGAATGACGATCCAGTGATACCTTTTGCTCATGTCACTCCTTCCCGGGCGAGGGATATGTTCCTAGGAATGTCATCTCCTTTACGCCATTTATGCTAGCAGTCGCTGGATGAGGGTCAACAGATACCTTTAGCACATATCATCCTTACTGGGCGTGGAGCTAATTCCCATAGACTTAACCCCTTCACGCCATAAGTTTTCATAACTGTGAGTAGCTGGAAAATGTAAAACGGGAGATGAGTAGTTTAAACGTCAACATTTTAGCTGTATGAGTAACTAGGTGGCAAGACGTAGGCGATCCTGGCCCTCCATCTCCCCGTGTCCGTTGTAGGGCTTAATAAGTTATTTTGTTATTTCTCCCAGACCCAGTTCTGCAATACACGTGCTCAATATTCTTAAATATGTCATATATTGCTTTCCCCTGTCACCCTTTCCTTCTATCCGTCCTGTGATTATCAGATTTTTCGATCCCTCCTTGAGAAATCATCTTTGTCCCAGATAGTTCAGCTGCCTCTTCTTGATGTTAAGTATAAATTTCCTCTTTACTTCCTTTCCCTCAAATTCTTCATCGTTGCCAACATGTTCGGCTCCTGGTATCCTTAGTATCCTTCTGTAGAACCACTCTTCTGTTGCCTCGAGTACCTTCTTCATCTTCGAGGTGACTGTCCTGAATTCGCTGTCATGCATGAGGACAGATATCACGTAGCAGTTCAGTACTTTTTTCTTTTTTTTCCAACGAAATCTTTCCTCTCTCTTAATACCCTGTTTAGTTTTTGGAATGTGTCTTTGGCCATCGCAATACGTCTTCGGATCTAATTGTCACTCTTT
The DNA here is from genome assembly GCA_964036315.1 of Acanthosepion esculentum. Classification (NCBI taxonomy): domain Eukaryota; kingdom Metazoa; phylum Mollusca; class Cephalopoda; order Sepiida; family Sepiidae; genus Acanthosepion; species Acanthosepion esculentum. Next base: position 120,772,653 of record OZ038489.1, on the reverse strand, counting down.
CCGTCCTCTGTTAGAACACTTCCCAGATATTTAAATTTCTGTACCTGCTTGATTTTAGTGTCCCCGACCTGTAATTTGCATTTTACGCTCATCCTTTTGCATTCTGTGCTCTTGTAATTTATGTCTCTACTTCTCGCTCTCCTTCGCTACATTCTCTAGGATGTTTTTTTAGTTTGTTTTCCGTATCTGCCATCAGCGCTGTGTCATCTGCATATCTTATGATGTTAAGATTGTGGCTGCCAATGATGAATACCAGTACGATTTCTTATAACTGCCTTGCTGTCTGTATAGGTTGAATAAACCTGGTGAGAAGACACACCCTTGCCTTACATCCAATTCTATTTTTGTATATCTTCTGCACTCATTTTTATCTGTATGCAGACAGTTTGCAGCCAGTAGAGTTTTTAAAAAATATTCTAATGACTTTCCTGAATATGTCAAGGTTACAGAGCAGCTCTAACAGATATTTTGTCGAACTACTAGACGTCGTCTTTAAAACAGAGTTACACGTCCTTCTGGACGTGTATTTCTCTTTCTGGAAACATTCTGACCATAAATATCGCGTTCCTTGTTCTGGTGTCTTTAACGAACCCCCACTATTCGTGTCCTATCTCTGGCCTGATTCTGCTGCGCACTCTATTCATCAGAATTCGGATGGTGAGTTTTGTGATGTGGCTCATTAGGTTGATTGTTCGATGGATTTCACATTCGTTTGCGCCTGGTTTCTTAGGCAGTGCTATGAAAATACCTGGTCACTGGCTGTGCAACACTGGATCCATTTTTCTCCGCGTTTTTTGCAGGTCCCTAGTCTGAATTTGCCAGCTCTATTATGTTCCTTCTCCTTGCTACCTTGGTATTCAGGTTTCCCATGATAAATATAAATTCTTGTGATTGGCACTGAGCCTTGGCGTTGTCTAGCATGGAGTAGAATGATTCGATGTCTTCTACCGTACTTTGGGCTGTCTGTGCATACACCATTATAATAGATATGTTGAAAGGCTTTACTTTCAGTTTAACTACAAGAATTCTTTCAGATAATTGACAGTATTGCAGAATGCATTTCTTCATGTCTTTACTTAGTATCACTCCAACTCCTTTTTCATTTTTCTCTCTGCATATATTATCCTGCGGTTTTCACTGACAAAATCGCCAAAAACCAATTCGAGTAATAATAATTGACTTTTATGGGTTAGACCACATCCCGATTTCAGTTTAGCGGGACAGCCATTAAGAAATTGATTCAAGAAAGTCATTTTACAATTGTGGTACATTTTACAATAGAGCACACTAAGAAATAAATATTTCACTTCAATAACATGTCAGTAGGAACATGGCCTGATTAGTGATTAGTGTGGCAAAATTACATAAAAAGCAACTACTTACAAAAGAAGAAATTATTCTAACAAAATAATTCAAATAATCAAATCATACATACACACCCTCTCTCTCTCTCTCTCTCTCTCTATATATATATATATATATATATATATATATATATATATATATATATATATATATATACGCACACACAAAGAGGCTAAAATAACGGAAGCATTATTAATTAACAAAAAAGAAAAAAGTACACACTCGACAATATCAACTAGGAACACGGTCACAATGTGCTGACAGCGTTTGGAAATTAAAACATTCCTATCACTGTAGATGCATACATAAAACACTCCATATATTTAGTTAAAATTAAAATTAAATGCATCATAGATAATGGCTAAAATTACAGAGTATATTTAAAAGCAATTATCTTGAAAACTACTAAGTCTAGCTCAATGACACTGAACAGTTTAGGTGTTGAACAGCATAAATTTATTATGGGATCGAATTCATAATAGTTCAATATGTGCACCGCCTGTGACACATTACACGTCAGTTGGTAGTTAAGCTCTTGTCAAACACTCTGATGTTGTTGATGGTCTTTCAGATCCTTTAGCCCTGCATAAGTAACCCTCCTCTTTAAACTTTTGATACCAAGTCCAAAATTGTTTGCCAGTTGGTGAGGTTTTTCCAAATTTTGCATTGAAGACGCCAAAAAATTCCAAGACGCAAAATGACTTCTCTTTGGGAATGGACGGCATGGCTCAACCTGAAAAGAGAATAAAAATTAAACATTAAATATAAAATCTAGATCTGTTTCTAAACATTCTGTGAACATTTGAGGTTATTTCAACAAGAATTGCCGAAATTATTGGCCTGCCAAATGATGTTAAATTTTGGGGGACACACCCTGTATAACCGAAAAAAGAGCTTGGTTAAAATTCCGACAATTTTATATTATTTATGTCCTTAAAAGAAAAAAATTACAAACACATTATATAAAAACTCAACCACCACAACTTGTCAACCGTTTTAACGAAACTTGCATATCTATCTATGTATCTATCTATCTATCTATCTATCTATATATATATATACATATATATATATATATATACATATATATATATATATATATATATATATATATATATATATATATATATATGCATAATATGTACATATATATATATATATGTGTGTGTGTGTGTGTGTGTGTACGTGTGTGTGCGTGTGCGTGTGTGTGTACAAACTCATTTATACTTAGATTAAAAGCGAAAGTCAACAATTGCGGAAAGCTCCGCTGGATATGTGAGAGTAAACCAAAATCAAATAAAAATAAGGAAAAGTAATTGTATAAAAACATTCCATAGCTTATATTTAAAACTGGCGAATTTCCAACGATAATTGTTTTACTTAAATTTGACATGTTTATCTCGACGATGCCAATTCAAATGATAATAATCAACATTTCTGATAATGTTGTCTATGGAAATTCGCATTTACAAAAATCGACACATTTATACACCCACAAAATGAATTCAATTTTTTTTAAGATACTGGGGGTCGTTGTATTGTAGTGAACTTTCCATTTATGATTTAATAAATATAGTTCTAATCTAATAACAATATAACTTGACTACTGTAAATTAATACAGCTTTTTAAAAGACTGAAAATTTTATAAATCAAAATTAGAAAAAATCAAACAGCTCTATAAATTTATTATTCATTGAAACAATAAGGGTGTCTATAATAGATCTTATTCATAAAAGTAATTTGAAATTAAATTCTTAGCTTTATTGTATTATTTTACTTTAGCATTCATAACAGATTTTTCCCAACTTGGGATTTTGTTTGATCAAAAACATTTAAAGATTTAAAATCTAAAACTTGTCCTCATATGAAACATAAGCATTAAGCGATGTAAAAATAATCAATCACTATTTCATAAAATTTATTGAGGGGGATATCAGATAAAATATAAAAAAAAAAATAAATAAAAATAAAGGAATTACAATGATTTTCTAAACAAGAAAAGTTTCAAAAAGAATTTCATTGATTCGTGAATAAGTTCTGAAAGTTTCATTAGTTAAAATTAGACAGTTATCTTATTTTTTTCAAGAGTTTAATCACTTGTTTTTTGTTTAGGATCGTATTTCCAGTTCCTCCTAAAGTCCTCTCACACTCTTCCACCCACCAACAAGCTCCCTCCTGACAATGACATCACAGTCCAGACAGGGATGAAATGATAAAAGAATGTGAAATGATTAAGAATAAAGAAGAGAAATGTCTTTGCAACTCAGAATATTCCACATATGTAGTTGCACTTTGATTACCGTTGCGCAGAACGAAACATCTTTTTTGCTACGTGCGCATATAGATGTCGCTATCATTTATCAAACAAAACTTTAAATTCCAAAAGTATATATCATGAAATATCTGATATATCTCTGTCTATATGTCTGTCAATGTATGCATCTTCGTCTCTCTATGTAGGCGTCCATCTTTCTGCTTTGTCTCACGATAAACGCAAAGAAAACGAGATTGTAATTGGACGAAACTCAGAGTCGACCGCTTGGACAGCAGTTACTGAATGTTTATTACAATTGTTATTCACGGATCTGTAAGTTACTGGAGATATTTTTCAATCTTTTTAAACTGATTCAGGTGGAGATAATCGTGCATTCTGTAAAGAACGCGAACGCATTAACCTTCCGAATTCAAGGAGAATAAAAGGAAAGAATGAAAATAAATCTTGTTAAAATGTAAACTCAAAGACAAAAAGAGATACACATTTACTTAGTATAGCTTTGTTCAAATCCAGACCAAATGAATGGAAAGGCAAGAAGATTGTGTTATCCCACTCAGCAAAGACTCTTATCCTGGAAATAACATTCAGAAGAATATTTTTAATGACTATTTACATATTTAAATCGGGAAAATATATAAAACTCTTGAGATATCACACTATATGAAAACCTTAACTTGTAATCACATTATTATCTGTCATATGAACTTGTATTTAAAAACGGTCGATACTAGCGTATTTATTATTGATTATAACACTGAATACCGAAGAAGAAAAACATTTCCGTCATATTCTGAATATTATTTTTAAATAAATGTAAAGATAAGACATCAACACAAAAATCAAATATTAATGCCTTTTAGAGAAGATAAGGAGAATTATCGAAACTCTCAAAAACTGATTCATAAAATTTAACGATCACATAAAAGAGTTGAGATCGATACTATTTAAGAATTATCGATTGATATACACAACAAATTGAAAATATTGAATCAATATCTATAAGTCTACTATAAATCCATACTTAGAGTGTTACTACAACATATAGTCCGATGCCCTTGCTATTTACCTTGAGCTTCTTGATGAAATTAAAAGAAGTTTTGATTGGATCTGATCTAGCAGATCAGCTTCAGTCACTTTCGCACCGCCGTAATGTTGTCTCTTTGTGTCGTTTCTATAAGTACTTTCATGGTAATTTCTCTGAATCAAGCAAAATGATGCGTCAGTTATGGGATGGTTGGTATATTATGTCATTGAAAGACTTACTTAACGATGGAAATTGAACCACCACTTAATTGCTGTTGTTCCCAGGTCCACCATAACTCAGCCTGGTAATTCCTGATAGAATCCCAGCTATAGGTAAATAGTGAAACCCTAAATATAAACAAATCACTATGACAATATAAAAATGCATCTTTATAGTAAAATGACCAAAAATACCTATTTGTAGTAAAATAACAACAATAGTACAATTTTATAGAAGTATCCACAATACATTTTCTAGCAAAACGACCACATTTTATCTGTAGTTGAAGGCGTACAGTTATGTTTAAAATATATTTACTTCATACCATAAAATTTTGTTATGTATATTTTGACATTAAATAACCTATGGAAATATATATATACATCTAAACGAAATCAATCAACCAAAAACAAACATGAAATAACTCTTTCATGACATTAATCCACATAATACCCACAATTTCTTTAATCAAACTGTACTCCAGAATGCATCAACAACAAAACTACAACACCTATCACCCACTTTAGTAACTGTATCCCCACAAACATGTATATGCCCAAAGGATGAGTATCATCTACCATGTATTTAATTGTGACAGCAAAATAACGTATACTTTATTACTTCAAATCGAAAAAAAATAAATTTCGGCATTAAATAACCTATAAACTGTTGATATACCGTTAACAAATCAATCAATTAACTATGAGAAATTGATGAAAACTTAAATGATTGATTTGAACAATTAAAACATTTAATTAAGATAGTAGGTGGAAGCACACGATTAATTTGAATCTAATTAATTGAATCGGCAATAAGATGAACCGCAAGTTTTCACAAGCTATTTGGGGGGGGGGTCCATTTATTATGGTCACTAGAAAATTTTCTTAATCAAAATATTACAATTTTTTGGAAGACTGTAAGAGGCACCACTTTTGAATTCTCTTGCCCAAGAAATAAAAAAAACTGAAAGCTTATGTTTATAATGTTGATGAACGATAACAGAAGACAGCAAATCAAATATGGAAATAAGTTTCAAAGAAGTTACTATAATATCTTTCATCAGATAAAATTTGAAGGGAACATAACATATTTATACAGACCCCAAACTGACAGAATAAGGACGCAAGATTAATATCACAACAACAAACGCTAAAATCAAAGCTAAATCGCTATGTACAGAGTTAAAAATGGCGCGAGGCATACGGAAGAGACGTGAGACTAACTCAGTAAATAAAAAGATAAATTATAAAATGTACAAACTTACATATGATAAGAAAATACTGTCTTGGTATTCCTCAAAATAAAAAAATGAATTATTAACATAATTAAAATATCTTTTTTTTTAATTCTAAACTTAAAAATGATTGTTATACTATTACAAGGAGCGATTTCAGTTGTAATCAGTGAGTATTAATTCTACAGACCAGGCACTATATATTTACTCGTCTCTCTACGGTGACGTGATGTGACAAAAAGTCGGTTTCATGTGGGGCAATCAGATCGGGGACAACAATTGCCCAGCTTCGGTAAATGTCGGTTGTACTGGCATCGATATGACTACCGATTTTCGTCTCTTTAGTAAAGTGGGAGGAGGTACTGCCGCCGACAGCTGTTCTCCGGTGCCGGGCAGCTGTTCCCTGAGACTGGGCACCTATCTCTATTTGTTTCAGTTGCACTCTTGACTATAAAGCCGTAGACGTCCAACAAATGAAATGTGATTTTTGTGGTAAGATATCCGCTTCCAGAAGGGTTTCATGCGACATTTTAAATTGCATGATAATGTACAACTCGCTGTTGCACCTCTTAAGTATCCTGTTTGTGTCAGAATATGTAGGACACTTGTTGGGCTAAAGACCAGCATTCGTTCAGCACATCAGTAGATATTCTCCAGAAAGATATGTAGTAAAGGCCGTACTCGGACAACCACCATGTATGTATGAGAGAGAAGACAGACCACATATTTTCTTACACTGGACATCAGAGCAAACGGTCAAATATACCAATTATTAAATATTATAGCAATGAAATATATTTAAATGATAAATAAATAATTTCGGGCACTATTTACATTATTCGGACTATTGTCTAGGACACATGGTACAGTGGATAAAGTCGTTGGTTAGATCCAGTGACAGACCCAAAGAGTGTGAGTTCAATACCCGGTTCAGGCAGTGGAGAACTTTCAGAGGGAAAATTACCAGGAGATAACTGATAACTGACATCCATCAAACATGGCTCGTGGAACTAGAACAGTCTACCCCAGTGATCGAAATAAAGGGTTCGGTTCGAAATTCCAACCACCTGAAGAAGGCCGGAGCGTACAACGGCCGAAACGTTGTGACAAATATAGCGACAAAGATGAGGACAATAGTCCGACTAATGTAAATACTGTACATAATACCTCATCTCAGAAATATAGATGTCCTCATCTTTGTCGCCATATTTATTACAACGTTTCAGCCGTTGTACGCTCCGGCCTTCTTCAGGTGGTTGCAATGTCAAACTGAACACTTTATTTCGCTCAATGGGGTAGACTGTTCTAGTTCCACGTGCCATGTTTTTAATCGATGTCAGTTATCAGTTCTTTCCTATTAATTCCCCTCTCCAAGTTCTCCACTGCCTTAACTGGGTATTGAACTCACACTGTTTGGGTCCTGTCACTGGATCTAACCAACGCCTGTAAATAGTGTACATAATACCTCATATCAGAAATATAGGCAAATAATTTCGGAGTATATGATGAAATTTGCTTAGCATTGAAAAATACTGCATCATCCGTGGTTGCATCAGATTTTCATCAGGCACAGACACTATTGACTTGACTGGCAATTACTCGTCGTAATAACAAAATATGAACATGTAATGATTCGTAATAATAAACATATTTGTTATAAGATAAGATCACTAGATGATATTTTAAACGGCAATCGACTTATAATCACTAAAATAACGAATAAACAAATAGTGACTATAATAAAATGAACAAACAGAATGTTTATTTTAATAAATAGGAAATAAAAAATATATAAGAAGAAGAAATTATTAATGGATAGATAAATAATTAAATAAATAACACTTCCGTTATTTATCTTTACAAATGTCTCGGCTGTTAACTATATCTATATATACAAAACTCTATAAGCTATACGCGTCTTAAATCTTCAACCCTGACATTGAATATTCACACTTGAGTTTTTAACAGTGATCTCGCAGATTTCAAACAGAATCAAGTAACTATAGAAACCTTAGAAACGTAACTTTCTTTTCTAAATCTATATAACTGCCAAAGTATCTGCAATTTATATATTCCTTGTGTCTCTTGCATATACCAGTCGGAAATCCCATTAGAACTTTCAGGTTTTCCATGTTTTCATGACAAAACACTCTCAGATATAATGGCGAATTGTTTACTTGATTAGAGAGAAAAAAGGGTAAATATTAACATTTATTTTTCCAGTATTTCTTTAATGTTCATTTCACTTGCTTTTAATTGCAACAACTCATACCGTCAACCGACGGTGACCAGTAAAAATTACGGATTGAAAATCTTTCTTGGTTAGACTCAAAGCGACATTCCCCTTTGTTTCGAGAAGTCATTTTTGCCATATCATCATTTGTGTTTGAATAGCATTTATTAGCCGGTGTGGTCAGACTGCGACTCGCGTGTCACATGCGGCTATTTGATCTTTAATATGTCTCTCGTAGAAATATATTAGCTTAGCTCCTTTTTACATTACAGTAAACGGCAGATGAGAAAAAATGTCAAACTTTATAACTATTTACTGGGTATGAATTGAGACTCTATTGGATTAAAATGTCATTTTAATGTTTATCGTTAACAAAAGTATTTAAGAATTAAAATCCTAATTTTAATGGTAGATCTGTGTGAGGCTTTGTTTAGGGAATGAATGTTGGAAAGCAGATGAATTAAATACTTTGAGGTCAGCAAGAGTTAAAGTAGAATATTAGAAGAGGACATGTGAAAGTGGGTTAGGGGACCACATTCATGTTATGTACATATATAATTTTATGCTATTAAAATTCAAGTTTACACATTTGTCTTAGAATTTCCCTTATTCATTAGCCTATTAAATAAGCTCAATATAGTTGAAACGGTCACCAGTCATGATTTGGGAAGCATTTGGTATATATATATATATATATATATATATATATATATATATATATATATGTTCTAATTTTGAAATAAACAATTATATAAATATATATATAAACAATTATATATTTAAACAATTATATATATATATAAACAATTATATATATATATATAAACAATTATATATATATAAACAATTATATATATATAAACAATTGTACATATATATATATATGTTATAATTTTTAAATAAACAATTATATATATATATATATATATATATATTTTATTTATATTTTCAATAGTGTCTGCGCACTGCTGATGAGTCCCAAATATAGGACGAAACGGTCGTCCAGTGCTTTCTGCATTTTGTTGAGGTTTCTTCTAGACTCGCTGAATTACTTAATTATAATTATCTCAAATCCTCCTAATTTCTATCACTTATATATATATATATATATATATATATATATATATATATATATATATAGTTTTGATTACTGAAACCACTACCAATTAACAGTTTAAAAAAACTGCATATATAAATATATGAATAATTATTATTTCATACATTCATTTCTTAATATTTGTATAAAAATTCTGAAACGAAATGTGTATATAAGATAACGTACACCTTGTGCAAATTCATTGAAACAACCGCTTTAGTTTCCTTTCTTTCAACATACGGTCTGTTTTAGACCCACTGGAGTGCTATTCGCACGCATACAGGGTGAGTTTATTTCTTTCACTTATTAAATTTACTAAACAAAACTAAATGACACTAGATTAAGTGTAGAAGAATTGTCACATTAAAAGTATGTGATCTGTTATGATGAACAAACCATTGAAGCTGTTCAAAATATCCAAATCCATGATTAATACAATGCTATCAGCAATACTTTTACTAAGTATTCGACACATTTCAGCATTAATTTCAGGAATATTTATCAGAAATTGGTCGTTTAAATTCATTCAAGAATTGTTTTCGGTTTGAGTCTGTAAAAACGACCTTTCATTCGACCCTACAAGAAAAAATCTGGTGGTGTTAAGTCTGGTGATTGTAATGGCCACTCAATGGCTCAACGTCGTTCCATCAACCTCAGTTCGAAATTAAGATTTAACCATTTCAGAACGCGTAAGACATAGTAAATCTTAAACAATCTTAAATTACTGTAACTTATTTGTGTTGAATAAAATTTAATAAATGAAAATCTACATATAGGGTGCGACAAAAGAAACATCCACTTATGCCGCAACCTGTATATAGATATATAGACAGAACTCGAGGGAAAGATAAATATATATGCTTGATAAATAAAATGTGGCACAGCTTTGCGAAAAGTATCATCAGATTCTATTCTAAGCAACAATTTGGTAAATCAATTGATAACCACTTACATCTTACATCTTTCTCTAAAAAGGAACTAATTCTGGGTGGTAAGATTTAAGTGGAATACAAGGCACATTAGATTCTCTTCAGCGATACCTATTTTTAATTTCAGTTAGGCAACGGTAAGAATCAGAGATAAATGATGTTCATAACAATTTCATTCGTTAGTTTTATTATTATCTACTTATTTCGAAATAATTCCCTAATCCAAAAAGTAATTCACTATTTATAAATTAAGAGTTCCTTGTATGGTAAGGATCGTAATTAAAAATGAAATTGCTCGTGGGTCTTATAAGAGGTAAAAACATGGTGCAAATGATGTAGGGAAAGTTGACATATATCTTCAATGTAAGCAGGTCAGACTTACTGTCGGAATTCTCCTTCGAAGGTGAATTAGACGCCTTGAAGTCGGTTCGCTGATCAGCTTATGAGAAGGAAACTCCAACAGACACTTTACAAATTCGCTTTAATATTAAGATCATCCGGTTGCTAATCCCTGATTGTAAGCATGGGATTTGCATTGTACGCATTATAGTCCAGCTTGAAACTTAAGGGAAGCTTGTGTGTAATCCACATTCATCTGAGGACCACTGGAAAGGCGTCTAAATTATTCATGGAAATCCGTAAAACAATCTTCGTTCGCAAAGTCTGGGTATTACAGGATGAGAATTATTGATTGTAAATAGAAAATACAAGGGAATGAATTATCATAAAAGATCGATACTAGAACAACAAGCAAAATGCAATATATATTAGGGTTGGGCAAACTTTCTTAATGTAAGAACCACAAACGATAAAGTTCAGATTTTTGAGTGCAGCATGACATACACAACATTTACACATACACCCTGGTTAAAACTAATTGAAAGAAAAGGAATAATTACTATATTATTTACTTTTGTTTCGAATTTTTACAGTGAAGTATGCCCTAGTGCACATGTTATTACTTCGGATGTCCATTCCATGAAGTTGTTCCCTGCAGATTGACCATAGATTCTCGATTGGATTTAAATCAGGAGAGTTTCCAGACCAGTCTATAGTACTTTGATTTGCTCACTGGTAATGCTTGTCAGTGTGTTTGCGCAGCGTTAAAATTTTCGTACGCCCATTGGAGTAATGTCCATCGCCGACATTGGCCGTAGGACTACTAATCGACAGTCGAGACAATAGTGTCAGGGCATGATAAAAATCTGATGCAATCACGGATGACGCAATGTCTTTCAAGGCCAAACAAATTTCATCCTATACTCGAAAATAAGTTCATATTACTGCACGCCACTGCAAATGACCTAATCTGAGGAAAAATAGAAAATGATTATAAAAATAATAATAATAGGTGTAATCATCCCTATGAGGTACACAAGAAAATAGAGGAAGATAATGACAATTATGAGAGAGAAATAGAGATGATAAAACTTCCGATATAAATGGGACAAGGTAAAGGAAATGTCTTTCGAGGAGAGGCCGACAATTCCAAAATTAAAAAAGAATCGCTAAGTGAAAGAAACCATCAGCCTCGCTAACCAAGCAATTAAATAAATGAACGCCGAAAAGAAACAACCTGACAGAAATTAATGATCGTATATACGCCACCCTCGGCAACAATCGCAGAAAAAATAGATGAAAAAATGAAAAGAAAAATGCCAGTCTAGAAAGAAAAAATAGAAACCAAAATAAATAAAATACGAGGAAAATTGTCATGTCTAAGTGAAGTTGACAAGCGCTTCAACATGAAAGAAAGAAAAATGAGACAAAACGCAACCTTGACATAAAGAATAAGACTGACGTAACAAAATTTTAAGAGAAGCTGAAACAAATAATTCAAGCGAAGACACAGAAAATCAAGCCTTAAGTAAAAAGAAACTGATTTTTCCGGCAAAACAATATATTCAAAAAGATACACGGAAACTTTATTGAGAACTGGAAAAATAGAGATAAATGGGCCACCTAATATGCAGGATGCTGAGGAGTTCTGGTGCAAGATATGGGAAAAGTTCAAAATGCACAATGAAAGAGCTACATGGATCAAGCTATAACAGGAACAACCCACGCATATAGAGTACCAAAAATGAACGGGTATCAATATCTCTGAAAGAACCGCTGCCATCTGCAAAACCGAAAACTGGAAAGTACCAGGAATAAACCGAATAACCAATTTTTGGATTTAAAAATATCTATCAGCCACCAAGACCTCACACGGGCTAAAATGATACAATCACAAAGCCAGAAAAATGCCCCCAAATGGTTCACGTGACATTCCTACCCCCCAAAGCAGAAGAGAGGCAGAACCCGAAGAACTATAGGTCCATCACCTGCCTACTAATAGTGTACAATATCTTCACTTCTATCATAATCGAGAGGACACACAACTTCATCGAGAAAAACAATTTACTCCCAGCAGGAGAGAAAGGATGTAAAAGAGGAAGTTTCGCGTGCAAGGAAAAACTAATTATCAATAAAACAATAACAAGAAGTGAAAACAAAGAAAAGAAACTTATCGACAGCATGGATCGACTACAGAAAACCGTTCGACACTGTTTCACACTCGTGGATAAAAATAATAAAGTGGTGGCTAAAAAATTTACAGAGTATGACCCACAACAGTCATATTCATAACAGAAAGCCTGAAAAACTAAGAGACTACACTAAATCAAAACCATACAAATGGGTAATTAACATCAAGACAAGTCAACATCAAAAGCGGTATATTCCAGAAAAGATTCATTTTCATCAATACTCTTTTGCCTTGCATTAGCGCCACTCAACTGCGTACTGAACAACAATAGTCACGGATACAAGGCATAGAATGGCAAACTGAATCATCTATTTTATATTGATGATCTTAAAACTTTTGTCAAGGATAACATCCAGCAGAAAAACTCACTCTCCGTTGTCAAAACCTTCAGCAAAGACATTAGGATCGATGTCGGAATCGACAAATATGCCAAAGCCACCTTCAAAGGCGGCAACCTAAAGAGAACTATGCATTCATACCTTGATATCAACAAGTTTAAGGAACTAGACCAAGATGGTACATACAAATATTTAGAAATTAACGAATGAGACGGGTATAACATTCAATTACGAAGAAAAAGATCCGAAAAAAATATTGTAGATGAGTGTCTTTCATACTAGAAATCTAATTAAATGGGACCAATAAAATGAAGGCTATTAAAACCTTAGTTATACCCGTAGTAACATACAGCTTCAACATTATTAAATGGAAGTTGAATAAAATTAAAAGATTGGACGCCAAGACCAGAAAAATGCTTACCCAAATCAGGATATACCACCAACCAGACACAGTTACCCAAAATAACGCGTATCTATCCTCTGTGATATGTTAATTCAAAATGACAGGGAATTAAAAGCCAGCAGACCAGTTATTATCATAAAAGACAAGAAATTCAGGAAGTGTATGTTTATTGACATAGCAGAACCATCTAAGAGAAACACCTCTATACAATTATTGAGAAATTGTTCAAATACAAATACCTGAAGATTGAGATTAACAGGAAGTGGGGAATGAAGAATGAGACTATACCAATAGTAATTGGGCCGCCTGAGAAAAGGAATGGGAAATTTTACTAACAGTGTCGCAGTTAACATCAACATACAAGTTGCCCATAAAATCGCCCTACTAGGAACATCCCATATATTAAATGACAATTCTCGTATAGGGCCTAAGGACCCTAGTTTGGACCCAGCTCTACACGATACAAAACAGGAAACATAACATACAAACAATAATAATAATATTTTATTTATAACCGCATAGTGATTGTTCATTCCTTTGAATGCAGATTTTTGTCTTTTGGTCCACACGTTCAAATATTTTGTCGTTATTTCTCTCTCCCACTCTTTCACCGTCTCTCTCTCTCTCTCTCTCTCTATTTTCCTCTCTCTTAGATTGATAATTTGGGCGTATCGTTTTTTTTCACATCTGCTCGAACACCCCCGTGGTTCTGACATTATGCCCTATGACTTTTGAATTTTCACATTTATTAGCGCACTTGTCATACTCATTAAACTGTACAATGCAAAGAATTGTAAGGATGTCATGTTGCCCATCCCACTTCGTAGAGAATTCTTGATTTGGTGCCAGTGTCTTAAATGGCGACTTTACACCTTCATATGAAGTAGGTATAAATCGTTCAGTCACAAGCCAGGACGGATGAAATGACGTCTTTTCTATCAGATAAAAATGAATAATGACAAAACCTCAAACTTAATATTTCCAAGTTGCGTGACGATAACATCCAAATGACTTAATGCTTTAATGTATTTCTATATACAACCCAAGCCCCGTAATATATTCGGCAATTCTCTGGGATACCAGTAATCTCTTCAGTTAGTCTATATTAGAAATTTGTCCTATCAAATTCCAGGGATGCAATCACAGTTGGCATTATTGATCTGCTATTGTGACATATTTTTGAAATCTCCACTTCAAGCTATTTGTATTTTGATAGTTTTTTGAAGATCTTAGAAGATATATTACCGTCTGTAGAGACTACCATGGCACTGACAAAGTCCATTTTTGTGGTCTTTGATCACGATGTCTGGGCGATTAGCTTTGATTGTTCTGTTAGTGTGGATTGTAAAGTACGATAAAGTTGTTACACGTCCTATCTCTATAACCGGATCTCCGTGATATTCATACCAGTTTCTTGTAGTTTTCTTCCCGTAAATTTTCATATTTTCCAATGCCTTTATTGGCCCATGCTACCCATGCGAAGATTTATATCCAGTTGGTGCTAACACCGAGCAACCAGATACAAGATGGTCAATTGTTTCTGGGTATTTATCACATAATCTACGTTTCGGATTAACACAATTTTTAAGCATGCGTGCCTGGTAATTTCTAGTTAGCAAGCATTGGTACCGTGTAGGAAAAATAAAACTCTCCGTTTCAGCTTTTTACCATGCACTATGTAGCCACTGATGTATACGGGGTTTCACTACATCAGCTTGTTTGGTAAGCATAGTATGACCGTATTATTATTATTATTATTATTATTATTATTATTATTATTATTAATAATAATAATAATAATAATAATAATAATAATATTTGCGAAAGAGTAAGGCCGAGAGTTTCGATGAAGAATAACAGAGAGAACTGAGAAAAATGTTAAAATTAGTGAATTTATCCATTTTACATTAGTAATTCGCATACTAAAATTAACCACACTGTTTTCAGTAAAACTCTATAGTGAGCAATAAACATTCACGTAGCTCTTGATTGCTTGGATAACAAAACAAAGTATCAAGTTCAGATAATTATTGAGGGGGTCTCCTCTTTTTACTCAAATGGACTCACCCAAGGTATACATATAATACTATCACTGAATGCCCGAGTGAGCAATAGTACGTTAATTCGGACAGAGTAGTAGTAGAACGTAGAGTCGGTCGGTAGAATAACGTAGGGGCAAGAGCCACAGTAACGAGCACGTAGACTCAGTAAGAAGTCATACAGCGATACGTCGATACCAAAGACTATATATATTTTTCCTACTAACCCGCATTCCTGGAACTACTAACCTGTATTATCAGTTTGTATTATTACGTTAATACATTTATTTCCTATATTCATTCTTGGCGTTTGTTATTATTTTGATACCGGATTTCATCCCGGAATCCACAACAGAAATTAAAAGAGCAATTTGCTCTATTTTGAAATTCTACTCACATGTCCGCTTCTTTTTTATAGATTAATTTCTCGTACCTTATTAAAACATGTTACCTCTTGATAAATTAGCTTAATAAGCGTACCCTAGTGAGGTACATGGTCACAGTCGTTGAGCACCTGTAAGGATCGAACACGTTGCGCTAGCGAATTAATCGCTGATCATAATGCAGCACTAGGTACACTTACTTATAATTAATTCTACGTCAGGGGTTTTGTCTGGCACAATTTACGAGTGGTTGAGCACGCTTAAAGATCGAAATCTTTGTTTTAATTATCGTACGATAAAACGGAATATCAAAGCTGAATGAGTATCAGAGTCTTGATGTATTCGTGAGAGACAATGTGCATCAGTATTTGTCTATTAACACCATGTTCTCGTGAAATATTATTTGGGAATTGAATGGAATATTGCTTTTAAAAGAAGGTTTTATGCATACGTTATTGTCTGGCTTCCAAAACAATATAAAATCTGATCTGATCCAGTAATAAATACATAAAAGTGGACACTGAGGTCAACACACATCATTGACAGATTGTTTCATGCTTAAAAGTAATCGTCAAATGAGACATTTAAAAACAACACACAAAACGCATTGGTTGATCACCGGAGAAAAAAAAATGACTACAATTTTGATATAACAGTGCCACTCTAATTAAAAGAGAAAATAATTCACGAAGATGAAATTGTCTATAAATGATTTAATCCTTAGTTCATGACAGTAAATTTACGTGCAGGTTCTTACAACGTTTTTTCTATTCTTGTCACAAAATGGATATTTAGAAACAAAGATGATGGAAAAAAGAATACGAATAAAAATGAATTTGCTTAGATTGCACAAAATTATTTCAAAAACTTTTTAAACTACCAGCGTCTCTCGTTCATACACATGTGTAGTCACAAAAACGTCAACAAACCGAGTCCGATGAAATCCTATAGGATGAAATTAGTCACAAATAAAGTTTTCCATTTAGTCTTATAATTTCCGCAATACAGTTCTTGGTATAGAAAAATATATATCGTTATCTTACATATATATATATATACATATATATATATATATATATATATATATATATATATATATATATATATATATATATATATATATATATATATTATTATTATTACAAACGACAGAAAAGGTACTACGTTAAGCTTTTTATTTAATTTTTCTTGTGTTCGTACAAGAGCTTTCTTTTCTGGACAAAGAGTGTGTAAAAACTGTCCAAATGTTTTATAGTTCCGAGCGCTTTCGACTATACCTTTAGCCATTATCAAGGAGGATTCGATTTTTCAGCTTAATTGAGTGTGTGCATTATGTGTATGTTTTAGTGTGTAGTAGGGATGTTTTTAATTTCCGAATACGGTTAGCACATTGTGGCCTTGTTCGTAGGTAATATTGTTAAGAGTTGGCTTTTTCTTTTTTATTATTAAAACTTCCATTATTTTAAATCTTTTTTTTTACAGGTGTAGGAAGTCTTTATATTTGTGTTTTCTACTAATATGTTTCTAAAGAAGTCTGATAAGTTTATGTGTGTGTTTAAATGGGTTCTAATGAAGCTGTGATCAGATAGGTGTAACGTGAGGCGTCTGGATAAGCATGTAGTTGTGTAACCGATGTAATTATTTATGAGTCCCGTTTGATCAGGAGCACCGTTCCTTAAGGGGCATTTGAACTCATAGATAATGTTCGTTCTTTGTTATTTTGACTTATTGTGTTGTTATTTTTGTTCGAACACAAGAAAAATTAAATAAAATTCTTAAACGTAGTACCTTGTCTGAACGAAGGATTGCTGCCTAAGTATACTACTATAAATATATATATATATATATATATATTATTATTATTATTATTATTATTATTATTATTATTATTAAAACTATTCTAAAGAAAAATATTTTATTTTGATAAAATTAACAAATATATATCAAGACCTATATTAAGCCTTAGAATTTTTGATTAGATTAGTTTGATTAGAATATATTGCATTTTAAGGCTTAAAGTTTTATTCGCTTTCACACACACACACACACACACACACACACACACACAGAGAGAGAGAGAAATGCACAAAATTGGAATAAACATGACACGGCTATTTCTACGATTACTGTCTTTAGAAATAATCATGCTAGCTATTTTCTAACTTAAATAATAAAATTTTTACTTAAAACAAACATCGGAAAAAATTTGTAATTCGAGTTTTACTTTAATTAAAATGTTCAAACAAATGCCGACACCTTTGATTTTGAGTTTTATTTTGTTAGTCGACAAGTCATCACTTTTACGAAAAAAATTAATATCCGGGAAAATATTTGGTTTAAATCGATAGTAAAATAAGAAAATTGTTTGGTAAAAAATATCTTCCATCGATTTGCAGAATGTTTAACAAAATTAAGCTTAGGAAATTGGAGATATGATTTTGGATTAGGGGTTAAAATAGATTTGCATTAAAGATTAAAACCAGAGGAAATTAGAAACGATGAACAGATATCAAATAATGTCTGGAGTAATTGGTATTCACTTCACGTTAAAGATCTTGATTAATTAATTACACACACTCCCGTAAAAACAAGTTCACAGATTTAAACTTATTGCTAGTACTATGTAACAGAATACAATCTGTAGCATACATCTTGAGACAAGACGGACACTTCATAATTCTATGTATGAACATATCAGTTAGCGCGATGATCCATCATCGGATGTAGAAATAAACGAAATGGAATTTGGGAGTTTAAAGTAGCAATGGAAGGTCACATTAGATAATAAGGGATTTCCACAGTCAGACATAAGTTGCCTCGTCCAGTTTTATATAAACAGATGTGCGGTTGGGGGCCAGATATATTTTTTATATTTCTCTTTAAGTTCAAGGCAGGTACACTTATGTACAAATTCAGCAATAAAGATCTCCCTAGAAAACTTAATGCTTCACCCGACTGTGCCTCCCAGTAGTCAGCATGCATCTCATCAGCGAACTTGACAGAACGTCCCTAAATATCATCTGCACATAAACAACAGAAGCGTAGACGGTCATTCTACGAGGCGACTACAAATGATGCAGTCGACAGTGCAATCTAAGCTGCATTCATGTTCACATATGAGCATGACCCTAAATTGAGAGCTAACACATAGGAGAGGATCGTTGCCGCGGCAGCCATTGGTGAAGAACGTCGAACTCTGGCGGAATATATACGCACTGGTTTCCGCAAACCATCCATAACATCCCGTCGTTGATCTCTCCGTTTAGGCCCATGCGCCAAGAAGTGTACTGCGTCCGAAGTGTACCGATCAAGTTGAATAAAATACTTATACGTCAACAAAGCTGTGTACTTGAATCCAGAGATTCTGTAAACCAGGGCTGTTTGAACGGGGTTTGGATGACAGCGTTCGACAGACCCGAGCCCGATGCCAGATATGTAAAGCACCGCCCCATCAAAGTCTAGGGAGACATTGATTCCGCCGTCTAACCCTGAATTCTCATTCCAAAAAATCGTGATTGACTTTTTTCTACATATACGGTAGGAATTGTATTTTATATATGGAGAATGGTGCAGTGGTTGGGTGGATGTTGCCTTACGTCATCTGGGAAGGTCAGAGTGCAGTATGCGACACACCTTCAGAACTTGGTTCTGAACATATAGTGCACCTGAAGAACATTCTTCAGAGTGGAGATCAGCTTTTGATTCCCAAGAATACGACACGTTCCTAAAGAATTGGGGAATACGGACAGTACTTCGTCGGCTTACTACCCACAAAGTAATGGCCGGGCAGAACTGACCGTCAAAACGGCTAAGCGTGTACTCTCAGACAATACGGACAGATGTGGTCGGCCGTGCCATGATCGAGAAGCCCGTACTTTGCTTACTCAACTCAACACTCCCGTCCAGGATGTTGGCATGTATCCTGCTATAATGATATACGGTCCTTCTATCAAAGGCAACCTGCCTGCCCTACGGGACAAATACCACATCCTAAACAGTGGAGAGAATTTGGTGAATTGAGAGGCAGCAATGTCGAAAAGGCACATGCGGAAGGAACACATTTACATTGGCGTCCCACAACATGCTACCCAGGGAGCGAGTCTACCCAGGGAGCGAGTCCCTAAACCTCATAGAACCTCGATTTAGAGCTGGTTCAAGATGGCAACACGGAAAATAGATTAACCACATCTAAACCAGAACCGTATAATACTTATGGATGTCCTTGGCTCCGGACGTAGCAACCTGGTGAATCCTCAGTGGTGATCGACATGGGTTATGATCCCTTATCGCCCAACGTACACCATAAACCAAATATCGCGAGTAATGAACCAGATGAAGTGGAAATTGTTGACAGTGATTCATTGGATCCAATACAAAATAATATTGGAAAAAACCAATATCGGACAACATAAGTCCCCAAGTCAACGCCCACGTCGAAACAAGCGGGCAATTCGAATTCTATCCCCACAAATGCAAGGACAATCGCATTCTGAGACAGATCTTCAACTGACCACGTCAAACTGTCGAGTGATCAGAAAAGGAAGGGGCATTTAGAGCAGAAATTGTAGGTCTCATCAGATAATGGGGTGGGGGCTTTCATAGGCAGACAGACAGTTACCTCGTCCAGTGTTATATAAACAGCTGAGTGGGGCCAAGTATATTTTTTATATTTGTATCTCGTTGGTACGAGGTTAAAGTTATTGAGACTTACTACTATCATGGCTGTTGTGGTTATTTTACAGGGAGGAAAAACAAACCAGATCTTATCACATCTATCTGACGAAATGAGATCAAAATCATGGTGATTCTTGCCTCTGTGCTTGTTAAAGAAAAATAATTTTATGCTCGCGTTAAAAATGTATATAATCGTGGTTAATTTGTAGAAAACTGCCAAAAAGAAATTTTCAATGATATACAGACGCTCATACATGCGTGTTGTGTTCGTCCAAGTTTTTAAATATGTTTTGGTTTTAAATGGTAATTTCTTTACCATTTAAAACCAAATATATTATCGCTTTGGATTTATAGTCAGTATATTTGGAAAATAAATGCATATGCTAAGAATTTATATCATCGCAGGTTACCCTAAAAATGGTCCACTTCCTAAAGTCAATATTCTCCAATTTGCTCATAAATATACTGAATTTGGTAAAGGAATTGGCTTGAAAACATTTAATCACCCATCGTATAAACATAATCTTATTCTCGTGACCACTGACAATACCTATTTCCTTGACTTCTAATCCGCTGCGTATAAACAGATACCGAATTTTGTTTAAAAGAGTTTTTAGTTAAAATAAAATTAAACGGCTTCTTTAATCATCAAATGTTTTCCTACCACCGTTTAATTACGTATAAAAAAACAAAATCTATGCCTTACAGAATACTGGTAAAGTGAGTGGCCTGCGAAACGAACAGCAAATGTCCTCTGCTAATCGATATTATAATGTGATTAGCGCTATATTGATACGGTGATTATCGTCAGAATTTGTTGTCATTAAGTTTATAATCAATAGATTGTGTGCAGGAATTGGTGTATTTAGTAAAATATCTGATCCATCATTTCGAAAATTGTCTTTAATCGTTTATTTGTTGCAGATTTTCTTTTTTTAAATTAATCTATTTATTTATTTTATTTGTTATATGATGGTGATTGAAATCGCTTTTTAAACAAAGAAATTCATTTTTTAAAAGAAAATGTTTTTCATCTCAACCAAGAGGGAAAAAAATCTATTAATATTTAATTGAAAACAGAATACAGTTAGAAAAAGATAACGTTTTTCCAATTTTTATTAATCCATTCTTTAAGTATGTAAACGTAAAAAAAACATACATTTACAAAATCTGGACAAAGGAATGACATCACTTTACCTCTGTAGGTGAAATAAAATGGTTAGATCTATTCACTGATGGTTATCTGAATTGATAGAGATCTGAAGAAGGCCAGAGTACACAACGGCCGAAAGTCTTTGATTGTAACAACAAAGATAAGGAATTTAGTCCTATTATAAATAATGACAACTATTCATCTCGATAATACAGAGAGAAAAATACATTTTTCATACAAAATAAATTTGTTAAGTCAATTTATTTTTTTAACCAGAAAAAGAAAGTCTGGAATAAGAAATCAACTTCGAGAGAGGGCAAGCTTCCACCTTCCATGTAGAGAAGAAACTGAATGATTGAATGTGTCAAAACTTATTTGGGAAACTTTTCGCTGAAGTTTTCTTGCTGACTCACCCCATTAGAAAATAACCGACTTTCTGGATTCGGTCGTAAAGCATGAGTTCCCGACCAAAAACAAGTCGATTTTGGAATCGGTCCAAATTTCAAATGACGCTTGGCAACTTCTGTTATTCTTCCAAAGGAAAAGGAAATAAGAACTCACGATTTTCATCTGCCAATGCATCAGAGACTGCTTAGAGCAAACTATAAGATTTTCATTTGAGCCACTTTCAGGAGCGATCTCTGTGTGTATGTGTTCGTCTTATGTGTTCTCAGGAAGAAGACCTCATATTGTTAATGTCTGCATCTGGTTGGTATGCTAAGACGACATTCTGAAGTTCTAAGCTAAATCCAGAAAAATTTCATCTCGATTGTAAATAAATGAGCGGTTACCATTAAAATGAGGCTTGTAGGTCACACAAGCAAGTTTTTCGTCATTTTTACGCAAGCCCATTCAGATGGATAGCAAGAGAGATATCTATTTTCATTATAAACGACAGTAAAATGCATTGAATAAAACGTGCTTTCTCTCTTTATCCGATAAAATAAACTACACAAAGATAATAAATTTGGTTCTAAATGGTAGAATTTGTAGCAATATAGTGAGATAAAAATTTTCCAGTTAAAAACGAATCAACAACTACATAGTTTTAAAATACCATATGCCATACCAGGATAAAATCATCTTTAAGAAAGAGATCATATTTTACTCATAACAGAAGGATACAAAAGTATCACAGCGATTAAAATTTTAGCTACCTTTCGGACGACACATCTTCAGAAAAACTAAGTGGTTGAAAATAAAAATTAGTTTCAATAGCAGATGTTAAAATATACCAAAACTAGAGGAGGAACAAAGAAATACAAAAAAAAAACATCTTCCTAGTCAGGCGTTGAATTGGCGCCCCAGTCCCGAAAAAGGCCAACTCGTTTTTTTAATTATCTCTCTCTCTCTCTCTCTCTCTCTCTCTCTATCTATATATATATATATATATATATACATACAGGAGTGGGACGTTGTATATTAATAACAACTGACTTCAATATGTCAAAGTGGACTCTGGGCCGTGCCCTGTGCAAGTCAGAGAAGAACTCAGGAGAACAGTCCGTCCTGCAAGCGGCATAATTCCATATATGCTCAACGATAGCGGAGTCATGGGCCTGTGAACACCCGGATGTTACATGGTCATGTCTACGCACCTGGTACAAAACATGATGGGTGATCCTAACCTCTAACTAACTCTGAATAGTCTTGCACACATATTCGATCTCACATCGACACTTATACTGATACACAACTAGACATCCTTGCGCAAGAGGGAAATACACACAGATGCACACACACACAGATGCACACACACACACACACACACATATATATATATACATATATATATATATAATTTATTTTAGGATATTTAATCAGGCGATTGTAAATTACTGGTGAATGAACGATTTCTAATCAAAATACCTCTTTTTATGAAAAAAATGAGAAACGGAGTTATACATTTTGTGGGCTTTATTAAGATCAACCAATCAAATATGACCTACGTTAAATTAAAATTAACCGAAGAAGCAAGAATTAAAAATATTTTTTCATAAATGGGTCATAACCCGTAGATTGGCAGCTAACGGCAGACAGGCATAAACTAAAGCGTGTACATATGGTTACATAAATGATGCAAACCAGACAATGCAGTTTCCTAAGAAATAAATTGGGACGGAGAGGTGATTTAACAAAATGCTAAACAAGTTATATGCTTTGTGAATTTCCTACAACATTTTTTATAGTTGATAAATAAATAGGTAATTTAAGAAACTAGTAAATAAGTTAAACATATAGAACTATTTGGTGAATTAATATGCAACTGTTAAATATGATCCTTCATGCAAAATGTTAAGAACATTAACCAGCCAACCCTAAATGTCAAAATTTGCAACCATATAACAATATATCTGTGCAAGATAGTACCTATACTACAAGGAAATTAATACAAAATTATATTAAATCCAGATTAATCTTAAAAATAAAAAGATAAGCCATATATATAGTGCAACGTGGTACAACTGAAATATAAGAAAAAGCATTATCAAATCCCAAAGCTTAACTAAATTGTAAGCAATTAGGTAACCTATGCTTACAATGAACTGTTAATTCACTTCTTTGATTTAAGAATGAATTTTTGTCAATCGAGTTTTTTTTATGTAAACAGAGAAAACAGGGTTTATATAAAGATCTACATGTCCTTGCCATTTAAAATATTTTCCAGAATATTGCTCTCTGTATTGAGCCCTTTTTAAATTAAATTTTACGCGAACGTTGAACTTGTACACTATTCATTCTCATCCTACCTATATATATATATATATATATATATATATATATATATATATATATGAAGTTTATATAAATATATAATATCGGACACTGAGGGGAACAAATTACCGCTTGGTTTTTACCTCAATGTATACTTTTATATTTACATACGCTCTATCTGTAATATTGAGAAAATTACCCCATAAATAGAGCATACATTAAAAATAGATACGTATCACATAAGTTTATATATATATATATATATATATATATATATATATATATATATATATATATATATATATATAAATTTGTAAGCAAATAATTTGTGACCGCTCTGCACTTTTTTAAAAAACAGCTTTAAGAGAGTTATTTTGGTATTTGTTTAAAGTAAAAGATAAAATTGTAGTAACTACAGTGTATTTACTTTTATTTTTCAGTCTGTCGCCAGGTTCCAGATACTATAAAACAGTTAGAAATGGGATTCGTCTGTTCGCAATACATGCTAAATTATGAATATTTTGTATGATAACCATCATATTTTGTTTTCACCACTAACCCACCCCAGTAGAAATTTTGAGATTAACAAAATTTTCAACTTAGTTAAATATTAATACTAGTTCTAAATGTTAACTCATCGCTGAATAATGTTGTACTTGTCTCTGTTTGAGGAAAAATAAGGATTGTGCCATTACGACAGTATTTTAATTTTTTTTTAAATTTATTTTTAAATTTAAAGTAATTTGCACAAAATGGTATCATCTCAGCTGATAAGCATTGAGGTGTGGGTAGAAAATCTTTTATTCAAATAAAGTTATTTACAAAGTCAAATTGGCAAGAATTTGAAAATTTCCAGACATGGAGCGCAATATTCTTTAAAAAGTCTGTTAAAAACTGGCACAGGAAAAAGAACTGGAACAGCAAAAGTTGCTGAAGATGAACACTTGATTATCGAGAGCAAAAGAAGTAGAAGGAAAACTTCTCTAGTGTTGAAAGTTGAACTTAATTCCTTTAGTGTTGCTCTTAACAGGGAAAAATCGACTGAGATCAGCAGGTCTCAGTGGGTGTATGACATTCAAAAAAACCCTGGTATGGAAGGTGAAATGGCAGAAATGAAGGTGATGGTCAGAAAAGCAGAACTGGACATTGTTAAAGTGGTAAAATGCAATGAAAACAGATGAGTCTAAATTTGAACTTTTTGTTAGTATGAGTAAGTGTATGAAGAAAGCCAGAAGAAAAACTGAATTATGAATATGTGATAACAGTTAAGCATAGTAGTGGATCTGTTATGATCTGTGGCTGTTTCAGGGGAGAGAGTGCTGGAGATTTGATTCGGGTAAAGGGAATCATAAAAAATATATTTCGACTGTGCAAAGATATTCTGTAACATTTTATTTAGGCATAATTGGAAAAAAATCACTTTTCAACAGGGAAAAAACACTTTTCTATATTATGTCAAAATAAAAATTTTAAAGATAAAAAGGAACACAATTTCGGAAATAATAACTTATTGAGCTCTTTCCCATTGAATTAGTATGGGATGAATTGGATAGGAGAGATCAAAGTGAATACTCAATACTTTGAGGAAATTGCATTCGAAACTGCATCACTAAAGCCAACCCCATGGCTGAGATAAGTAGATGACACCTTCATACTCTGACCTCACCAGAAAGGGGTCCAGCTACTAATGGACTGTTGTGGACCCGGAATATGTCCGAAAGAAAACTCGAACTCAGCAATTTAGTGAAAACGTATTATTAACAAAAAGAACGAATACAGTAGTGTTGCACGTCCGACTGACGGCTAAGTACAGTAGTCAACTCGTCAACAGTATTTACTCTAACCCCAACGAGGGATAGATGTGGCACAAGGTCGGATTTAAAGTGGGGTCTTCAAAAAAATGCCCGTAGATCAGGTATAAATGGGATCGGGTTGGTCAACCTCCCCGAACGAGACTCTGCCCTTCGGCGGAGCCTCGTCTGGGTTCCTCTCTGCACAGAGGCAGAGAGTTGGACCGTTTGTCGACTCGTCAACTCATCAACAGCATTTACTGTCACCCCCACGAGGGATAGATGTGGCACAAGGCCGAGTTTACCGTGGGTATTCCCGAGCCCGTAGGCTCGGCCAAAAAATGCCAGTAGATCCCGTATAAACGGGATCGGGTTGGTCAACCTCCCCGAACGAAGCTCTGCCCTTCGGCGGAACCTTGTCTGGGTTCCTCTGAGCTCAGAGGCAGAGAGTTCTACCATTAACTCATCAACCGTACTCGAGTCGTAAACTGTCTGCAGTCCTCTTCCTAGGCATAATATAGTCATAAGACGAGTCTATTTTGTCCATGAAGGTAGGTCCCCATAACACTCCCCTTCCCAAGCCTTTACTTCCGGAGGAGTCTCAATATCGTCTCCTTTTTGGATTGATGACGAGAGGGTCCCTGAACTTCCGCTTTCTTTTAGATCTTCGCGGTTCCGGAGAAGCTTGGGGTATTTGAATGTCGAAGGTGTCGTAGATGGTATCCATAACCTCTTCTTCCTGGGGAGTACTGCTGCAGAGAAACGAGGACCTTGGTTTATGTAGACCCTATTTCCAATCCTCTTTTGTATAGTACCATGTTCCCAGAAAGATGTATTATTTTTAAACATCTTAAAGAATACTTTTTCTACTGGGTTGTACTTTTTCTTTGGTACAATAGAGGGCGGAACTTGTTTTGTTTGTTTGGGCAGCAATTTATCGAAAACGGATTTTCCTTTGCGCGCAAACATTATTTCTGCCGGAGAAAGTGAAGCTGGCGCGTTAACATTTGGTGTGATCCTGTACACTTGTAAAAACTGCTGCAGGGCCTTTTGCTTTGGGGGGCCGCAAGCTTCTTTTCAGGGCTCTTTTTACGTGTTAACAAAACGTTCTTCTTGATCATTCGACCTCGGGTGATATGGGGGGGGGGTCGTGATGTGTCTTATCTGAAAAATCTTGCAGAACTCTTTAAAGTCGGTCGAAGTAAATTGAGTTCCGTTGTCACTGACCAAGCAATCTACTACCCCAAAACGCGCGAATAGTTAGTGAAGGTAGCTTATTGTTGCTTCCGTAGTGGTTTTGTTTTGCATCGGAACACTTCCACTACCATTTTGAATAACTATCTACCACAATTAGATAGTAGAATCCCTCTAGCGGTCCCGTAAAGTCCACGTGGATACTTGACCAAGGTCGGTCCGTCTTTGGCCACGGTTTATGTGTGATAGGTGGTGCTTTTGCCGCCAATACACAGCCCTTGCATGTGTTGACCATATTTTCGATGTCTTGGTCCATTTTAGGCCAGTATACGTAGCTGCGCATTATGCTTTTCGTCCTAGTTTTTCCCGGATGTCCAATATGAAAATCCTTCAGGATTCTTTTCTGTAGAGTTTTTGGGATGACGACTCTCTCGCTGTATAGGAGTACCTCGTCACACAGGGAAAAACTGACTGAAATGTGTTGGTCCTTTTCTGAAATTTTTTTCTTCGTTGTGCTAATGAGTTCATCATTGCGGGCTTCATTCTTTATTCCTTGTAGCGTCACAGGAAGTTCTCTTATAGTGCTACACAATAAAGTTTTTATTTCCCCCTCCGTTCGTAGTGAAGCGATAACAGAATCTTCTAGGGGTTTTCTATGTCTTGGAACCAGTCTGGAAAGACCGTCAGCGTGAGAGATTTTTTTCGAGGGGAGGTATTCCAACTTGAATTTGTAATCTAGGAGAATTATCCCCCACCTCAGCAGTCTATTTGCCGTATAACCGGGTAATCCTTTTTTTGACCCCAAAATATTAAGTAGCGGTTTATGGTCCGTTTGTAGTGTGAAAAATCTTCCGTGTATGTAACGGTGAAATGTCGTGACTGTGTAAATGATCGCTAATGCCCCTTTCTCTATGTGGGAATAGTTTTTTATTCCGCTGAGAGCAGGGTACTTTCAGACCCGGAGTCTAACTGTAAACTGACTTTTTTGTTCAGTATTTCTACCTGCGCATACTTTCTTATATTTTTGACGTCCAGTTCGTCTGTTTTTGTGTTTCTAATCCGGCTTTTTCCACTTTTATTTGTTCTGCAATATGAGTTCTTGTGCCCAAATTATTAGAAGTTAGACAGGTTTTAAACCGATATTGGCAATCTTTAAAACAATGAAGTGCTCCACAACGGTAACATGGACTAGGTGGTAAATTTTTCGGTTTTTGATTGAGTTGACTTTTTTTCTTAGGAGAGTGAAAATAATCTTTTTTGGTTTGACTTGTTTTTGAAGGGGAGGAAAAATTTGGTTACCGATGTATTTTTCTCATGTGTGCAACGCCTGTCTCTTCAATGTCTCTAGAATCATTTTTTACACTTATATATTTTTGGCAGTCTTCGGATATATTTTTTTAAGGTTAAATTTGGTTCTCCCTCTAACCTGGTTAGAACTCTCCTTCTAATTTCTGCATCTTTCGACGATACAAGACCTTGTACGAATATTAGACATTTTAACTTGTCTGCGGTAAGTTCGGCTAATTTAAAATCGTCACAATGTTTGTTAACTATGCCTTTGTATTGCGCGGAGGAGAGAAGAAGAAAAAAAAAACAAATCACTTTGTTCTCACTTTAAATGTGTTATTCACGTACACAGTTGATTTTTGGACAACTGCGAAACGTAAAGTTTATACTTCGGCCCTGGAAACAAAATATTTTCCTTTCTTGTTAAGACAATGCCAGAACAAGGAACATGAACTTTTTCTCTGCGAGAAAAAAAAGAGAAATCACTTTTGGTTAGTAAGAAGAATAAATCAACTTACCAATATTTTCTTTTTTTTATGTGATTTCACGTGAAGTTCGTTAAATTCTAGTCGCCAGTGTTGTAGACACTGGTAAACAAATTTTGTTTCTTTTATGGTTTTCTCGTGGAGTTCTTTGAATTCTCGTCGCCAGTCTTGTGGACACTGGTAAACCATTATTTTTGTTATAGTTCTCCGTAAGAAAACTCGAACTCAGCAATTCAGTGTCTACAGTCCTCTTGCGAAGCATAATAGTCATAAGACGAGTCTATTTTGTCCATGAAGGTAGGTCCCCATAACATGGACTATGTAAACGCAATAAGATCAGAGATACAGTTCACAATGGACAGAGAAAAAGACAGCATCCTCACCTTCCTGGATGTACTAATATCTCGAACAGGTCATGGGTTCAAGACATTCGTATACCACAAACTTACATTCACCGGACAATACCTCAACTTCAACTCCCACCATCAATACAGTGTAAAGTATTGGATCGTCCTCTGCTTACAACATCGAGCAAGTTATAAATAGCAACCCAGAGGCATATTAACAAGACATAGTCAGTTTAAGAAGTACCCTACAACCTAACAACTACCCTGGGTACATGGCAGCAGTTCCAACATATTGGAATAGAAGGGTACAAGTGGATAACCCCTAGTAAAAAGCTTTATTCTGTGCGAAGGGATTATCGGAGAAATCTGTGGTCCATATAGCATCAGGACAATCTTCAAAAGTGGTTCAACACTTCGCAGACACATCTTCCGAGTAAGACCCCATAGAGGAGAACGTGACTAAGGACTGTGGTTACGCCATCTCGTGCAGCTGTAGTAAGAAATATAAAGGAGAAGTAGGCCGCCTCTTAAGACAAGACTGCAAGAACGTCGTAAAACGGTGACACAAGGAGTAATAGAAAAATCAGGCACAGCTGACTACATATGGAAGAAAAAAGGAGACCATTGCCCCCTATGTGGGATAAGGCTGAAATAATAGATAGAGAATTTCATTTGAAAATACGAAAACTTAGGGAACTAGCACATAGGCTAGGCCACAAACATCTCCTCAGTCGACCAAGCATAGAAATTAATAAAATATGGGAACCAGTAATAAGGAGTTCTAGAGAAAAGCAATGAATAACAACACAAAAAATTGTAATATAAGCTCTGGTGAAAATATGAATAATAATAACGGAATAATTGCAATATGAGTTCTGGTAAGAAAAGGTTTTATGTTTATTTGTCCCAGAAATAGCCCAGTGAATAAAGACGTTTATTAGATTCAGTGACTAGACTCAAAGAGTAATACCTGGCCACAGAAGTGGTGAAACAAAAAGACTTGGGGAGTTGACTTGAAGGGAAATAACTGAGACATCCAGAAGAGGCATGGCACGGGGAACTAGTACAATCACGGTGAACGAAATAAAAGGTTCCGTTTGAAATTCCAATCATCTGAAGAAGGCCGGAGCATAAAACGGCCGAAACGTTGTGAATATGGCAATGAAGATGAGGATAACAGTCCGAATAATGTATATAAGGTAAGTAATCATAATACCTCATCTGAGAGATATAGACAGATATTGAATACCGAAAGTGGGAAGTGACTTTTGTTAGTACAGGAAGAATGCCATCTACTTTTTTTCAAAAACAGTTGAAAATAATTCCCAAAATTTCTAAAGCACTAATTAAGGCAAGGAGTAGTTTTATTGACTAAAAATATGATGCTGAGCGTGGATAATTTGTGTATAGGTTAATACTTCTTTTTTGTCAAAATAAAAGCAAATATACTGTACTTACTGGAATGTTTTACTTTAAACAAATTAAAAAATATCTCATTTTAAAGCGTTTATTATTGCAAGGTGACACCAAACGTTTTGATAGTAGAGTGTGTGTATATATATATATATATATATATATATATATATATATATATATATATATATATATATATATATATATATAGACAGAGAGAGAGAGGTAGAAGATTACGGTATATATCTTTAGCTATAATGAAGAGGGTATTGGGGAAATTGTATGACAAAGTAGAAATAAGTTTAGTTGTGGGGGGTTTCAGGACTTAATCCGGCTAAATTTGTTATATTGGTAGGAGTACGCATGCGCACGACATAGGGTTGCTGGGAATTTTCTTTTACCACAGTGTGGAATACCTACTTTCAAAAGTGATGGAAAGCAAAGAAAAATGACTGTAAATGAATTCGGCTAGATAAAAAAAAGAATCCTGAAATTCCCAGCATCGTTCTATCTTTCGCATGTGTAGTCCTACCGACATAACAGATTTAGACCGATAAAGTCACGAAGGGACGAAATGCATCACAAGTAAAACTCTTCCACTTTTTCTTACAACGTCCCATATATATATATATATATATATATATATATATATATATATATAAAGAGAGAGAGAGACATTGGAAGAAAATTGAGGGAGGGAGAGTGTGTGGTACATAAACAGTGTGGACACTGAAGTTAAGATTGCATGATACCTGTGATTGTCGCCAGACGTGTAGAGTCTCATGAGCTGCTTTCTAAATATGTCAGGGTTCGTTAGAAGCGTGGGTATTTCTAACTAAGAAATCTTTGACAAAAGTACGCTACCAGTTCCTTCATTAAGCTCACACCCCGTGTGCTTTGGTTATTTCTCAGAATAAACCAAAATTTCTGACAACTTTTACATCCTGCAACTTTACTATTCCTGTAAACGATTTCCAGGAATGCTTCAGGCAATGCCAACACCGTCTTGCTTCCACAGCGACATTCATAGATTTAAACTGTTAAACTTCGTATATATATATGTCACTGCATTGCTTCTAAGGGTCAGCTATTCCAAGATGTATTGGTAAGAGATATATCCTCATCCAATGGAAGTTTCATTTTGTTTGGTGACAGTTTTTACTGCTAAAATCTCATATAAGATTCCAACTGATGCGTTACAGACCCTGGTGAAAATAACTGGTTTTTCCACCTCATGAAGCAGAAAAATTGAGTAAATGCAAAGATCCACAAAAAATGAGTTCAGTAGACTGGACAACCCTTGACATTATAACTATGAAATACTTTTAATGCATAGAATATTAAGAATGGTAAATTTATAAATATGCCATTATTTGAGTTTTGTGTGATTGAATGCAAAATAAAGAATTTTGACAGAACCTATCCAATATATATGCCTGAAGCGTCTTTCCTATTTGGAATATTGATTTATGGATAATAATCACAAATCTGTTTTTAGCGCCTTTCTGAACGTGAGTTTCTACTCATCCGATAGTATATATTAACCCCCCTAAGCGGAAAACAACAGTATGACATCACTGTAAGGACAGAATGTTCATGACTCTTAGGCATCAACTACTTCAATAGAAGCTTTTAACAAGATACTGGCGGATACTTCTTTTCTATACCGCAATGCCCTACTGTGTAAAGAACTGCAGCTTCGAGCCAGAATTTTTTGTAAATTAAATAAATGCCAGACTTGCGAAATAGGTTTTGCTATGAAAGAATTTGAAATACAGCATCGCTATTCGCTAAAAATGTACACGCTGTTCTATGTTCCGACCCTTTTAGCAAAGGAGTATTCTCACGAGAACAATAATATATTTGGGGGTTTGTACTTACTACGTAATACATCCTTGTGTCAGTGAACATCTAAGCTGAACTAAATCTACCACAGTATCGCAATAATAGAGCTCTTCGTCAAAGATTTGAAATTCCTCGCCTGGTAAGAAAGTATTTTCCCTTTAAGAATCATTTAGATTGTTTCTTTCTGCGCCCTTTTCCATTACCAGATATATTAAATGTCTTGCCCCCAATTGCTAGCACAGGATATATTTGTCGAATAAGCAGTTAAGGAGACTACAGCTCCCATTACTAACTTCCTAGTAGCTAATCCTAATCATCTTAAACTCTGCTACATTCTTCTGTTTGTTTCTCTGTCCGTAACAATAAACTCGTCTGAGGCTGGGTTGTTATTTATAACCTGGTCTCATTGTCTTCAACATGTGTATGCTTGAGGAAGGAATGCCATAGCGAACAAGATCAGCTGACATGATTTTCATAGTCATTAGTGAGTGAGCTGACTTGATTAGCAGATGACATAGGACCGAGTAAGTAAATGTTGTATATCGCGTACCTAGCTAAATATACATGTATAAATAGTCAAATAAACCTTCCAGACAAAGATCAGAAAAGGCTCGCAGAACATACTAACGCTTCTGACTTTCGAGCATTCAACACTTTAAGGCGAATGGTGCGAGGAACTAAAACCACTTTCTTGGAGATAATCATTAACTGTGAAGCAACAAAAACTAGATCTTTCTACACTCACATAACTGGAAATAATGAATTCTTTTTAATACTCTGTTTCCTTTATTCTATATTCGGATAAAGCGAAGGATTTTAACTACACCTAAGCAAAATGAGTTTTATTTAAATACTCTTAATAACGACACAGATCACACTCTGTTGCAGAAAATCTGTGGGCACTACACTTGTTACAATGGATATAAACTCATTGCGATAAAGAGAGAGAGAGAGAGAGAGAGAGAGATTAAATAGACTGATATGAATAGCCAGAGCCAAGATAGGAAAAGATTTAGATATTCCTGTAGGGATTTCTTTACACTATGAATTATCATGCTTAGAAACATTAATCTTCCCGGGTTTGAGACAGTGTATTGATTGTAATACAGTCTCATTATGAAGTACGGTCTTTTTCACGGGCATACCACAGTCAATGTCTGGTATATTCCAGTTAGTAAGTAGGCTTGGTATTTCGATCCAAATAGTTTATTCTGTCAATGGGAGCAGATTGTTTTCATTCTGCTGGTGTGAGTTCAATTCACACGGTTGAGTATTGCGAAACGTCATATATATAATCTTAATTGAAAAGGGATAAGGACACGACATTATAAAAGGAGCTAAATTCGAGGAATTTTGTCATACGAGATGTCCACTCTAATATATAACCTACTAAAAATCTCTAACTGATGAGCTCATTTCGAAATTCAAGTTACGTAACGGCAGATAACAGCAATGGGCTGTAAGGTCCCAAATGCTGTAAGTTTCAAAGGCTGTAAAGTTGTAACATCCAAAAGGCTGTAAGGTCAAAAGGATAAGTCACTGTGATGAAAACACGAAAGATAATAATTCTAGTCAGCGTCAGTCAGTGTATTATTAAAACATTGAAAGGTTTAAAGTATCCGTAAATTTAATCCCTGGTTATGTCATTTTAGCTATATTTACAAAACTTATATCCTTGCTATATTTCTAACGACATGTCCATTCAGGAGATAGGGGGTCATGTCCTTCCACAATGTTTTTATTATTATTATTATTATTATTATTATTATTATTATTATTATTATTATTATTATTATTATTATTATCATCATCATCATCTCTGAATTGCCTTGTCTTCTTGTGATAGAGAGTTTTGAATTCAGAGTAATCTCCATAGACTTTGAAGAAAGAGAAAAGCCTATGTTTCCAAAGGAATAAAAAAATTGATAAATGTTTAAAATGAATGTAGGAAAACGAATAATAGATGTTGAAAAAAAGAAAGAAAAGTTAATAAAAGGAATGAGTGAAAAAACAGAAAGAAAACTGGAATAAATTGAGAAGAAGAGAAATTGCGAAGAGTAAAATCGAATGGAAAATAAAATGAGAAAGAAAGAAAGCATAAAAAATGAAAAGACGGAAAGAAAGTGTTAAAGAAAACAAAGAAAGAAAAAGTGAGAAAACGATTTAATAAAAAAATACAAAATGATGGCAAGAAAAATTAGGAAGATTAAAAAAGTAGACAAAAAATGAGAAATAAGGAATACATAATAACAAAATAAGGATTGAAAGAAAAAATAATGAGAGAAAGAAACAAAGAAACATGAAATAAAAAATGACAAAAAGAATAAATGAAAAATCAGAAGGACTGAAAATAAAAGCAATGAAGTGTAAAAAAGAAACGAAAAGGAATTCAGAAAAAAGGAAACAGAAAACTTAAAGGAAAACGAAAGAAAGAAAGGTTAGTAAAACGAATAAGTGAAATAGTCAGAAAACAACGGAAAGAAATTCAGAAAAGTAAAGAAAGAAGGGGAAGAGTAAAAACAAATACGTTATCAAAGATAATAGATTAAGAAGTAGAGCAACAAGGAAAGAAAGAAGCCTTGAGTGAATACGGAAACAGGTGATATCGAAACTGGAATGAAAACTTTAAATCGACTGAGCGTGGACTTTAAAGAAGAAGGAATAAAAAAAATAAGGTAAAGACGATTATGAACTAAACGGGGAAAAATAAGAAGAAAAAGGCGAAAAAAATAAAATAAAGGAATAATAAATGAATGATAATAAATAAAGGAAAGAAAAAGAGAAAAATTTTGAAAAGACAAAAGAAAATCATTTACCTCCATATGAGATTTAGACAAGTTCTAAGTTGTCAAATCTGGTCTGGTTCTTTTATATATATATATATCTAGAGATTCTTCATAATATACAAAACAGAAACTGCAAATTTATCGGTCCTGACCTGGCATCTCGGCTTCAGTTATTTTCCCGCCAACGTAACCAAGCATCTCTGTTTTTTTTCTATAACTATTTTCAGGCTAGTTTTCAGAGATTTCTTCTTTCGTAGCTCAAGCTTATAAATTGAAGCGAAATATCAGATTGGCAGTTAAGTTCCATCGCATTGTTGGAATTGCCAGATATCGCCATTTCTTCTGCCGCTTTTGGTACTTGTAGAACTCTCTTTCGGTTTCTTCATTTCCTGAATTATCAAAAAATAAATCCAACTTCAGTCATCATCACCTGTGTCTTTGAAACCTGTTCGTTTATTGTATTCTCTATTTCTTTCCCTCGATAATCCTTTACGCCCTCGTGACTTTTATTCGGGGAGGCGGAGTGAAAAAACAACTTTTTCTAATGATGGCATTCACGTAATAAATGTTAGTGACTTTTCTTATACCGAAACGTTTCTATTAAAATCTACGTGAAAACTTACAGAAAATTGGTCAGAATATTTGCAAAGAAAGGAGAAATGTTTAACTTAAAGGCTGGAAAAATGGATGCAAGACATGACTATGCAAAATAAGAAGAGAATCACGACGTTATGAAGAAACTTTAAAGATACCATCGGCGTTGTTTAATAATGGTGCTGAGTCGTTGCGATCGAATTAAATTGAGAGGAAAGAAATATACTGATTTCTTAATTTAGGAATAATACTAATGTTGAATAATACTAATGTTGAATAAGCATTTAGGGGGATTACTCTCAATATAGTGGAGTCCGTGATTACCTTTATGCGTTTGCATAAAATTTGTAATAAAGATCTGTATAATAATGGAACTGACTCTAATATAATAATATTAATAACATCATGAATTCATAGAGTGTCTCACTGTACGTACATCATATAAGTTTTCGATTAAAGGACTGTAAAAGTGAAATTACTTTTAATAAATAATAATAATAATAATGATAATAATAATAACAACAACAACAACAATAATAATACTAATAATAATAATGGAACCATAGCTATTATCTAAATATCTACATGAAATAAGATTTGGATTACGAAAAAACTAGCATATAATTATTCCTAAATTTTTTTTCAATTTCATGCATGCTGTCGACAAAATTATTTTCTGTTCTTTCTTTCTTTCTTTTTTATTAGTATATATTAGGATATATATAATACACCGCAGATAGCCTTTCTGACATCATCACCCAATACATAATTCTAGCCTCTTACACACTATCTACAAATTTAGGAAGTAAATTCGTTATCTCCCTAATAAAATGGTCTTTAACACCACCTCCAAGATAATCGCAGAAATAATTAAGATAAATGAAGCCACAAATTCAGATGCCAGTATTTATCAAATAAGTTGGTTGCAATATTATTATATATCCGAAGTTCCTTCGTTTTCAAAGCGTTTTTCTCAGAAGCTCATTTCATGTACACATCTCTATATATGTATTGTAACCCAAGGAAGTTTACTATATAAAATAATGAAACGAAGGTTGGTAATGAATGATAATATTTAGGATGCGAACAACATATATAAGATTCGCCAGTGGCGCGTAGAAGAAGTAGCCAACTGCTAAAAGTGAGTCAAATGAATTCCACAATGAATCTCCAACTACAGGATATCTACCAACTGCCCCACGCGGTCAGATGTAGCACAAGGCCGAATTTAATGTGGGGTATCTGAGCCCGTAGGATCGGCCAAAAAATCCCCGTAGACTCCATATAAAACGGTGTTGGGTAGCTGTTTCCCAAGATTAGACTCTGCCCTTTGACATAGCCTCGTTTGGGGATCCTCTCTGCACTGAAGCAGAGAGTTTGACCAGCACAGCTAGAGACGAAGCTCCAACTGGAGGATATCTACCAACCGCCCCACGCGGTCAGATGTGGCACAAGGCCGAATATAATGTGGAATAACCGAGCCCGTAGGCTCGGTCAAACATTCCCCGTAGACCCTGTATAAAACGGGGTCGGGTAGCTATTTCCCAAGACGAGAATCTGCTCTTCGACATAGCCTCGTCTGCGGAGTTTGACCAGCACAACTGGAGACGACGGTCCAACTGCAGACCAACATACAGTATTTACTACTGTATTTATGTGAATGTGGACATAACCATTATTGTCCGTAAGTATGCTACAAAAATATGACACCATTATTTTACTATCATCTGTTCTCTAATATTAAAGACAATATTATTTATGTATCTATTGCACAACTCGAAATACCCGAATCATGGCCTCACTCGACGAAAGACACGAATCATGACCTCACTCGACGAAATACACGAATATTTCCTAAATGCTGAAGAAACTGTTTGTTATATTTCAAAAGGCGAAAGGGAATAAAACAATATTAAATGTTGTAAATTTCTTGGTTTGTTTTTTGAAATGAAGCGCTAAAGTGGACAGCATCAGTTGTTGATCACGATAATATGGAATCAGAATCAGAAAATAGAGAAGAACTCGACCATAATAACAGAAAAAGAGTTGCGGTTATTGAAGGATAATTTGTGAACTTCTCATGGTGTTGATTTGGTCATCAAGCTGGATTTGTACATAGTTAGTATTGAGTTCAATTGGTTACTCAATAATTGTATCAATTACTAACGATAATTTAGTAAAATTTCAAATCAAAATATAATAAATACAGAGCAAGATTTAGATTAAGTTCAGAAAGATTATTCCAACTTAATCGTATATATTTATAATAAAGTATATTTCTCGTAATTTTTATTTGTAGTAACATGTTTTTAAGTAAGACATCTTATATATTTGTAGTAACGTGTAATTGTAGTAACGTATATTTGTAGTAACGTATATTTATGGTAACAGGTGTGTATAGTAACGTCTATTTGTATTAATGTGTTTTTGTAGTAACGTGTATGCCTAATAACGTATATTTCTAGCAACGCATATATTAGTAACGTATATTTTCAATAACGTATATTTTTAGTAACGCATATTTGTAGTAACGCGTATGTGTAGTAACGTATATTTCTAGTAACGTGTATTTGTAGTAACGTATAATTTATTTGCGTATATTTGTAATAATGTGTTTGTATATTAACATATATTTGTAGTTACGTGTATGTGTAATAATTTATACTTTTAATTTATATTTGTAGTAACGTGTATTTGTAGTTACGTATATTTTAAGTAACGTACATTTGTAGTAACATGTACTTTTAGTAAGGCATATTTGTAGTAACTTATAATTGTAATAAAGTATATTTTACATAAAAAAGAAAATAATCTTTTCTGTGCCCTGATATATTCTAAGATCAGTTTAACTTAGAATATGACTCATACCCATTAGCTGCATGCATCCAGTAGGGTGATGGCTTGGCATCCATCGAAGGCCGGATTCTTAGACTAAAGTCGTAAGCTAGGAGGATTTTGTCGGTGGAATTAATGGCTAAGCGTCCAATGCCAAGGTTAGTTTTCACATTCAATAGCCGTCGAACTATGTGAAGAAGAAATGATGACCGATATAGAATAAGTGAAAGGAATCGAGTCAAGAGAAAGTGGTGATTACGAAGAGAAAGTCGACAATATTAGATGAAATTCTCTTAAAAAGCAATGGACACGCAGGTAAGAGATCGGACTGGATGTAACTGAGAAACTTGTTTTATTTGTCTACGCCTCATCAACAATCTGTGAGTTATTTAAACCCGGAAAATAGTTTCTATTATAAGAGTAACATTTTTTTAAAAATCCAGCATGCAAGCATTCTATTGGCAATGTTTGAGAACAACTATGACATTTCTGATACAATCCCGACTACTTAAACTAGAGTTAAGGGGCATATAGACTCATCAATTTCGCTAGATATATTGCGCATAAATGAATGCAACAAACTCAACTGGATTTAGAAATCAGCTCTAAGACAAAAATGAAGATATCACATGGAATAGATTTAGAAATCAGCTCTAAGGCAAAAATGAAGATATCACATGGAATAGATTTAGAAATCAGCTCTAAGACAAAAATGAAGATATCACATGGAATAGATTTAGAAATCAGCTCTAAGACAAAAATGAAGATATCACATGGAATAGATTTAGAAATCAGCTCTAAGACAAAAATGAAGATATCACATGGAATAGATTTAGAAATCAGCTCTAAGACAAAAATGAAGATATCAAATAGAATAGATTTTGATTACAAAAGAATTAGGTTTACGGCCATATCACAATTAAGCAGCGGTTCCCTTACAATCACCGAAGTTAAGCAATATCGAGTTTGGACATTACCTAGATGGTTGACCGTTTGGGAATACGAGGTGTTGTAGCCTGGAATGTGCGGTGGTGTAATGGATAATGGCTTGTAATTGTTAATCGGAGTGC
The DNA here is from genome assembly GCA_964036315.1 of Acanthosepion esculentum. Classification (NCBI taxonomy): domain Eukaryota; kingdom Metazoa; phylum Mollusca; class Cephalopoda; order Sepiida; family Sepiidae; genus Acanthosepion; species Acanthosepion esculentum. The sequence continues at coordinate 120,732,396 of OZ038489.1, read as the reverse complement.
CGAGTTCTAATTCCTGATGAATTCAAATATAATTGGCAAAGGCATGAAATCCCCCCTTCACCCAACAGATATGGATTAAATAGCAAAACTTGTACCATTAAAATTATTATTATCTAAAATAAGTTTTCGAATCTAAAATACTATTTTCTGGCTTTAAATAACCCACAACTGTTTGAAAAACCGTAGAAAACCAGTCAATCAATAAATGAACTCAAATATTTATACAAAGGTAAAAACGACAGAATAAATGTCTGCAGAAAAGTGGAATAAATATTGAAATCACTGAAGGAAGAAAACTGAAACTAGTAAAAGACAGGGAGAAGAAACTTAAAAAACGAATATATTTCCGAGACATTCTCCAAAGTGTGCTCGAGACTCGTTTTTCTATGAGTGAATATTTCCAGTATACAAAAGACTAGATTCTTTGTTCTTTGTTACTGCCTAACTGATACCTTCTACTGCTGAAACCGACAAATAATATTAAAACAAAGTGTAAATATATTTTTTTTTCTTCAGTCTGTGTATCATGAATATGCAACAAAAGAATATTTAATGGAAGACTAAAATCCAGAAGGATAGAAGAAATATTTTAATGTAAACACAGATAAAACTGAATCAACACGCACGTCCCATTATATGTCAGTGTAGTTCTGTCCATGATGGCGTCTTTGATAAAAGCTGCCTTTTCTACATTTTACATATATGTTGTATTTTTTTGTTTTTACTGATATTTTGATACTCGAATGAACTTAGCTGATGATCTCTACATCTGCAGCAGAAGGCCAGAGGAAATGTTCGTGCGATATTCAAAAGAACGTCTCTTAACATCTCTACATTCTCGTATTTTCATCGGCACTATATAATTCTGACAATTTTCGTCGCAATCTTTGAAATACTATGTTGCCAACAATGTTTGTTTACATATAGCTTTCACTAGTTGCTGATAATCGATCTGGGAAACAGTGAATATTTAACACCAACATATTATATGCTTCAGGTAGACTTGTCTTTACTTTAAAAAATACGGGTTCAATATTATTCCTCTTAAAATCATTTCACCCCCAAACAAGCCGATGAAAGCTTTTAAAACGAAATTGGTTAGAAAGAGTGAAATAAACTGATAAAAGGCTAAGAAATTAGAGGACTAGGATTCAAGAGACGACTGACGTAGTTGACAGCAAAGCAAAAAGATGGAAGAGAAGAAAGATATTAGTATAGAATTTATACGTACATTTAACGATTTCAACAGTAAAATGCTGCCAATATAATAATGAGCTTAAATCCGTAATTTTGAGGTAACAGCGAGGAAATCCTACGAAAGTATTTAGAGAAAAGGTACAGGGAATCTATGTTACGGCGATAGGAAAGTGACTGAAATCGAGATTACTCTTTGGATTGAATTGAAAAAGACTCATCGTCAAAATGAAAACTGTATCATTCATACAGATTGCACCTCCACGAAATGCCGTAGGTCCGATCAATCAAAACGATGTAATAATGAATAAATACAGGAAAATATACGTTTTCAGTAACACAGAACCATCTTGGAATGATCCTAACTAATTATACGCCTACAGAATGTACTTTTCTTTGAATGCACTTATTAACCCGAGTTATATATTCAATTCGCACCATAGAGGATTTACAAAGCTCATAACACCTGCATTATAATTTTGATCATTTTTACTTTACAGGAAGTTAAGTCACCAAAAACTGAGAGGAAATTGGCGGTTTTAATATAAAATGTGTTAAATATTCTTTCTATCCAATGAAGACAACATCAGTTTCTAATTCTTAGTCTTCTTGATTATTTTTTTATTTATTCAGTTTCTTCTCGCGTAAAATGTCTGAATCGGAAGTTGCGTGCGCATGCTATATTTGCAGGGGAAGTATCTGAACAAAGATTCTGGAAGGCAAATGTAAAGCCATTATGCTTAATCTAGTTTACTAGTTTTTCTTCCATATTTTTGTTGTTTTTATCGCAAACTGGGGATGATTTATATATTTGTTCTACAACCGAATATCAAGATCAACATAAATAAGGAAGATGACTGTCTCAGTTATATATCGAGTGATATTGGGCGGCAATTAGGAAAATTATTTTTTATTATTTTAATATGTATTTGATTACTTTGAGGTAAAAGTTGATCGTACGCAAAAATCTGGACCAACTTCTGGAAACTTATTCGGAAGATGTTCATCTTGGCATCCCACATCTTTAAATATGTTGTTCTTAGATTTTTATTAAGTTATCTACAGAGGAAGCGTCAAGGCGAAACATATTGACGATCTAATAAGATAATATTTTGTGTTAACACATCGTATTTCCATTTTGCACCTATCATCTCTCGTTAAGAAAAAGGTTTAGCTATGTGCCCTCTACACTCTTCTGTGTTCTCCTATATTTCATAGATTATTTCAAAAATGTTTCCCGATGGACCCTTCCGTTAAAGCCGCCCATCCAGCCTAGATTCATCGATACCTTTATAAAATAACGCGAGCAAGAGGCTGTAAACATCCTATATGACAGGGTGAATTGTTTCACCCAATTCATAACTGGGAAGAAATAAAATAGCATACAATAATTTCCGCTTATGAGACGCTTTTTTCCTTATAGAATATCTTCAAAAAACACTCTTCATCCTATAAATCAAAGTCGGTGACGGAAGTTATAACGTAGTTAAGTTCGTGAGAACCTTACTTTCTGTAAACTTATTTTATGTTTCAGGAGGTAGGCAATCATGGGTCTCCACAACTTCCGGTCTTCTGTAGCTCAGTAAATTTTGTCTTTTTATTATCCCTTCTAAATCTTCTTCCGCCATCATTTTACTTTACCCACTAAGTAGCTTAGGCGTTGATATTCTCTCTCCCTCTTGCCTTCAATCTGTCCTCTGAGTATCAGATTTTCCAATCCATCTTTCCTCATTATGTGTCTAGAAAAGTCAACTGTCTCTTCCTGGTGTTAATCATAAGTGCCCTTTATCTTATTTTTGTTCGCTCCATGGTGTCCACAGCATCTTTCTCTAGAACTATATTTCTGTTGCCTCAAGTCTCTTCTTCATCTGTGTGAAGATTCTCTAGCATTCATTACCATAAATGAGGACTGATTAGTGTTTGTAATAAACTTGTCAATATTACCGGTAATGAGGATTTCAAGCTATAATACCGGTACAAGGATTCAGCAGTACAGCAAGCACTCTCGTATGATTTAATCTACGCATAAATCAAACTTAACCTTATTTCTGTATCTAGATGTAAATGTATCTTATGTAAAACTATTACTCCATCCTTGTTCGTGATGAATTCATCATAATTAGTGAGGATTTCAGGCTGCAATAAGGTTAGGTTTCAGTGCTAACTTCTTTTCTAATTATTATATTCTAAATAATTACTAGAAATTTGGTACTTCCTCTTGGTCTGATTAATTTGTCATAATTTGTCAGCTTTTCAGGTTGAAGTATGCTATTCAGTGGGTGAAATTGGGGAAAGTGACGAGGATTTATGTAAAAGTAGAACATTCTTTTCTTCCGATTTTTCCTTCAAAAACCGGGGAGGGTCGCGTCTAATACATCGGTGCGTCTTATAAGCGAAATATGGTCCTTCATTTTTTTATATATCGAACAACGTATATAAGGGAAACAGCATGGCTTCATTGACTTCAACAACAAGAAGAGCACCTTAATATCAAATCGACCGATGGCCTAATTGTCTTGTGCTGTTTCTAACAATAAGAACAAAAGAGGAAAATCCACTATGACTCGCACTCTAGCTGCAACGAATATCACTTAAGCAGGACGGATTGTACAACGTATCTAAACGATTTGGAAACGTTAAATATAGTAATGATATTTTATTCGAAAACTACCCTTCATAAATGTCTAACAAGATTTGGTTCGATTCGTGATAAAAGTCATAACTTTTATATAATTTCTTTTAAAATCAGATAAAAGAATTACGAGAAAATCATAAATTTTAGGTGGAAAATATGCCATAGCGGCTCATATATGAAAAGAGGTTTTAATCACGTTAAACGTTAATTTAGGGGATATTCATATTTGTGTAGACACACTGTTTATCTATTAATATATATATATTTATCTATTTTACTTTATGGCCTGAGTATTCGAGGCATCTTGATAAAGAAAAATATGGCCATTCCGACAGGATTCGAACCAACACCCCCATGGAGAGACTGAACAGTGCCTATAAGCGAAATTATTCTCTCCATTGATTCTCGAAATTTCATATCTGTTAAGTTTCGTATCATCTAAGCAAGGTATAAAGAAGTCATGGATTTTTATTTATTAATTTGAAAGATTTGATCACTTTAAATGTTATTTGTGGTTGATACACATATTGGAATAGACGCCCATTTATTCATTAGACAGTATTTATATTTAAAGAGAATGAAGTCTTCGTCTTTGTGCCGTAAACATTGACAGCATAAGAATCAGATCTGTCCCGAACTTCGTGTCTTTTGGAGACCTAAGAAATAAGCTTCTACTAATCCTCCTATTCACTGTTCTGTCATTCATTCAAACAAACACATTCGAGAGGTCATTCTCTTTCTTTCAATAAGTCCTGTGATTGATAAATAATGCAAGTCATCTTTCCTTATTATGTCCAAGTAATCCCATCTTTTCTCTCTGCCTCCATGTACATGAATGCATCCATGTTTACATTTTCCTTAAAAGAATATCCTCGTCATGCTCAGTCCAGGCTATTCCCAGCATCCTTCAGTATAACTGGATTTCGCTTGCCTCAATTCTCCCCTTAGTCTGTGAAAAAATTGTCCAGCATTCAATGCCATATGCAAAGATTGTTGTTGCGCCTTTGAATTTCTTTTTACCATTTTCTGTCGTCTTTAATAGTTCTTCTGAAATAGTTACATCTTTTCTACTTGCTTGATTATGACAGCTCCAATCCATAACACTTATCTTGGACTTCCATCTTGTTTACTCCCATACATGCCGTCTTTTTACAATTGATAACCCAACCAAGAGTCCAGTTAATTGAGCGAAAAGCAACGTTAGTGAGAGAAGGAGTTGGTGGTGTCAGCCCTTATCGTTCTCTTGATTATGAAACTGTTGTGGATTCCGAGATGAAATCCGATATCAATGAATAACAAACGCCAGGAATAGATAAGGAAAATAAATGTATTAACGTAATAATAAAAAACTGGTAATGCGGGTTAGTAGATCTAGGAATGCGGGTTAGTAGCAATAATATATATACAGTCTTGTTATTGAAGTATCGCGGTATGACTCCTTACTGAGTCTACGTGCTCTCTAACGGTGACTCTTGTGCTACCCTCCTCTATTACAGACAGTATTTACTGTCCCCCACGAGGGATGGATGTGTTACAAGGCCGGGTTTAAAGTGGGGTATTCCCGAGCCCGTAGGCTCGGCCAAAAAATGCCAGGAGATACCGTATAAACGGGATCGAGTTGGTCAACCACCCCGGGCGAGACTCTATCCTTCGGCGGAGCCTCGTCCGGGTTCCTCTCTGCACAGAGGCAGCGAGTTCGACCGTCCAACCGAGAAGACGTAGCCGTCTGCTCTGTTGCAAACTGTACGGGTATTCACTGGTCGTAGTATATGTATAACTCGGGTGAGTCCATTTGTGTAAAAAGGGGAGACCCCTCAATAGAAACTTATGTGGTTTTCTTTGGTGAGATGGTGTTGGAATCACTAGCCGCTTTTATAAATATAGACACGACATTTTAATGAACAATTTCTCAGCCTCATGCTTAGGGGACATGTTCAGCTAATTAAAGTGATGCAAATGAAACAAACATCTATGTTACTAAACGGGATATTTAATCTAACCAATTTGTTCGACATAATAAAGTGTAGACTTTACGATCCTGTGATATATGAGCAATGCTTTGTTTATTATATATTTATTTCGATTTTAAGTATTTCATATAATTATATGTCATGCATTTCGAGAGGGATCGAAAGCACATGTTTTTTCTTCTTTGACGGTGTCATGTAAGAAGAAATGAGTTTGAATGTAGATCGCCAGTGATCAAACACGGGTGATACCCTTATTAAATTAAGTAGACCACGTGAACATAGAGAAAACGCATATACGTAGGAAGTAGCTAGCGGGTAACGATCGGTAATCTATCATCTATTACTGTGCGGATAGGTTCTCCATTCTATCCTCTATTAGTATACGGATCCTCATTTCTATTCTATCCCCTATTAATATACGGATCACCTTTTCTACTCTATCCTTTAATACTATACGGATCACAATTTCTAATCTACCTTCTATTACTATACGGTTCATCCTTTCTACTCTATCCTCTATTACTATACGGATCACCATTTCTAGTCTATCCTCTATTACTATACGGATCACCATTTCTATTCTGTCCTCTATTACTATACGGATCCTCATTTCTATTCTATCCCTTATTAATATACGGATCACTTTTTCTACTCTATCCTCTAATAGTATACGGATGACCATTTCTATTTTATCCCCTATTACTATACGGTTCTCCGTTTCTATTCTATCCCCTATTACTATACGGTTCTCTGTTTCTATTCTATCCTCTATTACTATACGAATCACCATTTCTACTCGATCCTCTATTACTATACGAATCACCATTTCTATTCTATCCTCTATTACTATACGAATCACCATTTCTACTCGATCCTCTATTACTATACGAATCACCATTTCTATTCTATCCTCTATTACTATACGGATCCTTATATCTATTCTATCCCCTATTACCATACGGACCACCATTTTTACTCTATCCTCTATTATTATACGGATCACCACTTCTAATCTATCATCTATTAATATACGGATCAACATTTCTACTTTATTCTCTTTTACTATACGGATCCCATTTCTACTCTATTACTATACGGATCCCCATTTCTATTCTATCCTCTATTACTATACGGTGCACCATTTCTATTCTATTTACTATTACTATACAGATCACTCTTTCTACACTATCCTCTATTCCTATATGGAGCACTATTTTTACTCTATCCTCTATTACTGTACGGATCACTGTTTCTATTCCTTCCTTTATTATTATACGTACCATCATTTCTACTCTCCCCTCTATGATTATACGGTCCGTTATTCTCTACTCTATTCACTATACTCTTTATCTGTTCAGATCACTACACCGATTGTTATTCGAGCGATTATTATCGAGCAAGTACTATTAGTGCAAGTGCTATTCGAAGGCGTATTATACCAGCCTTGTTCAACGGCGTACTAGTGTTGTATCTGTGATTGCATGATCTCTACTACAACGAGCATTACGAACGTGACAACAAATATTCGTTGACATCACGAAAGTTCTTGGTCGTATTGAATTAATACAGCCTTCAAAATTATGTTTCTCCCCCATGTTACTCAAACATTAAAATATTTTTTAAGAAATAATATTTAAACATATCTGCTTTGACATGAGTTCCAATACAGGAAAAGGACACCCTCACGCGGACGTGTGAGTGGAAGCGAAAAACTTGACCAGAGCCTTGGATTTGACATATATTTATGTCTTGGAAGATCGATGAACCATTGGATAAAACCTTCGAATATAATTACTAATGCTTCCTTATCCACAGCTTCGCTTCCTACTCTTTCATTTCCTACAGTTTCACTTTCCGCACTCAAACACTGACATAAATGATTTATTGATTTTATAGGTAATTGTCAAAAGGCAGGTGCGTGATGATACTGGTAATTCAAAGAGAGGCTAAAGAGAAGCAGAAAAGCGATCGCTTTCAGTTTTTTTCTATCTACTTAACAAAGGCAAGAAAAAGCCTTATTTTTAGGTTGCTAAGATCTAAAGAATCGCCGGTGACAGTGTAGCGTAATTTCTACCATAATTTTTGATTCCACGGGGAACGAAAGCACGTATCGTTGTCATTGATATTGAATACAGTTATCCCTAAAACACGTTAACTTTTAAAAAAAAAGGAAAATCGAATGAGCGATAATATTATGAGTTGTGTTTTCGAGTTCAACTGGAAGAAAAGATCCACAGAATAATACTAATCCTTAATTACACAATCGCAGGAATCAGAATCCATCGCAGGAATCACGCTAGACCGACACCGAATCTTTTGTTCGTCTCATACCTTTTATTATTATATATTGTTATACTTGTCTGTAGTTTATGGGGCTTAATTTAAATCTTTTATCATAAGTTTGTCGACCTCCACTCGATGTGTATGCCCATCGCAAGACATCATTTTAAAATTCATTTGGTGTCTTGAAAGGATAAGACGCGTTTAATTCAACAAAAGCCTTTAAAACACCTGGCGCAAAGAATGTAGGTTTACTTTTGTGAATGATTTTGTGTCTTTTCATCCCATCAGCTGACTTGCACCCTGGCAAATGATCAATTGTTTCTCATAACTGTCAGGTTCTTGAATGTTCCTAAATGCCAGATTTCCTACCACCCAAGTAAAATCTGATAATACATATGCATATGCAATTATAAGTAGTTCGTATTGCATATTATATTGTGTATTCCGCTTACATTCCTTAATAGTCCCAGCGTTTAATTTCAAGAATGGTAATGGTAATGGTGAAATTAGCTGTACAGGAAATGTTCAGCATTCATTGACCGAAATGCTAATGTTACAGTTGGTTAAATATGACAAAATCTTTTCTGAAACTGTTATCACTTTTTCTAATAATAATAATAGTGTTATTCTTCCGAACATATTTTCTTATACAGCGGATACAGATTATATCATTATTTTTTCAGTTATATATTTATAGCCAGTTTTGGGATTTTGTAGCGACAGTGATGAAGGATAGTCTTCTTTAAAACCAAAAGGATCCATTTGCTTGAAGCCATTGTCCGTCAAACGGGAAAACAGCTTCGGGATTTTGTCTTTTATCAGAAAATTGTTACTGCAAATTGAATCTTTGTTCGAACTTAAAGTAATCCATTTTTTTTTTTTTTTTGCGTGCATGTTTGCAGATTTTTTTCTCGTGCGGATGGCAAGATGGCGTATACCTATAACTGCATTTGAAACACAATGCCTGAAACAATTACGATTTGACGGCCGTGCTGTATCTTTGTTTTTTTGTAAGGAATGGAGCTTGTTCTATATAAAACAAAAATAAATCTTGTAAATCCTTAACAAAAACGAGAAAAGTTCAAATTCTTTTTTCTTTCCTCATTAAATTTGTTCCCCTTTTCTATTGCGAAACAAAAACAAACACGAGTTTCCAAAGTCCAGTAACTTAAAAGAATCGAACTACAAAGAACAGTTTTTTTCCGCTATTATAGGATTTTATAGAATATTACAAAATTGATGGATGTGAAGGTAGCATAACAATTATTATAGCAGGATCTGACATCGGCGATGTGAGTTCAATTTCCTACCTCTGCATTCGTAGAAAGGCTTTGGTTAAGTCAAGGATGTATCCTTTCGGCTCTCCTAGCTATAGGTTATATAGGTTATTAGACTAGGATAGTAGTTAGTCTAGGAGGAAAAGAACTCGAAAATTTACAGCTTTAGATATAGCAACGGGAACCCCCGTCGCATTCCTCAGGTAATTATAGCAATTCACGGCCAATAAATAAAATTAATATTTACAGACACATGATCGCCGACATCCTGAATACTTATGATATTAAAAGATTAATGGTCTGCGAGCTTCACCCATCAATATTTAGCCGAAGTTGAAGCGTTTAAAAAGTATTGACTAAGTTTAACATACTCTACAACAAAGTTGTATGTGTGGTGCATCCGATGAGTATCATGCTTTAATAACAGTCTAGCACGGTTAGCTAGGAAGCGAGCACCAATTAGGGGAAATTCGGGGTTGGATATGGCCTTACTCAGATATATATCGATCAGGGTAACTTAAAGGAAATTCGGAACTGGATACTTTACTTAATCTACATAGGTAGACTGGCCATGTCAAGGGATATTTTATCTAGCCATGTTTAGGGATATCTTATCTAGTTCTCATTGTTAATACTGCTAAGTTATTGTTCGCCCGTTTGATTCCAGTTACATTCTACTCGATATAAGGATTGAACTCACACTCAATATATCACCAAATCCAAGAATCCGAGATTTAATCCAGTACGCCATTATATCATAGTTCGAAACATCCAACTTCAAATAGAATCGCCAAAATTTAGAGCATCTCTAATTGTCGAGTCTTCAGCGAGGCTAAAGTATATTGAAAAGTTTCCTTACAACTAATTTTAATTATTACCAGGTATAATTATAAGCGTGAATAGAGTATATAGTGAATACAGACACAAAATACATATTTCTCACCTTTTCTTTCCTTTCCAAAACAAATCAGCATAAACTGTAAAACTCACTTAACTATTTACATTATTCGGACTATTGTCCTCATCTTTGTCGCCATATTTATTACAACGTTTCGGCCGTTGTACGCTCCGGCCTTCTTCAGTTGGTTGGAATGTCAAACTGAACCCTTTATTTCGCTCACTGGGGTAGACTGTTCTAGTTCCACGTGCCATGTTTAATGGATGTCCTCAAGGACACATGGCACAGTGGATAAAGGCGTTGGTTATATCCAGTGACAGGACCCAAAGACTGTGAGTTCAATACCTGGTTAAGGCCGTGGAGAACTTGGAGAGGGGAAATAACAGGAGATAACTTATAACTGATATCCATTAGATTCCAACCATCTGAAGAAAGAAGGCCGGAGCGTACAACGGCCGAAACTTTGTAATAAATATGGCAAGAAAGATGAGGACAATAGTCCGAATAATGTAAATAGTGTACATAATTCCTCATTTGATAAGCAGCAGCATTATTTGTTCCAGATTCTAGGATCATCACATGCAGTAAAACAGACTAATGTCTCGCATTTCCTTTTCCTATTATGAAGAAGACTAAGTTAAACTTGCAATATATGAACCACAGAAGGATTCGTGAAGCTAAAACTGCTGTGAGAGCACCATTGGCCAATATGAGGCTGACGAAAGTCTGGCAATCAAACGAAGTTGTGACAGAGATGATGACAGTCTCAAATGGTTTGGGAATTGATAGGATTATCGTCGTGCTAAATGATGGCGGCAAAATACCGACTTTTGCGCTGCTAAGAACAAATGAATGGGACTTCTTTAAAGTAAAAACAGCTTGATACGTCACATAACAAAACAATCACTAAGATTTTAATGACAGATGTCATTATAATCTGGAAATAAAACAAGTCTATTTATCTTGTTAAAACTCGATAAATTAATACAATTGTACTCAGTGGAATGTCATCAGAGCAAACAAAAAGTTAAAAAATTGTCTATGTCATTGTTTCGTAGATAGCACAAAAGCATTCATTAAAATACGGCATTAACAGTCCCTTAAATTTTAGGAAATCTTGATCTACACGGAAGCAATAATCAAATAATCTATAACATGGTCTAGGAAACAGCAACTTGTATGTGGATAGGGAATTAAATCTAAGGCTTATCAGGACTTATTATCTATGGGCAGAATCTTTACAGAATCCGCTATGTAGATGACACAGAGATGGTCGCAGGTCCAGAAGAAAAACTAAATCAGTTATTAAAGAAAATTAACGACTAAATCAAGAAGAATACACTAACACCAAACTGTGAAATAGAATGCCTACTTACGCCAATATGCCAATGTGAACAAATTCCGAGCATCTGTTTTAGCTCACAGCTTAAGGGCAGATTCTCGTCTGGGGAGGTAGAAAAATACCACACCATTATTACGGGGTGCACGGGGAATTTTTGCCAGGGCCTACGGGTTAGGAAATACCTACGTTAGAAAATGGCCTTGTCCTACCTCCCGCTCTGTAGGGAGCTCGGGTAAATACCGAGTCAGCATTAGGTCTTGACCGTGTGCTAACGTCTTAGTGCTTGTCGAACTCTAATACTTCGTGAGGAGAGGAACCCAGGCGAGTTTATGCCGAAGGGCAGATTCTCGTCTGGGGAGGTAGACAAACCCAATCCAGTTATTACCGGGTCTACGGGAAATTTTGCCCGGGCCTACGAGCTCGGAAAATCCAAATTTAAACCTGGCTTGTGTCATTCCACTCTGTTAGAATTAGGTTAATTGCTAATTAAAACTTTGTGTAGTAAAACTTCTATTTCATTACTTATCTACGCATTTGTTTTCCTTATTTATTTTCATCTGTTATCCGGAAAATACGAGATATAACACATTTTGAAGTGCACTAATTAGCAAACGTAATGATGGTGATTTTTACAATACGAATTATTCAAGAACAGCTGATTCCTTGTCCATCGCCCACTGTGTACATGTGATTTGGCATGAGCGCATGTAACGCATATGATAATGTCTCTTTTGCGGAGATGACGTACAGACGTTTGTGCTATTCAGTGTACACACCAGCAGAAGCACACACACACACGCACACACACACGCACACCGGCACACACAAACACATTTTCAAACAGAATTTGACTCATTTTGAAATAAAACATTAGAATTCACCCCCTTATAAGTATCTCTAACTTCAATAATAAAATCAGAGATATGAAAAAAATGTAAAATAGATTCATGTTTGGTGAATTTAATTATTGTGAGTTTAATCCCTTAGCCAGGCTCTGTTTACTTCGACTCAGTTGAAACAGGAAAAGCCATAACTGTTCATAATTAGACGATATATCCCTAGACATATCTCCCTCTCCATAAATTAAATAAACGGTTCAGTTCAAAATACCATGTAGGTTACAGGTATCTGTAAACCTACGATGAAAAGCCCAACGACCACAACGTTGTGACAAACACAACTAAGATGAGGATAATAGTTTGCATTAAGACAAAAGTTGTTGTTTTTTTAAGAAATCATTCGTCAATAAACATATTTATTTGGAAATAAATATATTTATTTAAGAAAATTTATTTATTTTTTTAATAAATATAATGTACGCCATTGACATGGACAGACGCAAATGTACATAGACAATTTGAATGAAATTGAAATGGCCATGTGTGCAGCGAGAGTTAATTGTCCTTTCCCTCTGGCAACAATCCTGGTAAAAAGAACAGGAGTATAAATCGAAATGTGCTGACTTTTGAGTCATTTTATGATTCCTTCTATAATTATGCTAAATGTATTTTGTAATATAAACAAAATTGTAGTTAGTTTTGAAATTTCATTATCTTACTATCAGCGAAGTTTCATCTAAATTCTTAAATTAATTTGCGACATCGTTCCAGGCTCAGTTCAGAATAATATTACTCTTCCAAGCTGTTGAAAGGCAAAATTATTCTCTATGATGATTAAAAGACAGCAGTTCGTTTTGAAAGTGTTACAATTTAGAAACCGTCTCTTATAACTGACTGGATGTCATTTTCGTGAGAAGTTGCCAGTTTTATTTCTCCCTGCTTATCGGATTTACTATTAAAACAGGATTAAATAATTGTGTCACCAGCATAAATACTGAGTTGGAAACTGACACCATCGGAAAGGTCGTTGATGAAAAACAGAAACAACGCAGGTCCAAGGATAGAGCTCTCGGAGTCTCCCGCATTAATAGGAAAAGATCTGGAATCATGACCATTCAACGCGACTTCCAAGACACGATTTATTTAAAAACGATTGGATTAAGTCGAATATTCGGCCGAAGAAACCTTGAGTTTGTGAAGAAAATATTAATGCGCAAGTAAAATCCATTGTTGATAACTAGTTTCATTTATTTATATACACATTTTTCTGCATTATAATTAAGTACACGTGTAAGTGCGTGTGTATTTTGTGTGTGTTGTGTGTGCCGTGTTCATGAACACAAACAGTTGTTTGTCAAGATTTAGGTAGGTTTCAATGTTTAGTTGTATCACTTGACTTTCGTCTCCATCTCCAAGAAGAGGTCATTGACTTTATTTTCTTAGGCAACTTTCTGTGACAAATACCTTCGAGATATCTAAAGCCACAACCCACTATCGAGAGATTGATAGAAAAGTTCAGTAATAATCGTTAACGTCTAGGCATTTGAATTAGAGAAGCGAAAGCCATAGTGTTTATCTGGAAGAAGGCGAAATGAGATACTTACCCCATTCAGTACTGATTAGAGCGTTTACAGCTATGGCAGAACGAGGTAGAACATTTATATTTGAGGGATCGGAAGGTTCACCAGAGTTCTTAAGCGCAGGAATTGCAGAAGAGGATTTCCAACAATCTGGAAGGCAAAAGGCAGGAAAGTATTTGTTATAGAGTTTGGAGAGAACAGGGACTAGTTCAAGATCACATATCCTTACGACAATTCCATGGATGCCGTCATGCTTTGTGGAGAAAGAATAAAAGAAAACGCTAAGACTCATCATATGATCAAGGCTCGAGCGACCAAATGACCTGGGTTTATAGAAATGCAATTACTCAACGTCAAAAGCCCGACGTAATGGGATGAAAAGTCACTTGATTTGATAACAAAGACAATTTGTCTAAATCCTCTATAGAATGGAGGCCATTTATCTGTCTACTTTGGGAAACTGGATACTGAATCTATCGTAGCGTCGCAGAAATAAGTGCACAAATATGTTTTTGTCCAAGACTCGCTGTAAAATCACGAGTGATTCCAGTTAGAGAACGAGGCACATTCTTGCCCAGTGTTTCAAGTTGTAATAAAAGAAATGATGCCACATTGTCGTATTTACCAATATTAACATTCCTCTGAGTTTGATAAAAGAACAGAGAGCAAGGCAGCGTAATTAAATCACAGTCCAACTGACTCAGAGACTATTTCAGAAGAATAAGCAAAACGTGTAGAACAGCGATATGTAATCAAAGTATTCATTCTTAATGCGAAATTAGTAACCAGCAAAGGAAAATCCGAAGGTAGGCAGTAGTCAAGTAAGTATCGAAGAGTTGCTATATTTTGACCAATATAGTGATCAATACAAAAATTCATATATTTATTGGAAGTAGAATAACAACCAAGAATTTCCGACAAAGATATGAAGCAATTTATAAACAATTCACATTAAAGTAATCGATGTAGGTGAGAATATTCGTCCGACAAACTCTTGCAATTTTGCTTTGATTTTGCTTTCACTGTCTATTTCTATAAATGTCAAAATGTTTTTATTATTGTACAGATCTACGAATATATTAGTACCATGAATGTTTTATGAGTACTTTATATATATATATTGCCTCTGGGGAGGATGTGTGGGTTTGTAAACAGTGACTATTACGGCTAATAATGCAAGACTCTTCGGTAAATCGAATCGAGTTCTCTCAGTGTTTATCTAAATATAAATACGCTTAAATTCACCTTCTTCTCTGCCGTGCGCCAACGGCTTCAGGGTAAAATTTCCGACTGACGCGAATTCAGCCGGTTTTCGATTCTAGCCAGAGGCAACGGGACGTCTAGTCACACTGATGAGCTGTGATACAGCGAAACAGTCTGTCTGTGGATGACAATATATATATTCATATATATATATATATATATATATATATATATATATATAGGTAACTACACTCGTTTCGAAAAACCTTCGGTTTCTTGATTTGCCAATAATCAAATAAATATCGAAGGAGAAAAATGTTTTAGAAAAAGAAAGAGCCAGGAACATGAACGTCTGTCGAAAGTAACCGTACAGCTTACAGGTTCAAAGCCCAAAGAAAAAAAAAACTCGACACGAGTAAACAACTAACTAAAAAAGTGCTCAATACAAAAGTAGAGCAGACCTGTCTGGATCTCTAGACTAGGACTATATATATATATATATATATATATATATATATATATATATATATATATATGTGTGTGTGTGTGTGTGTGTGTGTGTGTGTGTGTGTATGTATATTTCTTTTCCATGTAGCCTCTTAGAATGTAACGTATATCCCAGCGTTCCTTAATGAAGACAAATTACAAACGACATCAAAGGCTTTCTTAAATTCCCGTTTCAGGGCTTCAGGTTTCGCTTCACTCATTATTGCATTTTTTTCTGGATGTTGTTATACATCCGCCATTTTTATGTGTTCCACGTATACACATGAACTTACGCAAGGATATCTCAAGTGAAATTAAGCATCAAAAATGTTGTTTTTCATATCAACAATTGCTCGTAAAATATCTGTGATGTGCATTGGAAACATTTTAGAACAACTGTCATCCAAATGATTGATTCTGGCAGTGAAACCCCATATACATACTGCCTATCCTCTTTTTGTCTAAATACAAATAGCTTCAATTTTGTCTTTTCCTTATTCTTTTAACTTCTTTTTCTGGTATTTCAATATATAACCTTTTCGCATTCATATTTGTTTCTTCAGATTTGTATCATTCATCCTCGATTGCTTCCATAATAGCAAGTGACCTCATTATAATTATCACAAATAAATGTATTTTGTCCGGTTAAGTTCGGACACTGTCGTCAAAATGCTGTTCTAATTGTTTAGCACATTAAGCAGAGCGTCTGCTTAATCTATACTCGTTGAGTACGCTCTCCTTAAGAATAGCTTCTACATTAGGACTACAAATATAACCTCCGAAGCCATGGAAGTATGATTCATACTGAGTACATCGTACAATCATCGCCTATAACAACTTGATTGATCTCTCAAAACCTAAACTAGAATGGTTTACATTTCTGGTAGCATATAAGAAATGTGACCGGAAAGTGATCCAGCAAAAATACCCTAGTTGACCACAGTCAACATCGGAGTACCCCCATCAGAATCTCAAACAATTATCTCAATTTTCCAAACAATCTGCAAATAACTTTTTCCAGCATCTCCATCTATTTCATTGTCACGTTCTTCTCAGTTCTGTCGATTTGGATAATTTTAGCCCAAAACAACAAAAGTCTGAATAATATTCCGAAGTTTTCCAAATGGGTGATTACTTTCCAAAAAATTCCTGAAATCTCAAAATATTTTCTTTTGCTCACACATTCAATCGTCGAATACATTTGAAGTGTCGGTGCTAATAGTTTAATTCAATTTCGTTCTTTGATTCAACTTTTGGAGTTTTCTTAATCATTCTAAGTTTTACGCCAAATAATTACGAAATAAAAAGAAATATTGAAACCTAATCACACAGTGTACACGATGGTGACTTATTTCACATCTCTCACTCCATCTCTCAGTGCATACTAAATAAGTCTACATCGATTTCTACATGCTAATTAATGTGGCCTTTTTGTTAGAAATTGGTTCAAAGCCGCTGAACCAATTGTAACTTTACGCACACACATATTTATACACTCTAACTCTGAATACCACTTTATCCCATAAATATAGCACACCATAAGACTATATTTCTTTATATATATATATATATATATATATATATATATATATATATATATATATATATATATATATGACCTGGTTCGATACTTTTCAAGCAAACCCTCTTTATTGATAAGACAAATTCATTCAGAGTAACACGGTTTATGCAGGTGATTCCCTCTTTTATATGTTACTCTCTCTTTTTCTCTTTCTATTTCTCATTCTCTCTCTCTTTCTTCTTATTCTTAGTATCTTCACTTATTTACCAGAAGCCAACTGTTATCTTGGCGCCTAATGTAGCATGATATTTTGTATGTCTCGCTAATTCTGTTCTCACTAATATGGCCCTGTGTCAATTTAAACTAAGTTGGCCTGATAGGGGCGCTCGATGATAAGCGGTCTATTCTTATGGTATAAATGTTACGTGTTTTAATCCAGACAAACCACGATATCAAATAATGATTGCCCTCGCGAGGAGAATTGACGAAGCAATAACGAACTTTATCCTGGTTTGTCCCAATGGGCCTTGTACTGCTCGGGCGTAATATCGAGATGCGTATGTGGAGATTGCTAAGTATGGGCTAGAATCTGAATACAAAACCTAATTTGAAACACGAAATGGAAATTGGTGTTTACCTCAGTGTGAACAATAGCCAGCTCGGTTTGCTGGCTGCTTCCTTAGTTCTGTTTGTTTGATCCTCACTGAGTGCCCGGTACAATGATTCCGTGAAGGATTAAATTAAAAGTAAATCTGTTGTCGATGGATCAGTTAGTTGAAATCTATCTTTTAAATGTACTAGTAGTCAGTGTTTGAATCAGGTATTGAATGTTGATATCGAATTTTGAGCCGTGATTGAATTTTCGAATTCAGTTCAAGAGAAAAAAATCTGTAAACAAGTGCTCTCGACAGCTAATGGAGAGGGGTCATCTTAATAATCTCATCTTACTCTGGTATAATATGTCTGCTAATATATGACAATATAATAAGGATTGAAGGCCTTGCTGCAGTAATATTTTCAAATGTATGCTTTACTTCTTATCGAAACTACTCTTGTATTATTTATAGGATTTACTCAATTCGAATCTTATTTTATTACCATTTTTGTTCATCCTAAATCAAGATCCTGTTTTTTTTCATCACGATATGAATAATTTTCTTCATTTTTTGTTTTGCGTATTTTCATTCTTCTTTTTCATCTAATCTCTTTCTCTCCTTTTCTTCTTTATTTTCTTTTATAGTCGCTTTCTTTTTTCTTTCTTTTTGGTTGCCCTTTACTTTTCTTTATTACTTTTATATACTTCGACTTTTCCTTTTAATTTTCTTCTTTTCTATCTTCTTTCTGCATTTCTTTCTTCTTTGAGTCTCTCTCTCTTTTTATTTATTTTCTTTCAATAATTATCTCAACCTTCTTCTTTTTTCCTTCTTCTTCTGTAGTTTATTTTATTTTCGTTTTGTGTCTCATTTGTTTTTAATACCATATTGATTTAAAGCGAGAGAACCCGATTTACTCTACTATTTAACCCATAGGTAAGGGAACCAATGATGGGTTCTTGACTTACTAAAGAAGAATAATTCGAAAGAGAACACAACACATTATGTTTACACTTCTTTCTTATTTTCATTTTATTCCTTCTTTTTTTTATTATATTTAATCTTGTCATTTTTATTCGTTTGATCATTTTCATGTTTTATGAATCTAAATTGTATATTTCTCTCTTTTCTATTTTGTTATGTTTTATTATTATTGTCTTTTTCTTTTTTTCCTGCTTTTACAAATCCCTTTTCCCTATCTTTCATTTTTTCTATTGTTTTATTCCTTTCAATAATCTAATGAAGAGTTCTACATAATTTCAAAACTCCTCGTGGAGAATCTTTTCAATTGAAATAACAAGATCTTTTCCTGGAGCAAGCATATAACTAAACGTACTCGGGCAGCGATGAAATCCAGCTCTACTCATAAATGATTGCCTACTTGACATGGCGACAAGTGTTACATAATTAAAATAGTTACTGTCACCGAAGACACACAAACATTCGAACGTTGATTGCCGACGATGTGCATATTAATATTAAATAATTGTATCTTAGAATTTTGAGACGGCGGGAAAGGCGTCTACATAAACGTAATACAAGAAACAAGAATAAAGATTTAATAAAAAAATGTATTTGTTAATATAATTCGTTCTCGTTGACCATTTTCTCTGCATCTTTTCACGTTCTACTCATCTAGAAAAAAAAGTTGTGGCATGAGAATGTTCTCACTCTGTATATGCAATTCTCAGGATGTACGTTCAGTTCTGACATTGTACGTTTAGCACAAGTTGTTCATGCAGTACTCAAATTGTATATGCACTTCCCAAAAGGCACATAGAGTTCTCAGATTGTACATGCATTTTTAGGAATGTACACAGTTTTCAGACTTTTCGTGGAGATTGTATGGGCAGCTCCCAGAGTACTTTTCAACGTAAATATGCTTGCAGCTAACGCGCATTATTACGCATCATGCTGACAGGACCCCCTAACAGGATTCGTGTTTTCTACTTCTATAGAATTAATACGAGAGATTTTGTAATTTTCGGTTGCATCAGGTCAGATGTCTCTAGCATGGATGAAGAAATAAACCAACACACACACGACCACCCCCACCCACACACCCACATATATATATATATATATATATATATATATATATATATATATATATATATATATAAAGATATATATATATATATAAATATATATATATATATATATATATATATATATATATATATATATATATATATATATATATATATATAAAGATAGATAGATAGATAGATAGCGTATATTTTGGTAGCATGTTTTCATTAAGCCATGTCTCATTCTCATGAGATAATTTTAAAAAAATATTCGCAATTATTCTCTACTTATTTTGAATATGTTCCCCTCATTTACACGGACAAGCTTCTTAGTAAACTTATTAAAGGAGGAAAGAAAATTACCATATTGATGCATATTCATTTATTCTGTGTACTTTACATAAATTTTGCGTTTTTCACTTCACAAAAAAAAAATTCATCTTCATATAAAGGAATTTGTCTTAGACAAAACAAAATACTGATAACAAAAGATCCTAATAAATCAAAACCATGAAATGACATTTTCAATGAATGTAGTTGATTTTTTGCACTGTACCTTTTAGTTTAATTTTTAAAATATTTAAAATAGTATTGTTTTCGTTTTTCTCCAAGACAAGAGACTTAATGCTTTTCAGCATTATTTATTTTATTCTACAGAGTGTAAAGCTTTGTTTAGATTAGTCATTCCTACGGTGAGAAAGTATGAGATGCGGAAAATTGTAGCAGTAGTGAGGGATGATGATTTGAATGAATCAGAATCAAAACCTATAAGAAAAGAATCGTACGAACATTCAAGTCACGCATCATTTATAATAAAGAAATTAACATCCAATTATTAACAAAATCATTATGTGATTTGCATTTTAACTAGAAAATGGATATTTTTGCATCTTGGTTATGTTGACCAAATCAAAGGGCAGATGTAATGAAATCAAACAACTATCGAATTCTCACTGAAAAGATTGAGGTGGGTTTGACCAAAGATTTAGTTTTAAATTTGAAATCTACCTAGAAAGAAATGTGCTTGTTCGTTATATATGGCTGGCGTAAGAATGAAAATATTAGGGAACCAGAAATTTACATAATGACATATAACTTCCCTTCAAAATACTAGTCATTTCTACAATCTGTCGTAGAAAACACCTTAGTAGATGATTTACACACCTCTTTTCATGAAGACAGATTAGGCGAGAGAGATTGTTTGTTAGATATATCTCCATATCTACTTCCTGATGTTTTACCCTAATTGTGCCTGAATCTACAGGAGATTTCAAAGACTCATTGCATCTCCTTAGCGACGTTTCACTTCAGCGTTTACCGTTCTACGAATTGAACAGCTTGAGAAGATTAAATCTCCTCATCCTACTGCTGTTGAATATTTTGCATTATAGATTTAATACATAGATTGAAACATAACTATGATCCTCGAACGACAATATCCTCCTGTATAATTTTTGTATGTAGTAGACGGAAATGGTGAAGGTATATGACCAAAGATTCAGCACTATATTGAATATTGAATAGCATAATACTTTTATAAATACAGGTATTTTTGTCGTTCATGTGAATTTCATTGCCTCCAACATGTTTGCGTAGGATACTTAAAGCTTCATTATCTTGCTTTACTTATTTCTATGTCCTGGATTGTGTCGGCAGATAGAAAGTTGCCTAAGAAAATAAAGTCAAGGACCTCTTCTTGCAGATGGAGACGAAAGTCAAGTGATACAACTAAACATAGAAACCTACCTAAATCTTGACAAACAACTGTTTGTGTTCATGTCCACGGGCATACACACACAACACACACAAAATACACACGCACTTACACGTGTACTTAATTATAATGCAGAAAAATGTGTATATAAATAAATGAAACTAGTTATCAACAATGGATTTTACTTGCGCATTAATCTTTCCAAACAAAATAACCTATTCAGTTCATCTCCGTTCATTAATTTAAATTCACTATGCCCAGAGAAGTCATCACAAAGATAGACCCGATTGATAGCATTTGATAAAAACAAAAACAAAAAAAATCAAGAAATTTCGGGTTTTCTTTTTCCAAACAACTGATGAACTGAGTTCTTGAAAACAAGAAAAGATTCAATGTAAGATTATTTTACTTTTTGAGATAACAATCAACATTGATTCAAAGGCTGGTTTGAAGATCTGATATTTATTATTGTCGACCTAGAGTCAGGTTTTGTGGTGTATCTTGAGTTCCGAAGACACTTTAGATTTATACATCAAAAGGTATTAGTTTTTGTTTTTAAAAAACAAAAACAAAAAAATTGAAATATTACAAAGTTAGAATTAGTTTCCACAGATCTGATCTTTGAACTTCGGCTTCAAAATAATCTCTGCCCTTCTTTGATCAGAACAATTATCATTATTCTATAAAATATTAAGACTAGGCGTCTCCATTGTCTTTGAGATACCAATATAAATAATTTTGATTATTAGCACTATTTACATTGTTCGGACTGCTGTCCTCATCTTTGTTGCGATATTCACGACATTTCGACCATTCTAAGCTACGGAATTCTTCAGGTAATTAAATTAAATTAATCCGGGCCAGTGGATAAAAGCGTTGTTTGGATCCAGTGACTTGACCCAAATACTTGTGAGTTCAATACCTGGCTACCGTAGTGGTGAAATTAACTTGGAGAGTTAAGTTAAAGGGAAATAATTGAAACATCATAAGAGGCGTGTTATGTGGAACTAGAACAATCTACTCCGGTGTAGGCCGGGGCGTACATTTAGTGTGTCCTCGCATTTTAATAAGTGCAAATGGATAATACCCTGCCGATCCAACAATATATTTTTTCAAGGATCTCAGATTTTGGGATCGTTTGGGGAGAAATATCGTTGTCAGTGCACTATCTTTTGTACTGAACATTGTAGTATTCAACTTACTTTTCATCGCCTCTTATGATATATTTAACGAACGCTTATTTATGATAATGCATCTGGAATTACAATTGGCTCCACAAGACGGAAAGTACTTATGACTGAAACTAGTAATTTATGCACTATGCGAATCATTGCCTTACCTTTTGTTATTTTCTACTGATGCAAGTCGGGCATTCTTCCATAACTTAATCAGAAGATGTTGAAGGCATTTGAAGATGAAACAATATTATATCAATTCTTCAGATTTTATTAATTTCAAAATAATTTTATATCAATTCTTCAGATTAATTTTATTAATTTCACTTTGTTATCATCCATGTTTATTGTTACCGTTCATCTCTAAACTGAGGGGTTATCTCTGAACTAAAGGAGTTATTTTGATTGAAACGAAACTCTATACGTTTCAGCCCAACAAAGAGGGTATAAAAAACTTCTCAAAAATTGTCAAAATAAAAGCAAATAAACTTTAGTTAGCGACATCTTTTTACTTTAACTTTAAAGAAAATACAAAATTAACTCATTTTAAGATGATTTTTAAAGAAATTCAAATTTTGCCCCCAAACTGATTCTGTAGTCTATACCTCGCTTAGACCAATTCTGTCTACGTTGGGGTCAGCTCAATACAAGGTTGTCAAATGGATTGGCACACTATTACAAACCGTATTAGAATATTACAGTTGTCATTACATAAAAGATTCTTTTTCTTTTGCAAAAGATATTCAAAACTGTAATTCGGCTAATAAATTTATGTGTTCATTCGATATTAACAATTTTTACCTATGTCCCTCTTTCAGAAACAATAGATATCTGTATAGATTTGCTATATCACAGCCGGATATCTCCACCTGCCATTCCGGAAAACATTTTTGTTGAGTTGCTAAAATTGCTGTGACGTCTGTTGAATTTAGTTTCAATAACACAATGTACAGACAGATCGACGGGGTTGCTATGGGTTCACTCCTGGGGCCTATATTGGCGAATATTTTTTTGGTTTCCATGAAAATCGTTTATTTTCTGAAACTACTATTGTACCATCGATATGGTGATGCTAAATTTTGCCTATTTGAAATTATAATGGAGGTAAAAATGTTCTTTTCACTTCTTAATGGTATGCATCCGGCATTAAGGTACACTATGGAAATTGAAACTAATTCCACTATATCTTTTTTGAATGTTTTAGTAAATAAAACCCCATCCGATTACATTACATCAATCTATCGTAAAACAACTTTTACCGGACTATACATTCGACGGATGCATTTTGCCCCGTCAAACGCAAAGAACATCTTAATAATACCCTAACAGATAGAGCTTTGATGATCTGCTCAGAATGTAAACTAGATAAAGAGCTGAAAGCAATTACTAAGGCTCTAGCTAATAATGGGTACCCTTTAGATATTATTAAGTGGGTCATGAAAAAGAAAATCTTAAATTTCTCTAAACCCAGACCGAGTATGGCTTTTAAATGCCCTGTGTATTTGCGTCTGCCCTGGTTGGGTTCAATAAGTGGTAAATTTGCCAAACAAATCAACTCAACGGTTAAAAATGCTATTTTTCCGAAAATGTGCGTGCGTGTTGTTTTTTCTACCAGGTCTCCTTGGGTATCTGCTAGGAAGGACGTTCTCCCTCGCCACCAAATTAATAAATTAAGTTTTGGATGTAGTTGCGGAGGAACTACTTTACGTTTAGACGCACGCATTAACCAGCACGTAACCGGAAGAATTGGGAATGGTACGTTCCAATCTGGTGACAAGATCAGGAACACATCTGGCTCTGCCATTGCTGATCACCTTATAAATGTCACCAATTTCAGCATTGGCTCGTTTTCCATCCTTAGTCATGCTCATTCTGTGTTACTTTTAAAGGCATTGGAAACTATCTATATCAGGTCCAGGCAGCCCTCCCTCTGTAAACAGAGGGAATGCCTGTTAGGGCTTGACATGATTTTCATCTCATCATTCCACCTTTACTTTATCAGATGTTTCGCATGTTTTTATATTTTATATTGGAATATTTAGACTTCCCTCAATTTAATCTCAATTTTGAGTGAGGGCGAAACCGGT
>OZ038489.1:120600068-120705068 GCA_964036315.1 Acanthosepion esculentum | reverse complement strand
CATACTATTTTCTTTGTCCATCTTGCCATTAATATATTCTGTGAGTTACAAATGTTCAAAACACTCTTTCCTTATTATATGCATGTGTTTATGTCCGTGTGTGTGAGTATGTGAGATATTATCTCGTAACACAAAATATCGTTTGAAACAAACTGTCCATCTATTAATAGAAATTGATTCCCACCATCCATATGAATCCATACCATTACAGAACACAACATAAAGAATAAAAGTTAGTTCCATCAAATTAACTGATTTCCTATATAACGTGTTATACAACTATACTTTCAAGAGAAAATATGAATAAAAACAAAAACAGCCCGTGTCTACTACAATAAATCAATTCGTTCCCTATATAATATGTTATCAGTATCTGTCTATATTTCTGAGATGAGGCATTATGTACATTAATTACATTATTCGGACTATTGTCCTCATCTTTGTCGCCATATTTATTACAACGTTTCGGCCGTTGTACGATCCGGTCTTCTTTAGTTGGTTAGAATATCGAACTGAACCCTTTATTTCACTCACTGGGGTAGACTCTTGGCACGTGGAACTAGAACAGTCTACCCCAGTGAGCGAAATAAAGAGTTCAGTTCGACATTCCAACCCCCTGAATAAGGCCGGAGCGTACAACGCCGAAACGTTGTAATAAATATGGCGACAAAGATGAGGACAATAGTCCGAATAATATAAATTATATATTATCAATGCACAACATTAGACATTATATGACTAAAAAAAAGGAATGTGTGAAGAGTGTTTGACTAATTCCTTAAATTTTACTTCTCGTAAAAAAGTTATCTTTAGTTATAAAGAAAAGAGCAGATATTTCTTCACTTCGTTGATATTATAGGAATAAAAAGAAAAGAATATATAAAGGAAGTTTGACTAATTTGTGAAATGCTACCCCTCCTTTAAGACCAATAATCATTATTTTAGTTAAAAGATTATATTTAGTTATAACTAATATGAAGAATATTTATGAATTTCTTGAAAATAACCTGACTATGTTTAGAGAACATGCGTCCAATTAATAATGGTGAAAGCTCGTGAAACTAATTATTTTGAAATGATTGTCACGCCTATGTAATTGATCTGCCAATTGTATAAAAACATTTGCAAAGACAAAGGAAATGGGCTGATGCACTTGGTTGCAATTAATTAGCTTCTTATATACTTACTTGTGTGCCTCCAGCAATACTAAGAAATTCTACGAGTATAAATCAATTTGAAGAATGTCCGTTTATTTCGTTGCCATTGCAATATTCCTAACATAATTGAGACGTTGTGGACATACACTATACAAAGACATTGCACGAACCAGAAGTAGAAAGGAGAGAGCCTTTATCCTCCGTCTTTGAAACTGAATTGTACCATTGTTAATGGCTTTCTATATCAATCTTTCATAAGAAACTGTATGAATAATAAATCTTCCATATGCGTCTATGATGTTGACTTGATCCGTAAATAATGTCTCATACATTTTCATCTTTACAGAATCAATTTAAGACTTGATAACATAAAGAATATTCATCTACTTCATTGCAACTGTTCTGTTCCATACGTAATAGGTTCTGAAATTGTAACTTTACAGGCGAATTGTCCGGGTACAAAACACAAATAGCATCACGCCATTTTCTTTTTTCTTTGATTCTTCCATGCATAAATCTTAATGAATCTCTAACAGAAAATATGTACAAATAACAATCAATGCCAAGATAAAAGAACATTCATCAATCAAGTTCTCAGTGTTGCAACATTTACAATGAAATTCCACAAAAAGGACCAAATTTAGGTCAAAGAGACAATCTTCAATGTTGGTAGAAACTTCTATTTTCTACTAATTTCAATCAATTTACTGAGCCTTTTTATTAAAGCTTTTAATATTTTCGGGATACATCAAATATTCTTCGGTTGGTTGCATCGCTATTTTTTGTTCTATTTTCATGCATTGTTGGGACTACTGAAACGTTTTATGAACTCCGGTGGAGAGAGGGGCATATATACGTTGAAAATGGCAAAACCAAGAAGAAATATAGAGATATCTTTTCAAATAATTCTAGTGAGAAAAAATTGTTTAATCTCAATGATTACGGGAGCATTTGAATGGGGCGCAGTTCACATCATGCAAATTCTTTTATTTATTGATGACGAATCATGGAAAATATCCTAATCATTAAAGAATTTCTATTTGTCGATTTCAGAAAGAATATGGATGCGGTTTGATATTTAAGTTTCTTCAGAACGGGCATCATTTTATTGAATATAATTTTACCACAAGAGGAACTAAAATTCCTCAAAGACGTATCCTCTGTGAATTTAATAAGTGGCAAAAGACGAAAGACAAATTTCCTTTGGGAAGAATCTCTGGTCTCTCTTCTCTTACTGTCTAAAAAGTGGTTTTCTTTTTGAAAGGTTTGAGTGTCTCTGTTGGTACATTATTAATTATTAAAAATATTTACGAAGACACAAATTCTTTTCTTGCCACATAATAACGTTAACAAGGACAGAACGTAATTATAATCGGGTTTCAACACTGAACAAACAGAGAACGGGCAAATAAGAATGGTTAAAACTAGTTGTTAAAAAGTTTAGCAAAATAAAATAGTGTCCCTCAGTGATTATTTATTATCAGTTGCTTTGTGTCTTAGGTTAAGGGAAGAGGGGGGATATTATGATGGAAAATGTTGTTATGGTGAACGAACTACAATACTCAAGGACACTCGGCACAGTGGATAAAGGAGTTAGTTAGATCCAGTTGCAGGACACAAAGAGTGTGAGTTCAATACCCAGTTACGGCAGTGGAGAACTGTAAAAGGGAAAATTAACAGGAGATAACTGATAACTAACATCCATTAAACATGGCACGTGGAACTAGAGCAGTCTACCTCAGTGAGCGAAATAAACGGTTCAGTTCGACATTCCAACCATCTGAAGAATGCCGGAGCGTACAACTTCCGAGACGCTGTAATAAATATGGCGATAAAGGTAAGGACAATAGCCCAAATAATGTAAATAATGTACATAATGTCTCAGAAATCTAGACAGATATTTTGTAGAGCCATTCTTATATTTTTCACGCCAGTGAGACAAAATACGCTCAACTGAGTATTTTTAAAAGATGACTTTTATTGTAAACATATTCTCCATCTCTTCAAGAGATTGGACCTATAAGTTTATTTCAAAGATTATTGCGTCAAATCCTGGCTTAGTGAAGAATTATATTTTTTATAAACATCTGAGTTCATTTCTTAAGTGTTTTAACAGAATTATTCTTCATAAAGTAATTTTTTTCCTTTTAGGAAGAGGATAGAAACGGCAGAGCCTTCATGATTCTGAAGAGCCAACTCATTTCATTGCATTTATCATCGCCAAGAAGACTCTGATTTTTGAAACAGAAAACTCAGATCGTTTCCAATAATTACACTTGTTTGAAGCAAGCATCAAAATAGATGTTCTGTCCTGACATTTGATTGCTTATCTCAGATACGAAATCCATTTTCACTCATCATCTCTAGTTTTTGATATATACATGCCTACATGTACGGAAATTAATATATGCATTTAAGTCTGCCAAATGTGTCCTAATCAGTACATTGTGTTTTTTTTTAAATTTGAAATTTTAGGAATTGTATTCTTTGTAAAATATATTACATAATGGCCACTGTCAGCGACATAATTTCAGCCTTGTTGGCTAAGTTTCATTGCCGCGTAAATAATATACGACCACTGTTTATGGTGTTTTCCATATTTTGTTACTTAATACACATCATTACAATGGCTTCAAGCACTTCAAAACATCGGCGATCCAGATATAAGGCAAATTCATTCTGCTACGTGTATGGGATTTCACAAGAATTCCTGCCAAACAACTACTCCCATCCTGAGAACTGCTTTTATAATTTCCGCTGTAGAATTGGAGATTAGGACAAAGCCTGGATCTCAAACATCAAGTTGTAAAGTCTGTTACAATTCACTAACTGCATAGGTTTATGCCAACAAAGCAACCTTCAATATTTTTGTCTCTATGGTCTGGAGAGATGCCATACAGAAGAGTGATATTTTTGTCTAAAAAATAAAACTGTCTTCATTGCTTTTTCAAAAAGATATAAAAATAAATATCCCAACCTTCCCTTAGCTATGAGACAAGTTCTCCACTCAGATGATTTCCGTTCCTACACTCCCAGCACATAAAGATCATATTCATTTATCATATGAATAATTGTCTTCAGATGAAAATACATCTATTTCTGTCTCTTGCAAAGACAACGTCTCTCTTTATTCAGGAACATGTGGCAATGAACCCCACTGGATCACCCATGAAGACCTGAATGTGCATGCTCGTGATTTATACCGATCTAAGCAGCGGTCAGAGCTCTTGACATCCCTGCTTAAGCAGTAGAACCTGGACAGGGATTATGTAAGGATCACCAGGTTCAGGACACAGAACAAGGACCTCACCTGATTCTTCAATATGGAAAACAGTTTGTGGTAAAACACAAATGTCTCTCGTTTGTTCAATCTCCTCACCCACCGAAGGAAAACGGCCATATTGACTCTCCCTTGCAAAGACTGAATACTACGCTTCTGAATAATGAGAATCAATACACCGGCATTCTCACTGTCCACTCAGTCCATGTGAAGGAGTCGTATAAAAATGTGGACCTACTTTTAGAATATCAAGTACAAAAAGTACAAGTGGAGACTTTTTCGGCTACTTATGGGTATGCAATCGGGCTGTGTCAAGGCACTACAAGCTGATGAATTTGGGATCTAGTAGTTGGGTAGTTGGGTGTAAAGTTTCTCAAAGAAAATTCTCTGGTGGACATGAACAAGGCACATCTTCATATTAAGCTTTGTCTAATGAAGAATTTTGTGAAGGCCCAGGATAAAACTGGTGCTGCCTTCCAAAACATGTGCACACTATTCCCAGTTTTCAGGTTTGCTAATGGAGGACATCGACGGATCTCAGATCCGAGAAGTGCTGATAAGGTATTGGACGAGCTTCTTACCTTAAATGTACTGAGAACATGGGAAGCACAAGTCAGTTTATCATGGTTTCCTTGATAACACACGGGTGTCAGATAACCAAGAGTTTGTTGAAAGGTTTTTATAGGCTTAAGAGCATATGGGATGCCGAATATCAACCACAATTCACTTTCACTACTCCCACCATAACTCATTATCTCTGAAACACTAGATGGTTAGCATAGAGATACGTTCCACAAAGATATTACGCAGATTAAAACAAGCTGCCAAGGCAAGTGGGACCCCGAAAGCAACGGACATCAGATCGTCCATGAAACTCGCTTTTGACTGTCAGCTGTTCTATGAAGTGTATATATTTTATTATCAAAGTAATTTAGTTTATTTAATGGTTTTTATCAATGCTGCTTTCTCTAATATAACTTTGTAATAAATGAAATAAAGACATTATATTCTGAATTTATATGTAGTAAATATTTATATGGTATTTACTGATGTAAATACCATATAAATGTCTAAAAAGCTTTGTGCAATTACTTTTGAACGACACTTTGGCTCAGGTTTCCCGATCCAATCACTATAATGTAGCAGATTCCGATCAGATGTACGTGAAGTATTCATGAATTTCGGGGAAAGAATGTCATAAGATAATTCATACAGAGTTGAATCATCACGAATATAAATCGAGGCTCTTAAAAATTTGAGGGTGACCGACGATTAACAGCAGAAATTGTAGCCAATACTGTAGATAGCTCAAGTGGCTCAGCAAACATAATTTTATCCGAAAAGATTATAAAATCCTCGAGAGTGCCGCCATTGAATATTACCCAAATATTAATCTACTCCCAGGCTTTTTCCCTATTTCAGCTTAACAGAATTACTATTCTCCCAAGCAAACGTACGCAACAGTATTAAGAAATCAAAGGAAAATGTTTGAATCAGTCAACACAACAATAAAAACAATATCTCCTCACGTGACAGTGTTTGAGGATAATTTTCAGTTAACAGTATGAAAATATCGTTCTCTAAATTATTCCGGATATTTTGTTTTGTTATTATTAGTTACTTTGTTTAATAAATTAATTTCCTTTTTGCCTTGAGAAAGTCCACATTGGACGAAACGCGTCGGCTACGATAGCAGTTTTCCTGTTGTCTTTTACATTTATAAATATTGTCTTTTTCTACAGGTTAATTCTGATACATTTTTCACATCATCATAAATCCTCTTAAACTATCTTCTAGTTGCATATCAAAATGCATGTGCTCAGATCCGCAGCAGACAATAACAAGGATTTCAATGGAAATCCTAAACATTTGGGATCGAACTTTCTCAGGCGAATTATACTTGGTAATAAACTTGAATTTATCAGTTCGATTCTGAAGTCAAGCCCAATCGAAACAGTGCTTACTCAAATCTGATCAAGATCCAGTCACGGTA
Organism: Acanthosepion esculentum; assembly: GCA_964036315.1. Taxonomy (NCBI): domain Eukaryota; kingdom Metazoa; phylum Mollusca; class Cephalopoda; order Sepiida; family Sepiidae; genus Acanthosepion; species Acanthosepion esculentum. The sequence goes on along the minus strand of OZ038489.1, from coordinate 120,698,638 downwards.
AAACCTAGCCGGTCAGAAAGAAATATTATGGTGAGAGTTTTTTTTTCCTTTTCTGGGAGGCTGACGGTAACTAACAGGTTACTTTTAGAGTAGAAATCTGTAACCTCTGCTTACTGTGAACATGTTTTAAGACATTAACTTTGAATGCCTCAAAACGTGCTGACGAAAGCTTTATCAGAGAAACCTTTAGGAAAATGCTCCTGACATTTCCTCTTACTGAACAAGGCAACATAGATCTTACACTTTTAATTTAGCGCCTTCTCTCACTCTTATTTCCTATCTTTTTTTAAATTTGAAATGTCCCCATTTTCAGACGATTAGAGACGTAAGAATTCTACTTTAAACCGTTTCTATTCTTATTATCCTCAGTTCATATTAGATTTTATGAAAGGCTCGTATAATCGCTTGCAGCATTTGAGTTCACTGAGCATTTTTATTTTATGTATTTTAATCTATTCATTCCCTGCAAGATGATAATCCCACTACGACGCAAGAGTAATTATTCGAATCTGTAGGGAACTTTCTACCTCATCGATGATGACTCTCAAGCGTGCTGAATATTCTCGTCAGTGGTGGAGGCTGACGGGCATCGTGCTCCTTCTTCGTACGTCACGCATGTTTGGACACTTTTAAACGTCTCTATCTACTCATACACACTTCCACGCCATAGTGCGTAGTCGCCGTATTCTATTATAAAGTTCCGATGAATTTCAGCACCTGACACTACTTCAAACGAGGAAATTCGGATCACTCTTCGTTGTTAATCATTAGTGCTCACAGCTAGCTAAGTGGACACATTTATAATGTAAAAGCAACTCAAAATTCCATCACATGACAACAATAGTATCAACAACAAGCACACATGAGTGTGACAGATTATTTTTTACTTACTATATATATATATATATATATATATATATATATATATATATATATATATATATATATATATATATGTATTTCGTTTCGACACATCCAGTGTCTTATCAAGTGATGATATTGAATCTACTCTGTATTGAGCACTCTTTAAAGAATAATAATTGTTGGTTATTGGAATTTACTCCGTATATACCATATATATATATATATATATATATATATATATATATATATATATATATATATATATACATATCGAAATATCGAAGGTTGAGTGGTGGTGTGAATAAAATACATTTTTTCTTCACCGTTAGCTAAACTCAGAATTTCCTGCAAAGCTCAATCTTAATATTTAAATGTATCTTCAGATGCGTGTTTTTATATTTCAGTAATAATTCCAATTTTTATCGTATTATTAATTCACTGCTTCAAAACAAATCCTTGTTTATTACAAAACCAGATAAAGGCTCAAGAGGCATTAGTCCTGACTATCAAGGTTTATGTTAATAAAATGATGACTATCCTGGGTGTACCTCTAAAGTTGTTCTGTTAGGCTCTGCAGATAAATGCGACCCTACGTTATGTATTGGGGATAAGTAGGTTAAAAGAGGGGTACTGACCGCTGGTATTTCTAACCAGATTAGGCCCTCTGGTTCTATTTGCACCTGTCTCTATAGGCTAACATCTTTGTGGCCGTTCAATAAGAGAATTTTTTGTTATGTTTTAATAAACCTGAGGTTTATTTTCGTTATGTAGATTGTACTTTCTGTCTCTTTAATAACGAGAATGACGGGGATCATTTTAATACGTCCCTTAATAATATTCATCCAGCCCTTAATTTTACACTGGACAAGGAAACTAATTCTTCTCTACCTTTTCTTGATGGGATTGTTTGTACAACTTGTCCGGGTTTTCTTATTTCGGTATACCGAAAACCGACCTTTACTGGTCTATATACCCTGTTGGAACTCTTTTTGTCCCATGAAAGAAAAGCTCAATATAATTAAGATTCTTGTACACAGCACCTTAACGATTTGTTCTAAAACGATATCATGTTTATTAGCACTACTCTCTGTAACAATGCATATATATTCGACATTTTTCAATTGGTCATTAATAATAAAATTTCGGATTTTAATAAAACTAAGCTTGCTTCTGTGCAGAGATGACCAGCATACATAGAGGGGTTGGACGAAATAATTGAAACACATGTTAAATTCAAGGAAAATTTAATTAATATGGGGTTGGTCATCCTTTAGCCTCACATACAGCTTTAATACATCTAGGAATGGAATCATACAGCTTCCTGACTTCATCCACAGGAATTTTCAGCCATTCTTCCATTAACACCTACTCCAGCTCTTTACGACTCGACGGTGGAGGATAGCGGCTCCTAACTTGTCGCTCCAAAATGAACCACAAATTTTCAATAATATTGAAATCTCGAGATTGAGGAGGCCACTCCATATGTTCTAGCTCACTTTCATGCTCTTCATACCAATTCTTAACCACTCAAGCGGTATGTATTGGAGCATTATCGTCTTGGAAGATGCAGTCACCATCAGGGGATAAAGTCTGGGCCATTGGATGAACATGATCTCACAAAATGTTCAGGTAATTTTTGCTGTTGATTCTACCGTGCAGGGCAACTATTGGACCGAGATATTTCCATGATATGGCGGCCCAAACTATCACTAATCCACCTCCATGCTTCACTGTTGGAAGAAGGCAGTCAGGGTTGTAAGCTTCTTTGGGCTTCCTCTACACACAAACTCGCTCTGAAGATGGGAAAAGAGAAAAGCTGGACTTGTCTGCGAATATGACTTGCTTCCATTGGTCTGCAGACCAGACATTGTGATCTCTGCACCACTTCAACCTCTTCTGAATGTTGCGAGTGAAGAGAAGAGGTTTCCTTATGGCAGCTCCTCCATGATATCCAGCCTTATGGAGCTCATGAGAAACAGTTTTAGTAGAATCTTGACTATTCGGATGATTATTCAAATCATTAGTCACTAGTTCGATGATTGTTGCCATATTGCGTTTCAATGCATGTCGGTCCCTGTCAGGAAGTTTGCAAGTCTGGCCCGAATTGAGAAGGTTGCTAGAGGTTTTGCCCTATTTCTCGAATTGCGTCATAATTCTTGATATGGTAGCTCTTGAAAAACCAAACAGTTCAGCAACCTTAGTGATCGAGGCTCCTGCCATGCGAGTTCCAACAATTTGCCCTTTTTCAAACTCGGAGAGGTCATACATTTAGCTTACATTTTACTAAATTCTAAAAATAAATAAGCTAAAGACAGTAAATTAGATAAATAAACGTATTTACAAAAGATTTAACCTGCAATTACGAAGTTTTAGTTAAAGTTCTTAATATAATAGGTCTTTGAAATATAGGAGTGGAATTTGCACCTGTTCCAATTATTTCGTCCAACCCCTGTATATCTTGCTTGGCTGGGTAACATCAGCGGCAGATTCGCTAAGCACATTTCATCCGCAGTTCGACAATGCTATTTCGCCGCTGACACGCGTGTGTTTTTCTCTCCCAAACCCATCTTAGCATCCATATGAAAGGATTTTCTTCCTCCCTCTCGTAATAGATCCATTATTTATTTATTCAAATATAATTGCTGTGTTTAGACTACATAGGAAGAACCAATCACAGGCTTACGCAACATGTGCCAACAAAAAAATCCATAACTCCAACTATTTACCTTCAGATGTTCTGACAAACACATCCGGGTCTTCAATCGCGGAACACTTCATAAATAACCACACTTGTGTTGGTAATTTCAAGTGTTTTTATTCTAAATAAATCACACTCCAATTACAACTTAAAACGGCCATATATATTCAATCTATGCAACCTTCTCTTTGCGAGCAGAAGGTTTTTGTAGTCGGCCTAGAAGTTGTTTCTATTTTCAATAATATCTCCTCTTTCCATTGAATTGATAATTTATGCCTATATATTAATGTCAATTTAGCTCTGTTGAACGAGGTTCGAAACTGGTTAGGAAGCTGTTTTCATTTTTTTTTCCTTTTAATTGTGTTGTCCATCATGGGTATTACAAAAATGCTGGTTCTCTTCATGGTGGTTATAAAATTTTGTGCCACTAATAAAACTATATATATATATATATATATATATATATATATATATATATATATATATATATATATATACGAGGGTTATTCAATAAATAAGATGAATCTTTCGGTATAAGGACTTCTAATACATATAGAAGCTTACTTTTTTTTATTTTTCAACATAGTCTCCCAGCACTGTCACACACTTTTCCCATCTGTGCACAAGCCTCCGTATTACCCCAGCGTAAAAATCTTTGGACTGATGTCTCAGCCAGTCGCTTACAAGACTTTTGACTTCATCGTCACTTTTAAACTTCGTGCCTCTCGTGAACGCTTTCAAAGGACCAAACAGGTGAAAGTCTGAAGGTGCAATGTCTGGGCTGTAAGGGGGATGAGGGAGCAGTTCCCAGCCCAGCTCGTTGATGGTCTGCACCGTTTGGGCTGCTGTGTGAGGCCTTGCGTTGTCATGATGCAAGATGACTCCTTATGACTGATGACCCCTGCGTTTGTCCCAAGAGATAAGCCCAAAGTCCTCGCAATATCATCCACTGTCACCCTTCTGTCAGACTGAATGAGGTCATTGACTGATTCGATCACATCGGGAGACCTCACTTCTGTAGGCCTCCCAGGCCTGTCTTCATCCTCAACACTGTTCCGTCCTTCTTTAAACAATTTAGCCCACTTGTAGACATTTTGTGGCTGAAACATGTTGCACCATACACAGTTGACATTCTCCTATGAATTTCAACTGGTTTGCACCCTTCAGCAACCAAAAACTTGATAACTGACCGCTGTTCAATCCTGGAGTATGCTTTTTGGTTTTTGTTAATCGCCAAAACTCTCAAAGTTTTTTTTTTAATCTGCAAAAGAAATTAAATCCATGTGAAAAAGAAGTAAAACAAAAATAAAAAAGAGTAAGCTGTATTAGAAGTCCTTATACAGAAAAAATTCAACTTATTTATTGAATGACCCTCGTATATATATATATATATATATATATATATATATATATTGGTCGATTTAAAGTGATATTCAACAATGAAGTTATAACGGTTTGAAACAAGTGGAACAAACAAAATAACAAATTAAAATGTTGCCACACATGGTGTGGTGATCGTACTGTATATTTAGAGATTCTTGATAAAATTCAAAGAAAAATCAGCTTTTTTATTGAAACTAACATGGCATCTCGGCTTCCACTTTCCCACCGCCTGTAGCTCGACTGTGCCTTTTGTATAAATACATTCATGATAATTGTTTGAATGAACTCCCCACCCTATGGTAGCTAGAGTTTATGACTTTAAGCGCAGTACTAGATAGTAATTTTATCCTGAGCATCTTTTAAATATCTGCTGAATATTAAAGTTTATTGTGAAATCGAGTCACGATAAAATTGTAACATTCAACTGATAATTGAAAATTTAAATTAAATTTAACAAAATAAGGTAGTGTTTGTGTATGTGTGTGCTAACAGAGTCACGCGGAGTTATACAAACAACAAGAACAAAATTAATATTGGAGAACTTTAAATTCTTTTACATATTTTTCCAAAGTGTTGTTGATACCCTCTTTTACTCTTGGGAGTCAGCCCACGTTTCTAACAGATACCAATTTACCATTAATGTTTCGGTTTCAATGCACATCTGATATCCCATAAACTGACTTTATCATCAATGACCTCCGGTGACCTCGGACCTCGAATTTGACGTTAACCACCATAACATATTATATGTGAAGTTACATAGTTTTTGTTTCCTAACAAACTCAATATCTCAATCGATTTGGCCAGACATGGCATCATTTTAATGTAAATGCCATTCACTTTTTCCATTAGTTCTGGTGACCTGAAATGAACTGCGTGCATTCTGAGATAAAAGATTCGTGTGACTATCATGAAATCACATATTCTCCAATATCCTCTCATGGCAAACCCATTATTAAATATTTTCAATTTTTTTCAGGTAGGCGCTCAATAGAGTACCCATCTGAAAAATTGGAAATTATTAACTTGACATATCAAAATAAAATTTTCTATATAAATTTGCTGGTGAAGTATCCAGGAGGTTATGATAGCAATCTTTAATTTAAAAATCCGGGGTAGATATCCTTTGAGACTACACTAAAACGAGTATCTATATATAAATGTGATGCGTCAGATAACTAAGTACAAAATATAATATACTGAAAAATATAACTATCCAATTATCTAAATTTGATATATATTCAACGGCCAAAGAAAACAAATTAGACTGCGCTTATTGTCGTGAACGAGATCCTTTAGGTCTTAATAATGGCAGGATAATCGAATCTTGTCGTTCACATTTGTACTGGCGGCCACATCTACGATATTGAGGCCGCAATATGAATCTCCCTCTGGAAGCACCCAATACCGTCACTACTCCCGGAGATATAAAGCAAAAAAGCTATGACACAGAATATTCAAATTGACATGATCGAAAAATTCTCTCAAACAAATCTGGCTCACGTTGAAAATGCTAAATGATAAATTTTATCCATTACATCGATGTAGGTTGACTCTCTGCCAGAAGTCAAAGATAAGCAGGAAACCCCATTCCACACAACGTCCAGGCCCATCACAGACAGCGTGAAATTTCTGTACATCCTCGTGCGTAAAAACAGATGGTCACCCTCCTATTAATTCTGCTGATCAATAGGTCACTTAGAAGACGTTCGCTATCTATGGGTAACCGTGATCAGCGACTAGTGTTACAAAAAGTCTTACCTTTTCCTTTCATGCGTAAATAAGATTCATATATATATATACATATATATATATATATATATATATATATATATATATATATATATATATATATTCAGATCGACCCCGATCTTTCATCAGAAATAACTTTTTTCAGAAGTTTGTGTACAAGTAGCGTCCGTCACGAGATATGGAATGCAACTGTGTTCGAACACAGTTTCATTCCATATCACGTGACGTCCGCGTCTCGCGACGGACGCTACTTGTAAACAAACTTATGAAAACAGTTATTTCTGATGAAAGATCGGGGTCGATCTGAAATATCAAATATGTATATATAAAAAAATATAAATAAATACTTTCACAAAAAACATTCAATTTTTTTAATTTGCAACTTTTCAGTTGTTTTATATATATATATATATATATATATATTATAAGAGTTTCACCCCAAGCAAGGCGGGAAGCCACTAGCACGCAAGGGGTTACAGAGAGTTGGAGCTAGAGCAAATAGAAGTGATAGAGGAAAGGATGAAGGGGGGGATAGAGGATAGATCAAGGCATCTGGAGACGTAGATTGACATTACATTTGGATAGTTGGAGATTATAGCTATCAGGGAAACAGGAAGAGGGGAGGGAGTTCCACAGGTGAGAGGTGCGAGACATGAAGCTATTGGAGTAGAAGTAGTATATATATATATATATATATATATATATATATATGCTTGCTCTCTGAAAACAACGAAGGTAGTGAAACCTTTGTAGCTTATATTTCTAAACAGTGCTTCTCTATCACTTTTAGACTTTTGCTTTCACGTGTAACATTTTATTATACTGCATATAAATTCAAAATATAATGTGTTCATTTAATCTATTAGAAATTTATATTAGAGTAGTGAAAAAGTATATATATAATTCAACCGTTTTTGAGTAAATAATTAAATTTTATATATATATATATATATATATATATATATATATATATATATATATATATATATATATATATATAATTCAAAACCAGCAATTTTATTATTTACTCATAAACAATTAAATTGCTGGTTTTGAATTGAATTTATATATATATATATATATATATATATATATATATATATATATATATATATATATATATATATAATTCAATTGAAAACCAGCAATTTTATTATTTACTCAAAAGCGGTTATATAAATAGGAATGTTTCTCCTGGTGGTAGTGGTGGTGGTTGTTCCAGCGGAGAATCTGACGAGCGTGGATTTGATTTTAGTGGTCAACTCTGCGTGACAGAGAATCCCACACATTTTGAAAGAAACTCCTTCATTGATGCCCAAAGGAGATTAGGATAGGCGAGATCTGCCAAACCTGGTAGCATCGGGCTGTTGGATACTTGGTCTCTCAAGGTCCGCTTTCTTCTGTTGGCCGTTGATACCGTGGTAGTTTCGGGAGTTGGTCGCGTTCAATTTGTTTCTTCCTCTTCGACCTTACAACCTTTGGTGGTCCTACAGGAGTTGAAACACCACACCGCTTCGCTCTTGGGATCACTTGGATAAGTAAACCCTCTGCCATGAAAAAGCACCACCCTACATATTTTACAGTGGATTTCGAAGTGAACCGTTCGTTATCAAATGTACATCATGTACAACATGGACTTATTATTATTTTAATTTCAATAATAGAAAGAAATCAATAAATAAGAAAAAAATGACACTGATAAAAATATAAAATTATTATTAAATATATGAGAATATTGTTTTATTATTGTTGTTGCTAAAAATAAATATTTGAAATATAATTAATAAACAAGATAGACGCTGAGGTAAGAGTGAGCGGATGTTCTTTTTTCATTGCTCGAAAAAAGTGAGTGGTATTTTAAAAAACGGGATTTCTTTATTTTAATTATCCATTTTCTTCTTATATTTTTGTCTGTTTATTTTAATTTTTATTATATTGTTATCCATTTACATTATTTTATTATAATAATACATATTAGTTTATATGATTTGATTTTTAAGTCGATGTTTACATAGATCATTCCTTGTTTTATTTGTAAGTGTTTTAGAAAAGTTACTTGCATATCTTTTAACACAAGGAATTATTATATTAGGTTTATTTAACGCATTGTATATGTTAAATTATCCATAAACTGGCATGAATGAGTCTATAGTGATATTTAAGCGTGATATGTCAATTTTCTTTTATTGAAAGTGACTATTACCAACATTTGCGAATAATTTTATTCAGTTATCATTTTTCTTTATTGATTGCAGTAACGTAATATATTTATGGACGAGAAAATATAGTTTTAAGTTATATACTAGTTATGGGTTAAAGTGCTCAATATCAGAGATTGAGGGCATATAAATATAGAAGTGGATAATGAATTCAGCACCTGGACGGTATGGTTCATGGTTAAACTCAATCATCAGGCCTGACGATGGCCGCTGGGTGTTGAATTCAATGTCAACTTATAAGTATTCGTATGCTTGCGTGTGCGTATATATATATATATATATATATATATATATATATATATATATATATATATATATATATTCAATACCCAGCGGTAATCGTTACGGAGGGTTTTAGTGTGCTGGCGTTGTTCAGATTGTTGATCATGCTATATAGCACGCTCTCTTTAAGAAACTGTAACGAACGTCTGCTAGGCATAGTTGCAGTATAAACCACAGCTTGGGTGAACAACTGCCAGGGTCTTGAAAAAACACATATGTGCCTGAGCGAGAGTCTGCAATGGGGATTGACTAGCTGTCCTAGTATATTGGCATCCTCGAATACGAGTGGCCAGCTGTGATATATATATATATATATATATATATATATATATATATATATATATATATATAGTTGCATTCTCACGACGAAAATAACGCATTAGGATTGAATAAATCCTAAGTTTTATTGAACAATCTACATGTGTAAATTGTTTAAAGTTTTCAGTTGACGGTAACCTGCAATATTTCAGTATCCCGGAGCCTGTCCTAGATTAATTTTATATGCTTTATAATTATTTTTTTCTTAGATTTTCTTCCTCTTGCGCCATGTCCTCTCATGCCTATCCACACGTTGCTGGGCCTTTTAGCTCTTAGCAAACATTGTTTTTATATTAATTCTCCTAAGGCCTGTCCTGCCATCTATTTACGTAAGCTCACTAAGTATGTTATTTATTGCTTACCTCTGTCCATATCGCCGTCTATCTATCCAATGAGTATCAGATATTTCAAGTCCCCCTTCCACAATATGTGCCACAGAATCATCAACTGTCCCTTTCTGATATTGATTATTCCTTTTTAATTCAATTTCCTCTAAAAGTTAGTCGTTGCTGACATGTTCGGTCCATGGTACCCGTGCCATCCTTCTGTAGATCCACATTTCTATTGCTTCAAGTAACTTATTTATCTGTAAGGAAATGTTCCAGCAATTACTGTTATCCAGGAGGACAGGTATCACGTAAGAGTTTAGTACTCTTTTCCTTGATTTTAGCGAAGATTTTTCTTCTATTCCTTAGTACACTGCTTAGTTTTTGGAAAGCATCATTCCTTGTCCCAATTCACCTTCAGATTTCAGTGTCACACTTTCCATTCTCTGTTTAAACACTTCCAAAATATTTAAATTTCCACGCTTGTTTGATTTTGGTATCCCCGATTAGCAGTTGACATCTTGGGCCCCTTTTGCTAACAACCATGCATTCCGTTTGCAGTTGATGCTTAATCATTTGTTCACGGCATTATTCTCCATTTACTGTAGAAGTTTTAGTAGTTTTCTTTTTGTGTCGTCTGTCAACACTATGTCATATGATGCTTGAATTTAGCAGCATCTCCCTCACCATTTGAAACAGACCCTGGGGTTATTATACGAATGGAATTTTATTGACACACATACCAAAAGCTCAGCATCCTTTATACTTGAGAAGTTTGCTTGCCCGGTCATTGAGGAATTCGTCAGATTCTGAAAACCAAATTTAAGTAACTCAAGTAGTGCGGATGTACGCATAGTCCTGTTGAAATATTATTTTACTATCGTAGATCTGTTATTGATCTTCAATGATGGTCATCTAGATGGTACGCAATAAAATCCCTTTCAAATGAAGGATGAGAAGCAGTGTTTCACAGAAGAGATTTTCTCTGAGCCTCACATTACCTTAACTGGTTTCCTTTCCTACAGTGTATCTTAATGACTCCTATTACCCATAATAATGACACGTGCGTATTCATCTGTCAAAAATTATTCAGACGAAAGCGAGAAACATCACTCAGGGCGAATTTTTTTCGATCGATGGAAATTCGGTTACGATGCATTGGCGACGTAAATACGTTGTCATGGGTATTCTGATTGATCGACACTTGTGCTGATTCATATTTAACAAGGACGGATTGACTCTCATGACGCATTTCATACTTCGCTCGAATTGAAAATATCCACAATTTCAGTCGCCGTGTACACGCCAGAGATGTCTCTGTTCATCAAAGATGGTTTGGTTACGCTAAGTTTTGTGAATACATACATACATATATATATATATATATATATATACACATATATATATATATATATATATATATATATATATATATATATATATATATATATATATATATATATACATATATATATATATATATATATATATATATATATATATATATATACATTCTATATTTGGCGAGCAGTCCCTCTTGCATGCAAGTTTCGTAACAAACGACTGACAAGAGGGATTGCAGCGAAAATACTCAATTATTAAATTACATGACCCGGCAGCCAACAAGGAAAGTAACACTATAATACACACACACACACAGACACACACAGACACACACACACACACACACACAAATATATATATATATATATATGTGTGTGTGTGTGTGTGTGTGTGTGTGTGTGTGTGAATTTGAAACGAATACCAAAATTAGCACGGGTTGAATTTGACAGAAGAGTTAAACCATTCCATCCCAAAAATGAAAAAGAGCTCTTAGAGTCATTGAAACAAGAATGGAATCAATTATCAAACTCATACTTTGATAAACGAATGCCAAAAATGTGTGTTGCAGTAATCAAGGTTAAGGAGGATATTTTGACATGAGAAAAATTCAATCATAAAATGCTTTTTTCTTATTTATTTTTCATGTACCTAAATTGAATAGTATTTGGAAATAGCTGGTGCTGTAATTTCGAATTTCCCTTGGCTTCGTTACATTTACTTAGGCTCATATACCCTTGGGGAAAATATGAATCCACCACTTCTCCTCCCAGATATGGTTTAATTTGTAAGGCGTTTATCACTGAATTATTACTATCTGCAAAATATTTCTTACAATCTAAAATATTTTCTGGATTTTTATAACCTGCAAAGGGTTGATAAAAGGTGAAAAATGAATCAACCAAAGAAATTGTGGTTGAGGGAAATACTCTTCCTACTTCCGTTTCTTAAATAGTAATACGTCATATTTTTTTATAGTCATGCAAATTAAAGCGCGTTCTTTTTACACTTTCCTTTTGGGTTCTAATGTTGTATATTTCGAATAATGTTTATTAGATTGGATTTCTCATAATATTATATTCGATTGGAGGTAGAGTTTTCGAAATTTTTTCCGTGTTAGCATTTGAAAATATGTTCGTTTTGGTGTCTAACTTTTTCTGAAAAGGTAATGATCACTATATGGTGTATTTAGATAGCAAGAAATTATCCAGTTGGATAGATACCATAAAAGGTTGAATAAGTAGACCGTGTTGGCAGAATTTATATATATATATATATATATATATATATATATATATATATATATATATATATATATATATATATGTTTGTTTGTTTAAAAACTGTAATTTGACTTTCATAATGTGTAGCTAAAGAGTATAGCACATCAGACCAAATGACGGATCCGTGTTTTAAAATTTTCCGCTTAACTTTAGGGGTTTTATTTTCTTCTTTCAATTTCCAGAAGATATTTTGAAAGTGAAGTACTATTTCGATAAGTAGCATTAGAAAATGAAGAGATGTGCTTATACCAACTTTAAAACTTAACCATATTTGTACTAATAATGTTACACAATAATAAAACACTTAACATTCTATTTTTACACGCATATTTCGGTCAATCCTGTCAAAGCTATGAACTCTTGAACTTGAAGTTTCTGTTGCATTGAGACAGATTTTATTGTTTCCGATCACCAATTAGGACAGCTGTTCGAACTCTTGTACTCATCTATTATTTTGTATTTTATTTCTACAATGTTTTTACGAATGACTTTACAAATTTCGGACGGAGAAAAATGTTTAAGTTTTTTTCCTAAAATATTTACGCGGCGTGAAAATTAAATATATATTATACATATATATCTAAATAAAGTGAAATAACCGTCATATTAAGAATCCAGTTCTTTAGAATTTACTTTTTTTTTTAAAGTGCTCGATACAACCTAGTGTATAATATTTTAATAAAATGACACGGAAATTTCTTTGTTTCGGAATTTATAATTTGTTCCATTATCATGTGATGTTAAGTAATGTTTGATGAAAATGATAACTTTTGAAAACAGATTGGTAGTTTATTGAACAGTTAAGAAGCGGAGGAAAAGATTTCAGTATTTTTATTGGTATGTCCTGGCTGACCAATCAAAAAACAGGTCAAGGCTAAAGCAGAAAAGTGGAAAATATAGGTTAGAGGTTACGGGTGTGTTTGTGTTATTCATACTTGTCTAGATGAATTCTCATTTTTAGAATGAAAAGAATCAAGGATTCGAAGTGGAAGAACAATTTTTTAATTGCTATCGACTTAATTTAAATTTATAGGATAGATTTATCGAACGAAAAATAATCATATATAAATGAATCAGAAGTACTACGTGAATGACAATGAAACTTGTAGAACGCATGTAACAAAATAATTATTGATTGTTTGATTGATTTGCTTTTTACGGTTTATCAACAATTTTCAGGTTATCTAAAGCCAGAAATATTTTTAGGTTGCAAGACTTTTTGAGATAACGATTTACTGATACCGATCCTGTTATTTAACCCATATCTTTGGGAGAAGAGGTGGATACATATCGTTCCCAAAGGTATTTGCGTGTAAGTGAATATAATAAGTTATGTACAGGAACTGGAAATCAGTTATCCGATTTCCAGTTCAGTGCCGTTGGGAAAGTGTTTTGGCAGATAACGGGACGTGCGACACCGAAATCCGAAGACGCATGGGGGTGGCAAATACGATTCCAAAATCTAATCAGAATATTGAGAAAACAGAAAATCTTCGTTAAATACAAAGACAAGAATACTGAACTGTTACGTGATATCGCTCCTGCTTATATGGCAGGGAATACTGGACAATCTCCTCAAAGATGAAGATTGAACTTAAAGCAACAGAAATATAGATCTACAGAAGGACACTGAGGATACCACTGGCCGAACATGTGAGCAATGTCGACGTTTTATAGATAATTACAACCAAAAGTAACCTTATACTTAACATCAAAAAGAGACAGCTAAAACGTCTAGGAAATATAGTTTGGAAGGAGGGCTGGGAAAATCTGATACTCACAGGACATATTGAAGGATAGAGAGACAGAGGAAAGCATATTTAATGAGCCTGAGGAATCGGATGGCGGAACTGGGTTCAGGATAAATAGCAAAATTTATTAAGAGCTACAAAGGACAGGAAATTGTGGAGAACCATGATTGCCTATGTCCTAAAGAACAAAGAACATAAAGAAAATCCACCACACGTACATCCAAGTTTATAGTACTTTGCATTCCCAATCTCGATCAGCCATCGAGGTACTGACCAGGCTCAAGGTTCGATGATCGTACGGGAACTGGTGTTTCAACGAGATATGGCCGTAAGCCTTGTAGCAAGAAAAAATACCGAAATTTTGTGATAACAATTGAAGCATTAGCATCAATTCTTTAAAGAGTTCCAATGAACATCGGTATTCATTTTTTAATCATTTCATAAAGCTATTAAGGCGCAAATGCTTACTCAGTGTTAGAGAATATAAGAAAAATCTATTAAGGGCAGAGAATAATAAAAAAATAAGAATTAAGGAAGCAGAAGATAACGATTGACATTGCATTTCAATGTTTGAAGATCAAAGTGGATAGGGAAGCAATCAGTGGGAAGTGGAGTTTTCCACAATCGCTAAGTGAGAACCTTTTAGCATAGAACTTACGGTTACATCTTGACATTTCAACTAAAAAATGATGAAACCCTGCAGCCAATCTACTACCGCGGTTAAATTGATAAAGTCTAGGTACAATATAGCAGAACAATTACCATGAAATTAAGTATATAAAACTCATAGGGAAGCTACGTTTTGTGGGTGGGAAAGTGATTTGAAGTTGAGATGCCTCGTCAGAAGTATTTTAAAAATATTTTACTTCTAAAATACGGAGAAAAATATGAATGTCTTCTCTCAACAACACAAGTAGTGAACTAAAAAGGTGCAAGGGGTACAATGCTTGAGAAACTAATGCCGTGGAGTGACGAAAGAGCTGTGAAATGGCGTGAATTAATGCAGGGTAGGCCTCCAGCTTAATTCATTTAGGTAGATTCATCAAAGTGCTGCCTACGTGTCAAATTCAATTTTCGTATTTAGTAAATTTTCTGGAACTATTTTAATTAAAAAATATTTTCTACTCGCGACTGGTTGAAGCCGAGGTTGAAATACACGTCGATACGTAGGGCAGACTATATATTTCGCATGTAGAATTTCTGCTTCCATGAAACAAACTGTTCGTTAACTATATTGAAACGCTCATGAATTCTTTTGCGTCCATCTTATTTCATTTGCGCTCGGTTCTTCGCGAAAAGCTAAATTTGATATTTGTCTAGTTCTTCCACAAATCACTTTCTAACTGGAAGTATCCGATTTTGTCAGACATCAAAGGAAGCCGCCTTCTTCAGTTTCTGATTTCTGTTTCAGAAGAAAATCAGGCTAGTAAACCTACTCACCGAAACCAATTAAAAGAGAAAGGTTGACTGACAAAAACAAGCAATACAAGACTTCACCGAATAGCAACAGACTTTTATATTTAATGGCAAGATTAATTAAGGCGTGTTGTATGTCAGCTGTTTTGAAAAGTGAATAAGCAGTAACAGTGTCACGTGAAATCATAAGATATGCGCATATCGCATTAAAACACAATTCAAATCTCATTTGTATATAAGTGCGATGTGATGTAGCCCAATGGTTACCAAAACGGAATCCGCGAACGGACTTTAAATTTGCTTTATGTTTACTTAAAACTCTTTGTGAAAAGCATGACCCGAGTATTTTGAGGTCTCACTCATGATAAAATATCTCAATAGAATTTAGCGAGGTTTAGGAAAATTCTTTAGAGAAGGTTGCGCTACATAATTTTAAAAACAGAAAGTCACTCTACTTTCAAAAGGTAGAATTTGATAGCAGTCTAATTTAATCCGAATAGAATATTTTCATGATCTGCCTTGCCCGCTATCAAGGTTTATTTGATATTAACTGTAATTGAATGGCTGGAAAGCATTTGGCTGGCATACACTTGTGACAATAAATAACTGGACAGAAAGTAAGACACGCTAACTAATAATATAGCCTGATAAATTAAAATAAAATTAGTGACCTCTTTTAACTTGCTATCGAATCCTGAACCATTTAGTCAAAGTACCAATGTCAAAATGGCGTAAAGACATCGTAAATGACATGCAGCAAGGCTCCTGTTCAATGCACTAGCGAGACAAGCATTGATCCAAGCTAGACGTATGCGAGGTTAGCGTATTAATATCTAATCTTTATTAGAGCACACATTTGGGAAAAAGAAGCTGTTTTCTTTTTAGCGCGTCAACACTTGGAAAATCGTTATACAATGCTGTGTTCTTCTCTGTCGATAGATTATTGACAAAGTATCATATTTGTATGAGATTTAATGTTAATTGTTTATTCAGTCTTAGACTGGCACAAGGCTGCAATAATTGAAGATCCGTAAGTTTCAGCCTTAATGTAATTGGGAATTATTACATAAAAAACGATTTATTTGACCATCATACGACAGTAGGTACCCATGTTCGCAAACAAAAAAAAGAAATAATTCATTTAATTAAAGTAACAGAGAATTGTGATTAAAACAAGCTTCTCATCACTGAAAATAAAAATCGGTTAATTGTATTCGAATTCTGATAAAATTACACATTTCCATTTATTAGTACTAATCCTTAGAATAAGATGAATTCGCATCTTGATACTTTGTCTTCATCGCCATGTTAATAATTGCTAAAATTCAAAATTATATATCAACTCAATATCATTTTGGCTGGCATAGTCATTGTGAATTCAATTCCTGGGCCTCTTTGAACAGACTCACTAGAAACAGCAATAACACAACAGTACTAAATAAAACCGAGATATCCATAAACTTGGACAACTAAACGATAAAGAAAACAATACACAACCGTTGGTTAGATAAAGATTTTATGCTTAAAAGTCTCAGAATTTTACTCAGATCGACAAACTCACGAAGAAAAACGACAGACACAATAAACTAAATTGGTAACAATTACAACAAAGATGAGGATATATTAGTCCGAATATAAATAATGTACATAAGTGTTTGCTTTTTCAATTCCATTGGTTATATTTATTGATTCATTCGTTTTCTAAGGTGTATCAAACTTTTACAGGTTACGTAAAGTCTGTAAATATTTCAGATTGTCAGAATATCTGGAGTGGGAGATAATGATTTAGTGATAAGAAGCATTTACATAATTAACCCAAAGCTGAGGGAGAAGTAGGTTCATATCTTTATATTTGCGCGTACGTGAATATAACGAACCCAACTGGAATTTGAACACCCACATATCGAAGCTTATATCACCTGGCATCCGGAAGAGGTCACTCATCTAGGTACTGACCTGGCTCGACATTGCTTAACATCGGTGATCGTAGATTAACCAATATTTCAACGCTGTATGGCCGGAAGTCATTTCTACTGTGTCGAAATAAAATATATATATATGCATATAATACGTGGTATTATATATTGATATCAGCAGGTGACATGTCACTACATTGCTTTCCTTCAACATTATAAAATTCAAACTTCGTTTTTTCTCCTTATTTTTCAAAGGAGTATTTTCAGTATCTTTGAAATGTTTCAGTGCAAAATATTGCTCGGGTCCTTTTTATTGTATTTTATATTGGACGGTCTTTAGATCTTTTTTAGATTCGTCTTTACGGCGAAAGCGGATCCCACAAAAAATCGATTGTACTAAAGTGCAATCTCATACAGGAGAAGTGACTCGCCGGAGTAGGAAAGATGAATATTTCGTTTACCCGATTATACATTAATTGAAATCTGATAGGGAATATCTTCATATGGCCATGGAACCAGGCTCCAATATTTCAGGCTTTGAGAACATTCATCGTATGCAATATACTGCCTTGTACAATTCAATCTTACCCTCTACAGTTTAAAACTCAATCTTTATACTTCCGCATTATACTCATAATCTTATTATTCTATGACCTTAAACTTGGTTGAGTCTTGAGCCTTGTACTTAGTGAAGTTTTGGTCTTTGCAAGTCTAGTGACCTGCCCGTATATTAGGTTAGCCAAATCTATCGCCCTTCTATAGTCAGCTTTCGTTTCCCGACGTGAATGAGGTTTCGATGGCTTCGTAGATACCCTCTCATCAAACACACCAGTAGTCCAGCACACCTGCCCTTTTATAGTCAACCAGTCCTGTTCATCAGAAGGTTAGTTTAACTTTTTACTTAGCTGCACGCAAATCTGACAATTTATTTTTTGTTTAATCGTAGAATCTGCACCCTGAAGAGTGATAAATATTTGAACGAAATTAAATAATTTCAGTTTATAATTTAAAATATGTTAAATAAAATATAATAATTAAATTTAATTGTGATTTTATTCATCTTACATCCATCCATACTCTTTAATGTTGTCCCTCCCCATTTTGTCCTTTTCCCGTCTCTCTATCATTGGTTACGTACTCTTCTCTTCGTGGACATTTTTTCAGGTGTAAATAATGAAGGAAACAATAATGAACACATCTAAGCTGAATTTACAATGTGTTACGCTAGCTTATTTTGCAATTATTTGTATTTACTTGAACAGAAATTTATGTTGGTTACTGCTATTTTTTTAATCATTTCACTCCAAAAAAGGCAATAAAGCCACTAAGAAGCGAAGGGTTAATAAGTGTGAGAGAATATGAAAAATAAACTATTAAGAAAAGAGAGAATAAAAGAAGAAGAATTAATAAAACTGAAGATAACTTGTATTAGATTTGTGTCTCTGTGAACTAAAATATTGTTGTTTTCTGTTGAAGATCTGATAGTTTTTTTAGCACTGGTGTCAATGCATTAGAATGAAGAGTATGTCTATTAGAGTATATTAAAGTTTTTCTAAGGATTTGCAAATATTCCATGTAATTGAGGAAGTTCGAAACATGCTTAAAATATAAAACGGGAATTTTTGTGCACAGAGGAAATGTGTGAAATAAGAAAAAGATTCGATTATTTGGGGTTTTATTTTTTTGGTGGTGTATTGTCATTCCGATACAATGAGTGCAGTATGGCCATCTGGGAGGTGTAACAGAATGCAACTGCGAAAAGATCAAAGACAATCTCGATCAAAATTAATAACAGTTGACAAAGCTTTGTTAAAAAATATATAAAATAATATTACATCAAAGTTGAGAATAATGAAAAATATTGCAGATATTAAATGAAAAGAAAATACCCAATATATTAATCATACATATCAAGCCACAATAACCTGCTATTTCATTTAATTCGGAAAGATTCACGTCCTCGCTAGATAAATTCAATATTCGGCTACACTTTTTATTCAATTGCAATTTAATATAATTTACCAACGGTCGATGTGACTGTAGAGATATGTGAGACGGTATGATCAGAGACGTATTATTGATTTGTTCATTACGTGAATTCTATTTGTCCGGTAAAACGGGTAATCCGGTACGGTAAGATGAAACCAAGGCTATGACTATGGTTCTTAAATCTATTGAAATTCTCACCCTAAAATAATGTTAAAATATAATGTAATAAAAGAAATAAAAATATTAATAAATACTAATTTAATAATATTTTACAATGTTCCAGATGAGAAAATTAATGCCTGGAATATGAAATGCTTGTCTCACTAAATAGCAATGGCGACTAAGAACTTTTATGAAAAACAATATAAAGATGAAATTAATGCTGCTAAAAGATCTATTTACATCATTTGGACTGTTGTTGTTACCTTTATTGCCATACTCACGACCTTTCTGCTGTTGTAAGCTCAGGCCTTCTTCAGGCAATATTCACTGGAATTTTGAACCGAACCATTTATTTAGTTAGTGTTCGATTTCGAAATCCCAACGTATAGCATCTGAAGAAGACCGGAGTGTATCACAGACGAAACATCGTGAATATGACAATAAAGATGAGGAAAACAGTCCGAAAAATGTAAATAGTGTAGATATTTACATCATCAGAGAAATACAGGGAGAGTTACTTAGAAATCATAATAAACTGAAATATTTGATTAAAAAAATAAAATTTCTTACATCTAATGCGACCTTTCTTCTTCTATGTGCTGTTGATCCTTGCTCTCCACAATTCCCTCTCCTTTTTTGCTATTAATAAATTTTGTCTATTTTTTTTTATCTCCTTATATCTTTTTCTGTCCGCCATTTTCACTAAAAGGTAGGTAATGCTTATTGTCTCTGCCCCTCTTTCCTTCTGGTACGGCAGTATCAAATTTTCCAAACAGTTTTTCGTCATTATACGCTCTTGAAATTTTAACTGTTTCTCCCTGATGGTAAGTATAAGTGCTCGTTTGGTTTCTATTTTCTTTCAAATTTGGTTATTTTTTACATGTTCCATCCCTGGTATTCTTACCATCCGTCTGTATAAACATTTCTGTCGCTTAAATTCCCGTATTCATCTTTGGGGAGATTGTCCAGCATTCAGTGCCATACACGAGAACAGTTATCATGTAGTATTTCAGTTCTTTTTTATTTATTTTACAAAGAAATGTTCCTTCTTCTTAATATTCGGTTTTTGGGAAGCGTCTTTCGTTATCCTCATCCGCCTTCGGATGTCAGTATCGCACATTCCGTCCTCTGATATTTCCAGATATTTCCATTATTTTATTTGTTGGATTTAGGTGTATCCAATTTATAAGTTGCATGTCGGGCTGTTTCTTTTGCTGGCAAGCATACATTTTGTCTTCCTGCAATTGAAGTTTAGTTCTTTCTTCTTGCTTTGCTAAACGAACTCCTCCTTCTTGTAGCTTCCTTCCTGTGTCTGCTACCGTCAGACTGAAAGATGTGATAAAATGCAGTGAAAAAAAGAGAAAAATAATACAAGTCAATAATTAATACCTGCCAATATATCATGTTGGAAATTCATCTGACGCTTCTTTCAGTAAATTTACCTCAGAATTGTGATACGAACAGGAAATTGAAATAAAACTAATGTTAGTTAAAATTAATAATAATGTTTAATGCTTCCTTTAAATGTTATTACATCGATTTCTCCTGTCAGTAAATTTAAAATGAAAATACGTTAAAATGGTTAAGAATTAGTACGAAATAAATAATTGACAAAGATTATAACATCCAATTCTATGCTCAAGAAGTGCCAGATTCGTTTTACGGCTGTGATAAAAAGTGACAGGAATAAGAGGAAATACTTGACTCCAGTGAATATACACTGGCAATGTTTCCTCTTAGACATTCAAGCACTTTAACATTTGATTTTGCTGTCAGTTATAACCATTCTGCTGGAGAATCTCACCATCAGTGAGAGTTCCCATTAAATTCTTCAGAATCAAGTCGATTAAATATAAAAAAAAACATATAGGTCACCAATTAATCAAAATAGAAGGATTTGAAGATATGAATGCATTTATTTATGTGACCAATTACAAAAGACTTTTCTTCTACGATTTTCTTGTTTGAATTATCACTTAAGATGAGAAAAGGAAGTTGCCCTAATTTTTTGCACACTTACATATATAGCTCTGCATGTTATTACATGTTCGCATTTCAAAATTGAGGCACCAAGAAATATATATATTTTAATCGTCTGTCGACAGATTTTGTTGTCTAAAATTAATTTTACATTCATATCCGTGCCTCAAATGCGAACAATGCAAAAGAATTCATTGTGAAGTTCTAAGAGATGTCCAAAATTAGGTTTATCTCTAACACATGGTCACCTCAAAGTGAAAATGTTATTTTCACTCGAAGTACAGGTACATCTGATCAAGGGCAGATAATCTCAGATATTTGCTTGTTCGGTGAGCAACGACATACTCATGGAATATTAAATAAACCTGAAAGTAGTTTTTAAAAGTTTATGTTAATAAATTGAAAGAAATATTAGAGAAAAATAACAAAAAAATAATGATGTTTCCTGTAAGAAATTCCAAGCCTATTGAATGTAATGATATTATAAATTATGCAAAGAAAATTTACACGAAAAACTCTTCTGTGTTAATATGCAAAATGTCCAATAAGACGACACTGGTCAATGGTTCGACGTAAGTTAAGACAACTTTTATTAAATTGTTTAGTCTCACGAACGCTCCTCTAAAAGTAGAAAAGCACATATATTTAGGTGTGAATAGGTTACGTCATTGGAAAAGATACTTTAACCAATTACATTCGACTTGATTTAAGGAGAGAAGAACTTAATTTACAAGCATCGTAAGTCATATATAATTCATGGTCCCTCAGGATCGTGTAGGCATCGACATTCATTTTCTTTCCAGCCTCTAGAAGAATGGTGACTTTATTTCCTTTGAAAGCCGCGATAGCGAAGATAATGAACCTGTCTGTAATGGGCTACTGAAATCAACATTTATTGCTAAAGTAAACCTTGGTAATACCCAATCATATAATAATGGTTCTTCCCTAAAAGACAATTCGCTTTCTGCGTTTACAGTTAAACGTTGACAAGCGAAGAAATTATCAATTCATATGGTTTACTTAATAAATTTTCCAATGCTCAATAACAGACAATACAGAAGTAATAAAAAGACAATAGAAAAAGGCTTTCATTTCTGAAAGTTTACGGTGTCTGAAGGAAATAAATTGATTGTATATTGAGGTAATCCATCAAATAACATTTTTTATTAGTGTTTACTCTTGATAAAAGCGTATTTCGGCTAATTTATGAATTAAACTTTCTCTTAAGTATGTCCGTACAGGAAGAATTGTATGTAGTAGTCGTTAATGTTTGCTTTTTAAGCATCTCCTATTTGTCTTTGGGTGTTTCACTAAAATTACAGAGATTTGTATACGAATTTGTATACATATATATATATATATATATATATATATATATATATATATATATATATATATATATATATTTACAAGGTAACCAAAAAAGTTCTGTCCGTTTTTTGATTAGTCATTGAATGAAGTTGAAATATATACGAAATGCATGTAGCAATTGTTTTCAAATTCAGACAGCCGGAAGTAGGAACGTCAGACGTTATAAAAAACACGCGCACCGTGCCCGGCCATCAGTTATAAGCCGGACAGCTGTGAGAAGGATGGAAGTGTCTAGAGATCTCGTTCGGGTCTGTTTGCTTTACGACTTCAAAGTGGGCTTATCAGCAGCTGCATCAAGTCGCCGCATATGTCAAGCGTTTGGGGATAGTGCTGTGGATGAACGTATTGCAAGGCGTTGGTTTCGAAAATTCAAGTCGGGAGATTTGTCTCTCCATGATGAGCCTCGCAGTGGACGACCACAGGTCTTGAATGACGGTGTCCTGAAGGCGGCCATTGAAGAGGACAGTGGTCTAACGTGTGGTGAACTTGCAAGACAGTTCAACGTTTCCGATGAAACAGTTAGACTTCACCTGCACCGCCTAGGTAAGACGTACAAACTGAGAAAGTGGGTTCCGCAGACGCTGTTGGAGGTCCGCAAGAGACAACGTGTGGCAAATCTGACAAATTCAAGCAACTCAAAGTCGCCTGATTTCTTCAATGACAGCATGATGCCTGGTTAGGATGTTACGATCGCTGGTCACAGCACCAAGATATTAGTAATTTCAAGATCTTGCGCGCGCACAAATCACTCCACCATATGACATGAATGCTCACTTGCTTTCATATGGGACAAACGGGGTGTCCACAACATTCATTGGAACATTCATTTACAAAGTGTATTTGATTCAGTAGTCTGAACTTAATGACCCGAATGATAAATAAAATCACGCTACAAATGGATTCAAACAATACTAAAATAAAATAAAGATATATTAGTTTTACGCCTGGAATGATCCATGAACGTTACCACATATGGAAGACCATGAGATCTTCACGAACCACTGCTTAAAATATGATTGATTGATTTGTTTATACGTCTTATCAACCTTTTGCAGGTTATTTAAACCCATGAAATATCTTTAGATTGCAATGATTTTTTGGAGATAATAAGCATGTTCTGCTGAGGTATGTTCTACTAATTAATCCATATTTGGGGGGAATAGCTGGATTAATACTTTCACCAAGGATATTTTTGCGTAAGTGAGTATAACTATCCTGGCCAGAATTTGAATTCGGCTCTCTAATTTCCAATTCCAATACATTGTCCACTACATTAGCCACGCATCCAGCACCTGGTATTTCCAAGCGCTCACCCATCTAGGTCTGGACCTGGGCCGACGTTGCTTGAAATCGGTGATCATACAAGAAACGATGTTTCAATGTGATATATCCCTACCCCACCAAATAAGCTCATAC
Source organism: Acanthosepion esculentum (assembly GCA_964036315.1). Lineage (NCBI taxonomy): Eukaryota > Metazoa > Mollusca > Cephalopoda > Sepiida > Sepiidae > Acanthosepion > Acanthosepion esculentum. Next base: position 120,674,171 of record OZ038489.1, on the reverse strand, counting down.
CTAATGTAAGTTAAAGATGCTGAACTGATCTGCAGGATATACGTCTAGTATTGCTTTGACTAGGGAAACAATTGGAGCCAGTATCGCCATGAATATTAATTTGTCGAGTGTCCATCGGGAGAGACAATGAACATATAACTGGCATCGTCTTTTTCTAAGCAGCCTCGCCTGTGTTCGCATCACATATCAACACAACTGATTTATCTTTGTGAATTTCTGTGAAATCAAGTTAGCTTTGCATTAGTACCATTAGCGTTAATATGCATGACTTTTGGCACGTCGCTGTGTTCCAGTTGATATAGATCTAATTGCAAAACTTAGCGTCCGTTCTATTGCTTATTTTACACTAAGTAAATTGCATAAGAATAGAGGAGTCCTAAACATGAAGTTTTGAGAATATTGGCAAGGAAAATAATTCACATCAATTTATGTAAAAGTTCACTATTTTCAAATATATCGAGCCCAAAGAATTGTAGATATGCTTTGAGGTAAGCTTCTCGACCGAAGTCATTAAACTCATATTTTTCCAGGTAACAAAGATCCAGGATCTACCTTTGTCAGTTATGAAGCGTTTAAGAATTGAACAATTTCGATATGTATCCAGTCTTTTTCTCCTATTTGGAGGACTTGTTTATATGATTATTAAAATACTTTGTGGCATTTGATTATATTTGCAGTAAGTGGCTCGTACCTTTGCGTTTTCCAGATCCTTTGAAGTTTTCCTTCCTAAGCAAAGAAAATTAAAAATAGGAATAACAGAAACGGTGAATAATTTTGTCGCAAAGGGCCAATTAATTTACAAAGTGTATTTGATTCTGCGATCTGTACTTAATGACAACGAATAATAAGAGAAAATAGCATCATTTCCATGTATACTGTAAATAGATTCGCATATATATATATATATATATATGTATATATATATATATATATATATATATATATATATATATATATATATATATATATATATATATATTCCAAAGAACCCGATGACTTGTACTGAATCTCATCCATATTCAGTGTATGAAGTTATTGCATTAATGATTAACGCAAGCTGTCAAATCAGGACAAATGCAAGTGCAGTGTCTTCAACTGACAGTGACTCGGTCTTTGGGAAACTTACGCACTCGGTGTCGAAGAAAAACAAAGGTTGAATCCACACGTGTCTGGACCGAATAAAACATCAATCAGATATCCGTTACTTTTTAATGAGCCAAGCCTTACGAAAGTGTGCAACTATTTTCGACACTGAGAATAATATTTTAAAAATAAACATGAACGAAGAGGTAGACGATATTTTCTAATATGGGACAAAAGGGGAAATAGGTAGAATACATGAAGCAATATATAAAAAGAGCAGTGGGAATATATATATATATATATATATATATATATATATATATATATATATATATATATATATATATATATATCCAACCAAATTATAAATGGTAGGAACTTAGGAAACAACCTTAAACAGAAAAAATCAAGAAAATAAATATTTAAACCTAATAATAAATAAAATAAATGGATAGATAATGATAAATAAATTAATAAATAAAAATGAATTATTTATTGTTAGATTTTATTATAAATATCAGGAGGATTTCTTTACTTTACTAATTTAGATATTTTGTTACATATATAGATATATATGTAACAAAATATGTATAATATATACATATATAGATATATATGTATATATTTATACTCTATATTTTTCTTATAATTTTATTATTAGTAGTACTAATAATATTAGTAGGATGTGATGATGATTGTATTATATGATGATGATGATGACGATGCGACGTTTATTCAGACACCACTAACTGCCTATTTTTCTTTGACGCATTATTGTAACTCTGTTAAATTTGACTTTCCTATACCTTTACATTGCCTTACTCGTTATATATATATATATATATATATATATATATATATATATATATATATATATATATATATATATATATATATATATAGCGAGAGATAGATAGATAGAGAGAGATAGACAGATATATATATATAAACTTGTTCTTTCTCCTTGATGTAATCCCCTTAAGGAAACCTTTTTTAGGTCATTCTATTTTAACTATCATTCCATCATATTATGTTTTTCTTTCCGTTTTTATCTTTGTAAATATGTCTGTCTGGATATATGGATTCCATTTTGGAAGATGAATCGTCCTGATGAGATGAACATACCCATATTCATCGAATTAAATTTATTACCGAATATGCATTTTAAAGATTTTTCATAACTCTCTCTCTCTCTCTGTCTATCTCTCTCTGTCTATCTCTCTCTCGCTATATATATATATATATATATATATATATATATATATATATATATATACATGTGTTTGTGGGTATGTATTTGTATATATATATATATATGTGTGTGTGAGTTTTATTATATATGGATTTAGATATGTGTATTATTGAGTATGCATGCATTTATATATGTGCATATAATGGGATGTATATATATATAGTATGTGCATATGCATTTATGGGTATGTTTATATGTATGTGTAATTGTATGTATATATATATGTGTGTGTGTGTGTGTATACATGTAACGTGTATATATATATGTGTATCTGTATATGTATGCATTGTAAATATATGTTTACTGGTGTGTTTGTATGGATGTGTGTATTTGTATGTTTTAGATGTGTATGCCACACGCATGTACATGTATATATATATACACACACACACACATATATATATATGTATATATATATATATATATTATAATTACGAAGATGAATTAGGTAAAATGATTTTAATGTGTTTTACATATTATATCATTTATTTTTCAGTCTTTTTATATATGTGCTGATGATTGTTATTATATTGACATTGATTAGATGATGAGGATATAAATTTTGATTTAATTTCAATGTATTTTACTAGCTTTCATTTGTACTCCACCTACTTGCTTCTTCTTTTTCTTCCCATCCACTTCTCTCTTCAATAATGAGAATTACCAGCAAAAATTTTCTAGCTCAAGTAACATAGATATTTACTTTTTCTTTTGTGACTTAATTTTAAAATCATTTTTCAATTACTATGGTTAAATTGAAGAAAGTTTTACCGCACTAATACAGCCGGCCCTGTCGTCTGGTGCATAGACTATGCTGACTGCAACTCTAAATGAAGCATCCTGGGTAAGACAATACACAACATGTGTGTCCTGGGTAAGACGATAAACTACGTCCAACAGCAAGGCCTCTGATTGGAGGTTTGAGGAGTGTGGAATCACCTCTTAATTACAGGTGTTCCCATTTTCACTTTAACCAGGGATAGGAGCACCTATAAGGGTTCCAGCTATGGGCAAATAGTTGACCTCCAAACAGGGGTAGAAACGCTGTGATGGTTTAAATATGGGTATTAAAATCAGCAATACAATTTTGATGGAAAAATTATTACCAGAAAACATTTTCGGTATTTTTCTTTTTTACCAGCAATGCTTTTATGAAGGAAAAATTATTGCCAGCAATACATTATTGAAGAAAGAGTTATTAACAGAAATATAGTTTGAAGGAGAAATTATTATCGGAGATACAATTTTGTAAGAAAAGTCGTTACTAGCAATGCTTTTGTGAAGGAAGAATTATTGCCAGCAATACATTTTTAAAGGATAATTATTACAAACAAATTACTACCAGCAACACATTTTTGAACAAAAAATATCACCAGCTATACATTTTTTTAAAAATATTACCTGCAATAAATTTTGAAAAAAAAATTACCTGCAATAGATTGTTGAAGAAAAACATTACCAGAAATAGATTTTGAAGGAAAAAAAATAACAACAATACATTTTTGAAAAAGATTACTACCAGCAATAAAAATTTAGTCGGCATAAATAACCCTTTAACATTGATATGCCCTAAAACAAACCAAACAAACTAATCGAACATGTCGGTGTGAGGCCGAATATGTTGGGTGAATAAATTCGCGTTTGTGGACACTGATTGGACAACACGTACCTGCTTGTATGTGATAGGGTGGAGCTCGTAAAAGAAATCGCTTGATTTTGTTAGTTTGTGAGACAGGAATTGGACTTCAGTTTATTAACAACCTGGGTTGCGCTTCCTAATATGTTGACGGAGATTTTAGGGTGCTGCACATGGCACGATCGGTTAAAGATTTATGGTTTTTCGTAGCTGTTTACATCAAGGTTCATCAACTGACTGACTTTGTGCAGGCAGACGGAGAAATTCGTTCCTTATGTCTCACGGGTGGATCTTGAGTAATATATTTTTTATGTTATACACTAAGTACAAGCTTATTTACACCGATTATTTTGTTTTTAGCAATAAATTTATTTTATTCCAGGCTCATTATTTATCTGCCTTGTTTACCTTTTTCCGTTTAGGCGTTTTTATTATTGTTGCCCCAACGAATCTTTCTGAAGAGTTGGACGAAAAAGCTTTATTTAAAAGAATGCTTTCCGTCATTTTCAAAGCTAATATCGTTACCCACTTTCAAACAGGTTTATTTGCAATTTGACATGTCCTCATTCAACGCAGTACAAAATCTAATCAATTTCTACTTTCTTACAATATCAACTCACTAGTAGAGTTTGCCTTTAACAATGGTTCATGAATGATTTTTTTTACATTATTCTCCTGTAGTTCCGTGTACAGTAGATGCACTCTGAATGAGTGTCAGAAACGCTGAATGAATCCCGCAGCGACACGTATATAAATCGAATGACTCGAGGAGACTTTTAGCCACAAATTATTAATGCTGCGATTCATCAATTAGCCGACCATATGTTAAAAAAATAATAGCAAATACTTTTTTTAAAATGATGTAGTTTAAATCATAAAAAATTAAGTTACGAAAAGATATACGACTAAATATCGACAAGCAATTTATCAAATATACGATTTCTCAAACTTCGACAAAACGAAAATGTATGCATCTACAACCAGTATAAAGTGAAAGAATTATTATTTTATATATCGCCCCCACCCCTATTACACTTCATTTCAGAAAAATCCTTCAACTGCATTTTTCAAATGTAATATAAATATTTAATTTTCATTTATCTATAATTAAACGGGTGATGTGCCAGCTGAAATCGGTGGTTTAGAAGATAACACTGACGATTGGCTGTAGAGAAGATATATTGTAGTAGAAGCAGTCTCGAACTGGTCAGTAAGAATTACTTTTCATTGTTAAGAAATATAAGCTTTTGTATTCGACTTCAGTTGTTAACAAAAGCGAATCTTTTCCATTCAGATTTTTATTATTTTATTCCGATATTATGGAAAAAATATTTCATAAAAGTTAAAGCTGCTGCGTAAGTATTTTCAATCGGTTCTACTTCATTGATGTTTAGTTTCTATGAGTATTTGAGAATTTATTTTGATCTCAAGATTTCAGCTTTACACTAGCCTATTATCTTGTTTAACCCGCTTAAGAACGGAAGTAACATAATCTATTCATATAAGCCTTTTCTTAAATATCAGATTGTAGTACTGTAAAATGTTTTAGACCAAAAGAGAAGTGGAAGAAATAGAAAATGGTTTTTGTAAGCTAATAGGTGAACCTAAACAAACAATATGCAGCGTACTACATAAAATTAATCTTTTTTCTGGAATATTCTCTTCACTGAATATAGAACACGATTCTCATTCATCCTACTGCGATCTTTAACAAAAGGATATTTCACACAAAACATTTCAAATACATACGTACTTCAGTTCACGTAATCTGTGGCAAAAGATAATGCCATATGAAAGTCCTTGAAATATCTTTCTTGTTTTTCGTATATAAGTTTAATAATCATTTTACAAAAATATATTGAAATTTACAATGAATTGTTTTGAAAGAGGATGACATAACTTATATCCGAATCAATATAAAAGACAAATAATATTCGGTTGTTAGGAAAGTAAACAGCAGTAATATTGTATTGTATAGTAATGTTGTATTGAATAGTAATGTTGTACTGAATAGTAATATTGTATTGAATGAAATGTTGTATTTAATAGTAATATTGTATTTAATAGTAATATTGTATTTAATAGTAATTTTGTATTGAATATTACTATTGTGTTGAATAGTAATATTGCATTGAATGAAATGTATTTAATAGTAATTTTGTATTGAATAGGATTATTTTATTGAATGAAATATTGTCAAGATTTATTATACATTACTGAAGAGTGTTTACTTTCAGATTAAAGGAAGTGGCTTTGGATCTCACCCAGAGTTTAATCTTTATTTGAAATCCTGCTGTGTCTACTACCATCGTATTTTTCAAGAATGAATATAAAATAAAGCGTTTTAAAAGGTTATAAAAAATGACGGTAACTGTAACGCCTCTTCTACCCGAAAATATAAAAAAAACGCTATCATTCATTATGGTTAAGAACGATTTTTCTGTCAAAGATCAAGGAATTGAGGGAGGAGTTTTAAGATAGATTTGATCTGGGGTAAAACTGTTGCTTTGCGGTTAAAAAAGCTTGAGTGCTTAAGCAAGCTTTCCGGAAACAAAGGGAACGAGTTCAAGTCGTATCGACAGAATATCCTTTCTTACTGACCCTGTCAAATGATGTAACTTTACAGCCTGATTGTTATTAAATGCTAATAAATTAATGTAAGATCTTGAAGAAACGTGTGAAATCTTGTGAATACATAATTATTGTCAATTATCCAATGAAGTAATTATTGTCATTAGTTATTAAAGTCGCGCAAAATCAATTCTATTCATCGCTATGATTCTTGAGCATTTGATGCCGGGATGGGAACTGTGATCTTCCTTTCGCTGGACAATGTAAATATTTGGTGATGGAAACAGTAAAGTGTAGTTAATCGATCTACTGATTATAAAGGTTGAAATAGAATTACAAAACATTTTCACTTTTCCCTTGCGCTATTTAAGTTAGAGGGTCTATTATGCTATTTACATTGTTCGGACTGTTGCCATATTCCCGATATTTCGGCCGTTGTACGCTCCGGACTTCTTCAGGTGATATATGTTGCAATTTAGAAACGAACCATTTATTTCAGCCACGGGGGTAGATTGATCTAGTTCCACGTTCCACGCCTTTCCTGGATATCTCAGTTTCAGTTATTTCCCTTTAGTAATTAAACTCGCTAATTTTTTCTTCACTTCTGTTGTAGCCTGGAATTGAACACACAACTCTTTCGGTCTTGTGATAGAATTAATTCAACCAACGTTTTTATGCATTGGGCCATGAGTTTTGGGGGAAATTCCGACGTATAGAACCTGAAACGGCCGAAACGTCGTGAATATGCCAATAACGACGAGGACAACATTCCGAACAATGTAAATAGTGTAAATAGTTACAATACCTCATCATATGACATATATCTTTTAAGCTGTTGGCAATAAGATTATTTATGTTGTGATACTTTCTACAAGATCATTAATTCCTAATGGACGATAACTCTCATATTCGACTCGATTAATAGCTAGGCTTTTGTCTAAATAATGACTTTGTTTTGCAGCTAGGAGTGATCTGAGATCAGATCTTAACCACAGGAATTTGCATTTGTTGTTCAGTGCTATTCAAATCTACTATAAGAACGTGATAAAAAAAAGTAAAATTTCTCTTCTTGATAAACTTCCTATTGTTAATGGGTTACTGTTGCATCTAATTCGCTGGTAGCCACTGCAGTGAATTCCAATTCCCATCTTAATTTTCTTTTCAAATATTTTGGGATATTTGTGTATAATTGGGTTATACATTTTCGAAATCTCTAGTGATTCAAAATACCATTATCTAAAATGGGGGCTCTTCCTGCATAAGCAGCCGCGTATTTCGAATTCTGATTTTCAAAATTGGCAGGTTTGACACGCGAGAAATACTCAGGCAATATTCAGGGATCGTCCTTTCCAACGTTTTCATTCTCTCCGATGAGTTGGTTTAATAAATCACTGTGACCCCTGATGTGGTGTAACTGAATGTGTAGCCAAACCCGCAAACCGAATTATGGCGGCTGATAATCGCTTCACCCTTTTGAAAGGACAGTGATCTACTTTCCCTTGATTTCAAATATGACATTTAAACGCATGATGTTGTGAAGGACGGAGACATAATTGAGAAGTAATTTAGGGAAATAGTCCGAACGATCACTCGATCGATCACTCGATCGACCGATCACCGGCCTTTCCGACCGCTTGCTCAACCGCCTGACCAACCGCTCGCCCAACCGCTTATCGATCGATCGCCTTATCGCCTGACCAACCACTTGCCCTTAAAACGATTTCATCCAGGAAAGAGAAAATGCATTATACTCATTTTCAAGTTATGGTAAAATATTACGTTTAAAATGTGCTTGTTAAACGCTGATAATAATTTTAATCGTTAGTAATGTTTTAAGAAATGTGGCATTTTCCCCATTTGAATCAGTAATTACCTTCAAAAGTTACTACAACGTTATTTATATATATATATATATATATATATATATATATATATATATATATATATATATATATATGTATATATATATATATATGAATATGTGGGTGATTCAAACTAAATTTCTAACAGCCCACAACAACAAAAAATCTGATAAATGCAGAATAAAGAGCATCTCATCTTTATTTCAAGAATATCAGGAAAATTGGATTTTACAGAAGAGAAAATAGAAAAAAGTGTCAGATTTTTTTTCTTATACAAATCAAATCTAATGGCATCTACACCACATTGAAAGTCAATTTGTAGCCAGTATCTGTATCAAAACTACCATTGACAGTTAACGTCATCCAGGGGAAAAAGCAAAAGTGGACTCAACACAACAAATTTCTTCTTCTGATAAGACAAGAGTCCATTAGTCCAGATTTCTCGTGTGGCAAAAGGTTTAACATTTCATTTGTATTTCGTTTGACGCTAACAATTCATCAGTTTTAAGCAAACATATACTATAATTACCTGCAAGTATTTATCAATGTCAGTTACAAGGAAAAAAACGTTTTTGTACCTGGTTAACGTTTATGTCTAAACTTAAAGGCTCATCTGAAAAATGGACTTGTGCATGATTTTCAGACAGAAAATAACAACTGTGCATATAACAAATGAAATCTAAACATATTCCTTAAAATGTATTTGATATTCGGTTCAACAGGAATATATACACTATTTTGATATCCAATTTATAATCGAATATATAATCTTAACTTCGCTTATGTCCTCTTCTACTCATTTACTTGTACAATGTTATGTCCTGGTTCTAGAAAAAATAGCATAGCCATTTCTGCGAACATCTTTCATGCGCCTTTTAAAATGACGCCCGTGTCTTTGAATGTCACTAATATAATTAGTTTTAATTTAATTTGGAAAAGTTGCTTTTTATCCGAATATTGTGAGTCGATGAATTTTAAAATTATAATTATTTTATTAAAGATTTTATACTATTTTAATATTGATTCAAATCATCTCAAATGTCTGAATGATTACAGTTCTTATTCTTATTCTTACTTTTATTTTCTTACTATGTCTATTGTTCTTAATCTTAATCTTCTTAATCTACTTTTGTTTTCCCGATCTTTTAATGTGTCATTTAGAATAAAGAAGGAAACTTATTTTATGATTGAACGCGTGTAGCCATCGTTCAAGAAGAGACCAAATTTCAGAAAGATGACCTGAAAAAGTAGAAAATAAAAACATAATAACATCATCCACATGTAAAAAAAGACTAAAAATAATGGAGGCCTTAATAATATAAAATAAAAAGCCAACAATCAATCATAATAACTACGAACACGGCCAAAATGTGCTGACATTGTTCGGAAAAAAATCATCTCTATAACTTTAGAAATATTCACACAAGTCATACACACAATTTAAAAGCGAAAATAAAATCCTTATAAAAGTATAGCTGAAAGCGCTCGGAATTACAGAACATCTGGATAGTTTTTATACACTCTTTGTCCAGAACAGAAAACACTTGTTCGAACACAAGAAAAATTAAATGAAAATCTGAAACGCAGTAATTTCTTTCTTTATCGTTTTTAATGAAACATACACACACACGCACACACACACACACACACACACACACACACACACACACACACACACACATATATATATATATATATATATATATATAGATAGATAGATAGATAGATAGATAGATAGATAGATAGATAGATAGATAGATGATGGAAACGGAGATAATCCGCTAGCCGTATCCTCAACCAAAGTCGGGGTTTCAGACAACCAACATAATTTGACTAATTCCCAAACACACCTACACAGAGTGTTTGAATAACTGACATACTTGAAGTCATTTACATATTTAGGACGCAAGATGAATGCGAATATATCCCTTGATGACGAAATAACAAACCGGATAGCCAAAGCATTTAGGAAGTGCATTTAGGAAGCTTCACCACCACATGTGGAATAAGAAAGGTTTCAAATGGAACACGGGTTTATAATGCGGCCGTTTTGACAAATCTATTGTATGGTTCGGAATAGTGGAGCTAATGTAGGTCCATTCTTAATCAGCTGGATGATTTTCACAAAAGTTTTCTACATGCGATCTGCGGCTATACTGTTGACGATAAGGTATCCAATATTCATCTTCTCGTAAAATGCAACATTGGTGGAATTGAGACTTTCCTGATACAGTCACAACTACGCTGGGTTGGCCATGGATAAGTAACGATAGAATACTTAAGGTCCTCATGTATAGCCAGCTTGAGAAGGGGATAAAAGGCTGTTGGACGGTCGTGGCTCAGGTAACAATACAAGCTAAAGAGTAACTTCTCATCTGTCAATGTGGCTCGTACTAACATCGAGGGAAGTTAGTATGGATATAAATAACTGGATATATTTGTGCCAGAGTGGAATAAGAAATTTATAAATCCTTCGTATTGACCAGCTAAGAGACAAAAGACAATGGCGAAAAGCACCATCAAATATTCCTATAGCCTTGTCCCAAGGTCATCTCTGTTGCACAATATGTTCATTTGTATGTAGGTCCCTAGCGGGACTGAAGTGTCACATAGAAAACTAAAAGTACAAAAATATTTGTCATTAAATAAAGATATACATATATATATATATATATATATATATATATATATATATATATATATATATATATATATATATATATATATAAAAAGTAAAAGATGTTGACAGATCCTCATGCATCGAAATCTACGTGAGAGTGCCTCATCATATATATATATATATATATATATATATATATATATATATATATACATATACATATATATATATATATATATATATATATATATATATATATATATATATATATATATATATATTACAAAGAGTTAATCATACCTTGAATCAATTAGCAATATTAATGCAATTATTAGCGAAATAACCTTCGCTAGTATATATATATATAATTAAAAATATCATATAGTTATTCCTCACCGCTCAATTCCATTTAAGCGCGTGGTAATCTTCAGGTATGAACTAAAATTGCCAGTCCTAACAATTTATTTAGTGTACAGAGAAAAGGTAAAGGAATAACCGATTTATATATGAAGACGCAAAAAATAAAAACAAGAATACGATATAAAATGAAGAAAAATAACGAAAACTAAAAGTACAAAAATATTTGTCATTAAATAAAGATATATATATATATATATATATATATATATATATATATATATATATATATATATATATATATATATGTTGTGGTAGGATCCACCTAATCTGCATAGGTGACTACCGACTATATAAATAATGGTTGGTACCGGAAGACAAGGGAGCGAATACAGAGATCCAGCTAGAGACTCTGCCCGACTGCGACTTAGTCAACACATTCTCCAGGAACGGTCTTCCCAGAAATATACAGAAATACTATATGTAAATATTGTGTACACTTTCTTGTTATAATACATTCTTGTTCTAAGTACATTTTGTGTTGCATTATTATTCCATGCATTAGTCGAGATTCAACAATGAGTCAAGACTCAACAATATATATATGGGGTGTCTAGACTAATGAAGAAAGCATTTCCCCAATAAATATTTATTGCGCTGTCTCGAAAGTAATTTAAGTTAGGGGAATCAGTTGAAATGAAAACTTCATCATCCTAACGGACCATTCTTTACATCTATCATTGCGAGTGATGAAGAATGGTTTATATAGAAGGAAGTCCAACTCAAAAGACAGTGTGTTGACAAGGATATGTCTTAAAACTTGTCCGGCAAAATCTGAATGAAGCATGAAATGTTTCTTTATCCCACTATCAGCTGCAACACGCCTCCATAAGCGTTGCACGAAAAAACACCTCGTTTTAGTCAAGTGAAATCTATTGTTCTCCTTCATGACAACGTCAGGCTACATAAAGCAAGAATAACACATACGAAAAATGTGTGGCTCGGTTGACTTTTTCTAACGAACACGTTCTATTCTATAAGAATATGAAAGGAATATAAAAGGAGCTAAACCTTTACCATTCAAAGATGAATTTTGAACTTAAAACACTTACTAACCCGAGATTCTGATTAGCTAACAAGGAACCCTTCTTTGGGCCCCGCAGTCAATTAGGTCCTGAAATTTTCCTCATATGCAGCTAACAATTGTGGTAACCACACTTTTATTGGAACCGTCCTTTCCGACGTTAATGGAGTACAGATTCCAGGAAGCCGCAAATCTCATTTGTTCCTTGGAGACTCTTCTAAGAATTAAGTCCGGAAATATAAAATATATTTGGAAGCCTTTTTTATTCTGTTTACACCCCTCTGTACATTAAACCTGTTGCATTTAATACTGTCGTTCAGCTGCTTTTTTGTTTTAAGTGTTCCCGTTTTTGTCTTTGATTTTATGGAATTAAATATACTCGAGGAAAATCTTTACAACTCACCTGAGTTTCTACCAACTTGTTCTTTTTTTATCGATCGCTTCATCAAAGCTTATTCGAAGAAAATTCTGGATGAGACGCCTGAGAATGAACCAGGTACTTAGTAGGAGAAATACGAATTTGAATATCGGTTCCCGACAACTACTCACAATGTTAATAATTCATCATGTCAGACAAATAGTAAATATTAGGATTTTGTTGACACTGGAAATTTCTCGTCATCGTTAGCACTTCCATATGTGCCATTTTTCATTTGCCGTAATAGCCGAGGGATGATAAATTCCCGAAGCAGCCATATCTTTGTGCCCAGTATTGATAGAGTCATCAATGTTGATGGAAATGTAGGTATCGATCTGACAATATCAACTAGGACTTAATGGCCGTACCCACATCCATCCAATCTGTTAGAAAACCAAGCACAATTACCGGCATGCACAACTCGATTTGATGCTGATAGATTAATACTTTTCCACCGAAGTGAATCTATGGACGTTAATCAATGATCGTCATCTGTGATTATTTACAGAGTACATATTTCCTCCATTTTTCATAATATTTCAATCGATCTGTCATCGATTAGTTTGGTTGATGAGAGGAGTTCGTAAAATAATGAACTAAAAGGTATGTCCTTTAAAGTGGTCCGGAAATGTTAAAGCAATAGACGGATGGTTGCGTCAGAAACAGAGTTGAAACATTATTAAAAAAAAACATTCAAAAGATTTGACTGGTTACATTGTGCACATGACTATACAAAAGTAGTAAAAAAATATCAATGCCTGTTCATAATATATATATATATATATATATATATATATATATATATATATGTATGTGTGTGTGTGTGTGTGTGTGTGTGTGTGTGTGTGTGTGTGTGTGTGTGTGTGTATTTGTATACTGGTGTCTATATTATCTGTGTGGTTGTGTAAGGGAGAAAGTGTTAGAATTTGTTTAAGCATATTTGTATTGACAGCTAACACGGAACATTGTATTGCGTCGCGTCGGTTTGGGATATGTGAGGTCGTAGCGAAGGTACTTTAACATTTCATTCACCTATTTTCCACCCAGTTAAAAAGATCGCATTACAACAATGTTTCTTCATCTTAATATAGTGGCGGCAAAAACGTTGACAATTACATTGACTTGTAACTTTATATTAACTATTTTTGCGACATTTTCCTGGAGAAACATTACGTTTCTTTTCTATGTGTCCCTTCAGGGTGTATGCTACAATCCTTCTCCAGTTTACTATTCCTCGTGGCCTATAGCAGCGTTTATCCATTTGTAAAGCTTCCCGCCCCACGTTCAGCCATCCAATCACATAAGTTCGTCAGGTAAGTAGCCCTATTGCCTTTTCTTGTCCCTTTTTTCAAGTCCTCCTTCCTTCGTCCAAGAAATGTCAACTCCCCACTTCTGACCCTCAGTATATATATATTCTTCTTGTTACTATTTTCTTCCATTCTTCCATGTTGGTTACTCTCTCCGTTCAAGGAATTCTCGGTATTCTTCTGTCAGAACACATTTCTTTTGCCTCCAGTTCTGCTGGAAACTGTTCATACACATAGTAATTCAACAATCTTTTCTTTGTTTCTATCGAAATCTCCTGTTTCGTAGTACTTTAATTAAAGTATTTATATTCAGACAGTTGTACTCATCTTTGTTTTTTATCACGTTTCGGCCGTTGTACACTCGGGCCTTCCAAATTCCAATTGCCTCGAACCAACCGGTCACATTGTGGCAAAAGCAAGTTCTATCTTGACGAGTGAAAAAGCTTGAAAATACGGGTGACGCTTTATCTAAACTGAGACTTGCACACTTTCATTTAAGAAATTCTACTGCTCGAGTTTCGATGTCAAATGCACGGCATTGTAACTTGTAAGACGTAGGTGTCTGATCCCGTCGTTGGAGCCTTTTGTGTGTATTGTGGGAGCATGGGTTTTTATGCCCAGTTGTACTGTTTCACCTATTTTGGCTAATCATTCTGACTTATGATCATTCCCCGGTGTTAATTCTATCACTTTTCTTTTTTTGCTGTATAAATAGTCCTTCATTAACATTTAGAAAAGCGTAAACGCAAGAGACTATTAAAATGAATTAGTTTCAAATGGGAAACATCAGAAAATCTATAGGTGATCTATCTGGAATTAATATCATTGTGTATATCACAAAAAACATATAGCAAATCATAATAGTTAATCTTTGAAAGACCAACTGCCTTAGGAATACACGGCTTTCTAGTTCTTTTCAAGTACTTCTAAACGAAGCAAATATAAAGGATGAATAAAATGTTTTAAACTTTAAAAATTTCACAACCAGCTATAATTGAACTAGCATTTTCACTACACACACACACACACACACACACACACACACACACACACACATACACACATATATATATATATATATATATATATATATATATATATATATTTGAATAAATTGTGGGAGATACAGAACTGACAAATAGCTAGAAAGACATAAAATTTATTACTAATGGGCATAATGTGAGAGGAAGTAAAAAATAAGAAAAGGGACAATCACTCAAAAGACCAACCGGTTTCGTTCCCTAGCTTATCAAAGTCTACGGGGAACTTTTTATTCTATAATAAATAGCTAAATTATGACACGAGCAAAATTCATACAATTAAAACATTAAAATTGACAATGAATTATCTGTATGAAGGAAATACATTTTCTTAACCCGAATAATACAATTTTCTGCAAAAAAAAACAAAATAAAAAAAAAATTATATATAGCAGAAAATAGAGATGGAAAAGGTGGGGAATAAGAATAGAGAACACTAGAGCGTGATTATATGGAGACCAAGGAGGCAGTCCCTTTGCTTGCAAAGAGACGGTCCCCTTGCTCGTATATACAATGATTCAAGCGCTCTTAGATGAAATAGAGAGTGCGAACTAGCTAGCACCGCGAACAAGTTCGGACTAAAATTGGTTGCGCACACTCTGCTATTTATCAGGTGCTCAGTGATGGCTGAACCGGAAGTATTCACCAATTGGCTACTACTAGCTTCCGGATTGAGGACACGTAAAGGGACATGTTGCCTGATCCTACAATCTAAACGTTAGGTTGTTCTTCCTATGTAGCTGCTACCGCAGCGACATTTATATGTGTAAATAACAGAGGAGACATGATGGGGAGGAAGAAGATCCTTACGCATAGACGGGAAGGCAGTGCGAGTCACAAAATGAACTCTCAATTGGGCAGAGAAATAGCAATTTTGGACTGCAGACAAGATTCGCTTGGCCAAAAGCTCACCACGTGAACCAATAAATGGAAGTCGTAAATAGACGGGACACTTTTGTACTTCGTCCTGTTTTTCCTTCCAGAATTTAATAATTTTATCACGCATGACAGTATGTAAGGTATCGCTAGGATAACCATTTTTTAATAGGGTACAGCGGATAAAATTCGTCATCAAGATATTGCTCGCTACAAATCATCAAGGCCCTGTGACTTAGGGTCCTAATAAGATTAATCTTACGTTTTTTGGGACAAAATGAGTCCCAACGAGTGTACAGACCGGAAAAGGTTGGCTTACGGTACAGAGAAGTAAGAAAATGAGATGGAGTCCGATGCACAAGAACATCTAAGAAAGAGATACAAGAATTAGACTCCTTCTCAATAGTGAACGCCAAGGACGGATGGAGTTGATTCATAACAAGTAGGAAGGAATCGACTTCTGGTTCACTGTTGAAGAGACAAAACGTATCATCAACATACCGATGGTACATGGACGGAGCATTGTCGTGGGTGAGGAGTGAAGCCTCATAAAAACCCACAAAAATGTTGGCCAACGAAGGACCTAAAGGGGAGCCCATCGCAACCCCATCAACCTGTCTGTACATGAGGTTATTAAAACTAAACTCCACAGACATGGTCGCAAATTGCATCAGCTACATGAAAACATTTTCAGGAATATCTGGAGGAGACAGGTGACTGCGATATAGCATGTCACAACAAATCTCGATTGTTTCCATTACAGGGACGCAAGTAAATAGGGAACAAACATCAAAGGAACACATGAATTTATCAATGGCAGGAGTTTCCTGTATAAGTTTGACGAAAGAGAACGAATCCTTAATACTATATGAGCTAAAATGCTCGACGACCGGTTGAAGGAGATCTGAAAGAAAACCGGCCACCCTATGTTGGGACGAGCCAGACATTGACAAAATTGGTCGAAGGGGTACATTATCTTTATGAGTCTTTGGTAGACCATACATACGAGGCCGGATAGATCCGACAGGTCTTATATTGTCACTAATCTCACGAGTGAGAAAGCCCCGTTTAACCCAAGTCAGAAGTGTCTTCTGAAATTTAATCTCGATAGGTATAGTGCGGTCATGTGTCTCTGCAGGACCCAGAGGAAGAAATTTGGATGTGTCACTCAGAATGGTTAGCATTTTGGAGACATAGTCAGAATGGTCGAGTAGGACTATACCGGCACCTTTATCAGGACGGGTAATAACCAAATTGTTATTAGCTTTAATAGTCCTGACTACTGACCGCTGCTGTTGACCCCACTTGGATTCAGAAAGAGCTACAGGATTTGCAGCATATGAATGCGCTAAGTCATTAAGTGTAGCTTTTAAGCTCGAAAGAGAGTCAGACGAACGAGGCACCAGTCTACATAGCTGTGCTGATAGCACCTCAAATTCAGAGAAAGTTTTTTCAGCATCGGAAACCCTAGAAGGAATACAGAAATCCAAACCATAAGAAAGTATATTGGATTCTAAATCAGATAGCTCATAAGTGGATAGGTTAAGAATTACACCCGGGACTGGTTCAATATGTCCAAACCGTTTACGAACTAAGTGCTGCAATTGCGTTTGCATGTCGCACAATAATTTCTTGACGGATTTAAGATGGATAGAACTCATATGTCGGGAGAACCTAATTCTATCAAAAAAAACAAACGTGAAAGACATTCTCCACGGTAAATAGTTAAATCACGTGTTAATTTAAAGATTCTATTTTTACAGAGTTGAATAGAATCCTTCATGAAGATCTCCTCGATTTTCAAGCCTGGCTGAAGCCTAGCACTCCTGATTCTGAATAAAAATGAGGAGGGACAAACATGATTCTCAATACAGGCTTGAAGAAAGTTACAATTATTTTCTAGTTTTCTCAATCTAGCCTTAATTAGAAGTAACTTATCAAGAATATTGATAGTATCTTTAGGGTACCTCTTTTAGAAATATGTGAATAAATTGTGGGAGGTACAGAACTGACAAATAGCTAGAAAGACATAGAATTTATTACTAATGGGCATAATGTGAGAGGAAGTAAAAAATAAGAAAAGGGACAATCACGCAAAAGACCAACCGGTTTCGTTCCCTAGCTTATCAAGGTCTACGGGGAACTTTTTATTCTATAATAAATAGCTAAATTATGACACGAGCAAAATTCATAAAATTAAAACATTAAAATTGACAATGAATTATCTGTATGAAGGAAATACATTTTCTTAACATATACTCTGTCATATTCCATCAAGCACTCTTTTAGTAACACTTGCAATTGTTGCATGATGTCTTATATGGGTGGGGATGTCATATATATTGCAGAACATAATTACTGCAAGAACTACAGAATCATATCTTTTACCAATTCCGTATGGACATCTATTACATTCAAACAAGTCCACACCAATGTACGATTTTCTATACCCCTGTTTTCACTTAGCCACATGTTTATAGTAAAAGCTATGACAGAATGAACACATGATCCCATTATTTCAGTTTTGCGTCTGGCCAGATTTGGTTATAATTAGGAAAGTGCGTTAAGCTTCCGATATACAAATCAATTTTTAATTCAATTTCTTATGTTTAGTCTGGCCCTTAATAACCAAAAACATAATAGAGGGAAATTACAAGATATTTAGATTCGCTCAAGACAATGTAAAATGATTAATTTAGTTAAATCACTATCTTTCGATAGTAATATAACATATCGAATTTGATAATCATCAAAAATAAATATCCCTCTATTCAAACATCAGAATGCATTACATCCTATCAAAAGTATGCATTCAAAATGTCTTACACTATTTGGTACGTCTTTGTCCTGAGTGGTTGTCAAATGATAACATTCATTAGCGAGTGTCTCTCTTGATAATTAGCGTTAAATAAATGTTGCCTCCCTCCACAGAATATAATTCTAAATGTTTAACTTTAGAAATAAATTTAAAAAATCAAAAGAGTTGATATGGAGGAAAACATTTTGAATATATAATTTTCCTATTATTCAAACATGTATTGCTGGTAATTATTAAAGTATTACTGGTATTTTTTCAACCATGTATTGCTGTAAATTTTTGTTTGTAAAAGTGTATTGTTGGTAATATATTTTTCGAAAATGTATTGCTGGTAATTTTTTTTAAATGTTTGCTGGTATTAATGTATTGCTGGTAATGTTTGTGAAAAATCTATTGCTGGTAATAATTTTTAATTTTTCTTTTCATAGTGTTTTGGCCCCAGGTTGAGAGTTAACTATCTGGGACCATAACAGGTGCTACCACCGCGGGTCAGGATGGACCTGATAACACCAGCAATTAAGAGGTGGTCCCCAAAATGAAGACAGGCTAAAGAAGAATAGCTCAACGAAAAAATGTGCAGAAACAGAGTAAAGTGCGTATCATAGATGAAGCAGATACGAGTGAAAAAAATAAAAGTAATGGGACAAATTACAAACCTCGTCAAAAGGATACAAACAAATCCAAGGACGGAACGTTGATTTTGAAGAAATAAGAATAATTCAGAGATGGAGCGAATATATGGGAGAAATCTTCCACGATGTAAGAAAACAACCTGCTATATACAAAATTAGCGAAGTACCGAAAATATTAAAGTCTGAAGAGGAATCAGCACTGGCCAAATTGAACAGAAACAAATAAGCAAGACCAAACGGAATTGGAATAGAGATGCTGACAGCCCGATATGATTTCGGTATACGCACGTTTACAGGCATTATAAATGAAATCTACTAGAGTATTGATATACAGGGATACTTAAGTAGGTCTATTTTCATAGCCTTGCAGGTGCAAACATATTTGAACTGCCTAAGACAATCAAACTAATGATCCATATACGAAAATGTCTCATCCGAATTCTGATGAATGGAGCACGTAGCACAATCAAACTGAAAATAGGACATGAACAGTGGGGGTTCGTTAACAACATTGAAACAAGGAACACGATTTTTTATGCACAATGATATTAGAAAGAGGAAAATATAAATCCAGAAGGATGTGTTTCTGTGTTTTATTGATTATGCAAAAGCGTTCGATAAAGTATGTCACAAAGAAGAGTTGGAACTTCTTATTAACCTTAACATAATTGCGGAGGATATTAGAATAATCCAGAACTTATACTTACAGCAAACCTCCTGAAGAATAATAGAAAATGAATTTAGGAATTATACAAAAAAGAAACGGTTGTAAAATAAGAATGTGTATTTTCACCGGACTTATTCAAATCAGTCCATTGAGGTAAGTCTGGTAGAATTAGAAGTCACAGTAGAATGTATGGTCACACTCTTAAAAACATTAGAAATGCAGATATCAAAGTGTTGGTAAGCAAGCAGAGAAATGAAACTGCAAGATCTCCTACGTAACTTAGAGAAAAATAAAGACTAAATATTCAATTCCAAGAAGACAGAATGCTTGGTTGTTAGCAAGAGGAACAACCGAACATTGAAAAGTACAATCAAACAGGTACAAAAATTTAAAAATCCGGGAAGTCACAATGAAATCCGAACAGTGAGATAGCCAAAGTTGCATTCCAAAGCTAAGCAGTGTATTAGGAGACAGAAAAGCTTCGTTAGAAACAGATAAAAAAGTACTGAACTGTCACTTAATCTCAATCCTCCTGCAGACTTGAAGCAGTAAAAATGTGGTTCTACAGAAGGATGCTGAGGATATGAAAAAATATGAAAAAAGTCAATATGACAAAAAGACAAAAAGGAAACATATTTAAGATTATGAAGAGACGGTTGAAATTTCTATTATATAGAAAGAAGAAAAGCGGTTAGAAAATTAGCTACTCACAAGACAAATTAAAGGCAAGAGGGACAGAGGAAACAATGCATTATTTACTTAGTGAGCTTGAATAAATGATTGGTGGAACAAGGTTTAGGAGAAACAATAGAAAGTTCAATCTATTAAGATCTACAAAGGAGCAAGAATTTCGGAGAGCTAGGATCGCTTACGTCCTGAAGGGACACGGCATATCTTTCTCTTCGTGTCAGCATTTGACATCTAGAAAATGAGTCGATATTTGTAGAGTATCATTATCTTCATTATGTCTTTATAATTCAATAGTTTATCCAAGTCACAAACGTATTCTTCAATATGTATGTTTTCTAATTTTTCATCTCTCAATTCCTCACAGTTAAATCAGGAAATAACAATTCCCCTTTTTCATTCTTTTAATATATTCTTTATCCCCGTGGGTACGGCATATTTTAGGGAAGGAGCATTCTTCCTTTTTAGGAAAAAAATGAAAACTGGATTTATCTAGTATTTTGATGTTCCGATTTGAATACCGGCCTTTGAGACTGCCGAATATAATTTGAATCCCCGTTCCCATTCTTGTCTAAATATAACGTCTGAATAATCTTCATATAAATCGTCCCTTTACAGCCAATGCAAGACTCTAATTTACCTACAGAATAATTGGTCGGTACTTCATTTTTTTATTTCCTCTTTGTCGCATGGTTGTTCTTTATAATACACATTGTTCTCATATTAAATAGAATCCTTGAAGTGATTTTTTCAACCCATACGTGTTTGTGGGTTAGCGATACTTAATGTCAGTCACTTTAAGCTGTATATTTGTATCTAAATAGATCTAAATATTCTGAATGAGGCTCTTCCACGTGGTGTAATGGTTAGCAAGCTTCTTTTGCTAGAACAATTACAACTGAATAGAGGGTTAGATGATCCTTGGATACGCTATAATTGAAGCCTTGTTCCACATCTAAGATGCGCTTAGTGAATCACCAAATAAACATCGGTAGCTGGACACGATGGATATCTAGAAATATTCGTAGTGACATTGACTTCCTTTTCAGTTACATAAGAGTTTTGTATATAGAGAGAATTTTCAAGTTCCCAACGGAGTTATCCTTTTAGCTTTTTGCCAGACAGCACGCTCCACCGTTATATCAACTGCATGAGTTTCATGTATGGCATTATATCAACACCTTTCAACCTATGCACCGAAATAACGTTATCGGAAATTTTGAAGAAATCTGCCACTTACTTGTAATCTTGCCTATTCAAGTTTTTAAGTAAAATGTTCAAACACATAATTTTAAGGATTATATTGAGGTCATCACCAATAGGAACTTGAACGTTCCGTTTATACTTAGAGTACATTACACTAAATATTACTGACTTTAAGAATTTCCTTTGAGTGCTTAAATATGTTCTGATTTAGAAGGCTGACGATAATATCATCTGTTTTACATTTCATTTGATAGGGATATACAAAGCGATTATCTCACTGTGGTGGAGATACATCACATGGGTTATGTGACAGCCGCTTACTGTCGTCAATCAATTCAGTGACGAAAGCGGCAGTCAATTTCAGTTCGTTTACAGCAACCAAATATAGAAGTTGCTTTCTTTAGTCCGCATCCACAAGGACAGAGCATAAGTTAAATCTTTCTTCCCAGCAGCTTACAAGTCTGCGGTGCCATTTTTCTTTGGGAATATACCTTTGCTAAATCGCAGTCCTCAATTTGGGAAACACCCAAGATTGAGTGTTTCGCGTTCATGAAATATTTCCTCGCTTGGAGCATAGTAGACGAATCAGGCTTGTTTGAATCTCGAGTCCGAAACATGGTTTCTCCAAATAGTGGAGTGTCATATGTAAGACCCTTACATTTTTGCTTCTGCTTACACTGTTTTTCTATGTAGATATGTATTTATTATTCTCCGCATGGGACATGTGTATATATGTATATGTGGTTTTTATGTTTTAGTATTAAAGTTTGGTTGGTTTTGTTTCTTTGTTTTACGGCATATAAACAAACTAATCTGTTATTTAATGCCGAGAAGATTTTTACAAATGATTTGTGTAAATAGAATACGTATTCATTGTAAGATATAAGCTTGTAAATCAGGTTTCATGGACGTTTTTTATAAAGAGGTTTTTTGTCGAGAGTCAGGTTTCATTGATGTATTCTTTTCAGATATGGAGTTTGTAGAGAAATTCATTTTATTAACATTCTAGTTTGGTTTATATTTATTGATAGAGACCCACTTTTTTAAGAATAATATTATGTCATCAACTTTTACTTTCTAGAAGATCTCACGCATGTTGCTCAAATTATAGCATTTTCCTCTTGAGAGAGAAAGGTCTGAACATTCGGTTAATATATGTTTCATAGTCTATGCCATTTCACATGCTTGGCATACTTATTGATCTTCTTCGTTCTCAACTACCAGTGGGTGATTCTCGCGTGGTCAATGCGTAAGCAGGCCAGTACTACTTCTGTCCGAGATTTTCTGAAAGCCGACTTCCATACTCCGAGTTTGGGCTGAATTGTGAAGAGGTTATTGTGTAGTTTATCGTCCCAGCAACATTGCCATTCGTTTTGAATGTATTTGTTATTGACCTCCTTAAAGTCGCTGTATGGGATTTCGGTGGTTGAATTTACATCCATATTCTAAAGATGATTTGCTTGCAAGGTCTGCTTTATTGTTAACCTTCCATTCTGATGTGGCTAGGTGTCTAACATACTTTGATATCTTTGTTTCCAAGTAGTCCTCATTTTACATAATAGTTCGATAATGTACGGATTGTTTCCTTCAAGGTCATTAGGAAGGATGGCGAGTGCGAAAAATTTATGAAATCTTTTTTATTGCTACGTCTAATGATATTGAGAACTAGCTCTCTATTGCGTAAGATTCCGCAGTGAAAATAGAAACTTCCTTTGGAAGGCGCTTTTTGACCCACTGCTGCACATCCTGTGTTGTCCTCACATTTTAAGTCGTCTGTGTAGATTCGTATATGGTTAGGGGTGGTTTTTCAATATTCCCTGAAATTTGTCCTGGAATGTAAATGGGTGTGTATTTTGTTTAGGCAGATTAATTCATTCTAACAAAACGTAGTTTGGTAGTCCATAGTGGAATTCTGGCCGCAGTCGTTTCTTGCATGTTTCAGAATAAGGTCCCCGACTCTTCAGCAATGTTCCTATACGCACTTGAAATCATCGATCTTTCAGGAAATTATCTATGAATTGAGTCAGCATTTCTTTTACACCATTCATGTCTTTCAAGTTAACAAATCTCTATGTTGCACCATACGCCTTTTACAAGTAAAAAAAGACTGCCATGAAATGTTTCTTCTTAATGAAGGTTTCACTTACAAACGTTTCTAGTTAAGTGGTCTATGATGATTCATTCTTTTTCTAAAAACATAATAGAAATCGCTAAACGTTTAGTTTCCAGGTACCAATTCAACCTGTTGTGACCATTCTTCCCATATTTTTACATAGACAACTGGTTAATGGTATCGGTCAGCGTCTGTATCATCCTTTTCGGGTTTTGGATTAGGGATGATGACTGTCTCCACATTTCTGGGAAGTTGCCATTTGTCCATATGATATACATTTAATCAAAGTTGTAACGATTTGTTGGGTAATTTTTTTATAATTCGTAGTGGATATAATCTGATCAAACAGCTGTATTGTAGGCTTTCTTTAAAGATTCATTTAGTTCCTACCGAGTGAATGGTACGCTATAGCTCTCGTTATTGTTTGATTTAATGAGCTTTACAAATTGTTGGCAAATTAATTTTTAGAGATTGTTTTGGCCATTTGGTCAGCGATATGTTTCTAACTGGTTATTATAGAGTTATTTACCGAGAGATGTTTAACTCTGTTTGTTTGGAATTTGCTTGTTATGTTCTTTATCATGTTCCAGACAGATGTTTTTTTCTGTAGCAGAATTGAAACTGTTTACGTATTCTTTGCAACATTCTTTTTATGTTTCTTTAAATATATTCTGTACTTTTGCTCGGCCTTGCTTGAATTACAGCAAATTAGATGTTATAGATTGTTGAATTCACTCAGAGTTGCCCTTCTTAGCCTGGTAGCTTTTTTACATTTTTTATTGAACCAACGTCTTTTGTGTTGTTTAGTGCAGCATTTTTGGAATGCATTTTTTTGCGATGGAGATGAGGATTTATGAGAAATGGTTTAAGTTCTTGGTGCTTCTTCTTCCAACTAATCTTTCATTGCTTTTAAAATTCTTCCCAGTTCGCCCCGCTTAATTTCCAACGGAAATGATTTTTGTCATTGTGTACTGAGTTTTGTAGGACCCTTGCCAAGTGATCGCTACCGCATGTGTCTGCCTTTCAATTTAAATCCACATCTATTGATGGATCACATAGGGATAAGTCTATTGCCAAGTAGCTGCAAGAAAATGGATTTATGTAAGACGAAGTCTTATCGTGATAAATGCATAGATCGCTGTTATAAATTATTGTTTCTAAGATCCTTCCCTTTTGTTTTGTGCCTTGACAATCCCATATGGTGCTGTGACAGTTAAAGTCCCCTAGTATAATAACAAGTGCAAGGAGTTGCCTTATGATTGTATGAAATTTAGCTACCTTTATTGGTTCATTCGGTGGGATATATATTGCGCAAATGTTTATTAGCTTGTGTAAGGTCATTTTAACAGCAAATGCCAGTAAAATAGCTGAGGTACATCATTCCTAACTAGGATATATGTGCCGCCTGATGCTCGAAGACAAATGTTTTGTGTGCAGTTGTATTGAAGTTCTACGATTATATTCAGTTTGTCATTTTGCTTAAAGTATATTTCCTGAAGACAAACAACTGCCGATGATAGGTCTGTTATTAACAAAAGCAGGTCATTTATGCTTGGCTTTATTTAGCGTTGCATTGAATTATTTGATATATGATTTCTAAATATTTTGGGCTTTAGCTTAGTCTGTGGTTGTGAATCAATTTTCGAGGTTTTGAGTTTGGAGGTTTTGGCTGTTCGTGGGTTCCGGCTTTCCACCTCCATTTCTTCCAGTTTATCACATCTGTTTTGGATAGGAATATGGTTACTGTGAATTTCTGTTTTTTTCTTTTTTTTTAGCTGGTTCTGTTTTTATAGGGGATAAGTTCTTCAGTCTATCTTTGGTAGTTTTTGTTGGACGGACAGGAGATCGCCGTGACTGGAGGAGATTTTGTATTTTTTGGAGGAGTGATTTGAGCGGCGGCAAACATTTCATTTATTTATTATTGGAATTCTTTGATTGACCCTCTTCTTTGGTTCAGTCAGCATTATCTCCATGGAACATATGTCCTTCTGTAGTTCTGAAATTTGGGCCAATCACTTGGTCTGAACTGTACGAGCTTCTCAATGAGGGCTCTGTTTTTGTCAAGTTGACTGGTATTCGTCGTGGTCCTTCCTTGCGTTATTTCTGCATAGGAGGGGTCTTTCATGTACCATTCTAAAATTTACCTTGCTTCATAGAATATTTAGCAATAAATTAGTTGAAATCAGTCATTCCACAGTTTTCTGTGAAAAACGCAGATATCTTTCAACATGGAATCGTAAATGTACCTCTTCTGGTTAGATTGCAATCGTTGCAAATGAAAGGGAATGCATTTTAGAAAAAATAAAAAATATAATAAACATTTGATTTCATATAATTTCAGCTAAAATGTTATTACTTTCCGAACGGCGTAATTTATAAAATATATATTATGAGGACACCAAGAATAAACATATTCGTTGCATGGGATATTTTTCTATTTGGGAGGTAGTGATTACATTAGAGGTTTTTTAAAAACTTATTTTTTAAATGAACAATCTCTGACTTTTATTGGAATCATTAATTAATATCTAACCGCAAATTGTATATTTAATTCGTTTTTCATATTCTTTCTGTGCATCTAATTACAATAAAATAAGTTAATGATAATTTTTAGTATGAGAATATTTGTATATTTGTGTTATTTTTTATAATTCTTAATCCTAATTGTGTATACTCATCGTTTACATCATTGAACCGTTCCTATTGATGAAGGATTGGTTTTAACCAATTGTTTATAAAATAGTGTGCGCAAAGAAACACTTATTTTATTATTATCTGTATTTTAAAGCTATTTCATACCTGTGGAAACATTAAAATTTGTAATTAGGAAAACAAGAGTTTAGCTAGTGAATTTGTAAAATTGTGATAGCTAGCTGCAAATACAATCTGAATGAAAGGGGGTTATTTTCAATGTAGGGTAGATCAAACTTTGTCAAGGGTTCTTTGAATTCATTTTTTTATTTTCCTTAATATGAAAAACGATATATCAAATAAGAATTATAGTTTTTATTTTCTGTGTCAGTCATGTATCAATTCGATAAAATATGAGCGAAATTTAAAGCGATAGAAACGTTTCTATTCTAAACAAATATGTAAATAGGCGTCTCTATAAATAGAGAGAAAATTATGATAAAATAAACACAGGTATTTTCGAAAAAGAGATTTTAATCAAGGATCGAAATAAATCCAAAATATTTCATTTTTGGTGCAATATCAGTTAAAACCACCTTGTGGGGTATGATGATAAATTGCATCCGCGTGTAAATTTTTGAAGAAAAAAAATCTATTACCAGCAATATATTTTTGAAAAAAAATATTACCAGCAATACATTTTTGAAAAAAAGTTACCAGCAATAAATGTTTTAAAATAATATTACCAGTTATACATTTTTAGGAAAAAAATATTACCAGAAATATAATTTTGACAGAACAAAATATTACTAGAAAAAAAGTTAGGCATTAAATAACCCATTGAGGTTGATATGCCGTAAAACACCGCGAACAAACAAGATAAAATCATGGTTCCCACACGACCCACTGGGGGTGTTGCGCTGGTATGTCTGCAAGGTCCACATTTTTCAATTTCGTTTCTATGAGGATATTTTGGAATGGAATGCTATGAGATCATTGGACATCAGAACCCCATTCACCCCACAAAAAAGTATTATTTTTCGTTCTTCATTTCATTATCCTGTTGGAATCTCTACTGTTGTTGTTTTTTGGGGGGTGGGTCATTTTTTAACCTATACATACAGAGAGCTGTACCATGCATTCGTGTGGGTCGTGTGAGACTCAGTGTTGTAAGTTGAAATCAATTACCGAAATACACTAGGGGTCGTGGTTAATAAATATTTCCTAAGATAACCTTGCCTCATATATGAAATAATATGAAAACAAAGTCCCTTTTACGAAAGTTAATTGAGATATACCGTAGGGATGGTGTAGTAGGCACGGTGGAGTAATTGATAGCAGTTCAGATTGAGCCGAGCCGAGCCGAGTTCGAATTCCAGTTAAATCCATTACATTCATTTACGTGCCTTGGGAATGGTATGAATTATCTTCTTCTCCCCCCAGATATGGATAAATAGCAGGACAGATTAGGTCCTATAGCCTCGAATATATCTACCGCAGAAAGAAATGTCAACTTACTGCGGAAACAATCTGCATCGTCAGTCATGTATCGAAAGATACATGATCACCTAACCGTGTATCACGCATGGTACATAACTGACTGACAGTTGGGATTTTGGGACAACGAGGGAAATAAGGATTGAGATTTACGAGATTGTTCTTTCAGATATGGATTAGATTTCATTTTCTGTAATTACGTGAGGCATAGCCAACACGAGAACTCGAAGTATGTATTCTTGTAGATTTTCTACATTTTCCCTCATAATATGAATGTATTTGCAAACAAAATTTCATATAATAGGCCTTTTATTTGTATCAATAAAATCTAAAAATGGTAACTAAAAATGGTAACTAACATTTGCTTGAAAATGAAAATAAATATATTTAATCTGAAAGAAACATTTAAGAGGGAAGATTTAAGCTCTTTCCAGTTCTATATTTTGATAAAAGCGGATCACCGAGGAAATGGGCCCCAGAATTTGGCGTCATTTTTTAGCCCTTTACTTTCTCAGCAATTTCGCCTAGCATCGGAATGATGAGAGGTAAAATACCTGTAAGATTAGTTTTCATAAATGATTGATTATCACTATTGCCAATTATATTGACTTCTTAACGGTGGCTACAAACAGAATAGGCGTCGAACGAAGACGGCCATAATGGTTCACCTCGATACTCTGCTCTTCAACATTTGCAACAACTGTTTCATTCATATCTGTAACGACACGAAAGATTTCACGCTCTTAGTTACTAAAGAAGCTACGCATAGAACATTATTTCTACAACACTTTTATACAATTACAATATGCTTTCCGCCTTGAAAAATTGGTCTGTTTCAAAGTTTGCGTGCTATTCTCTTTCACATTTTCTATTTATTTTATAAGCAATTCGTCTGAATAGACAATAGAGTTTTCAACCTTTCACACTGATCCCGTTATCTTGAATTTTAACATAACTTTAACTTTATGCTTGAATTCTATAAATGTCTTCCATCCAAATAAATGACAGTAGAATAATAAAGGAAATATTGACTTGAAAATTAAGGGATATTTTTATTATTATTAATAATCCCGATGCCATCCCTAAACATTAAACTTCCAATTCAGTAAATAGATCGCCGCTATCTAACTGAATAATTGTGGTGTTTGCCAGTCGCGGCGGCTGCAAGTCACTTTAGCGAAAGCTTTACGTCGGCATCCCATCGAGAATACTTGTGCACCGAATTTAGCGAATGAGAACAAATTTAGAACTGGCATTGGGCAAAAGCTCCAGCTATATTTCCAGCATATCAATTACCCAATATTTTCACTGTGGAGTATTGACACGTTCCAAAAGTACTGTTTGCTTTGCGATAAAATTATTTCGTGAGACTTGGTGATGCCCTGCCATGTTTGCTCCCTGTATATTTTAACTTTTTTGTCTTCTCACAGGACGATAATCTTATGATATCCTACAGAGATCTCAACACAATGCCGTGTCTTTTATTTAACAAATAGAAGAGATTTTCCTAATCTTAATGTTGTACAGTCATTTTTAAATCCGTTTCTATCATTGATTAAGCGACATAACGATTTGATTATGCGAGAATTTATCTTACTTCCATTTCTTCAGCGGATTAAGTCAGTTTTATATGATACAACTTTATGGTGAGATCAAGCATCTCTGGATACACTTTTGTTTATATGAACTTTATTTCGACTTTATATGAAAATCAATAAAATGATAATAATTATTCTACAGTTATCAAATATCGTTCGTACGTTTATACGAAATGTAAAATCTTATTTATGCTGAAATATAAAACAAATATGATAATTTAAATTGTGTAAATTTATTTACAAATATACTGAATGCGTAGGAAATCCCAAAAGTATTTCAATGATAATACACAACAATGATTCATTCAAATTAGCATACGAAGTAAAGTATTACAACTTTAGTCAAATAGAACTGTAGAAGAATTTCCTGATATAATTTCCATTTTTCCAATGTTGCTTCAATTAGCCAAGAATGACGGCTTAACTGATGTTCCTTCTCAGATATCATTCTTGGAATAAAGTTGTTTGATCCCCACGTGAATTTATCTCCTGACAATGTTCCAAATATTTTTCGATGGGGTTAAGATCCATTGAACAAGCTGACTTTATAATGGTTTCTTGATTAGCTAACCCAAATATAGCTAAGGATTGAACTACTGCGAAAACGGTATGAGAAGGTGCATTGACATACATAAATAACCCTTTCTGTTTCAATGCCAGATTTATTTAATAAACACTATGCCTAAAGTAATTCCACCTTGGAAATTTCCAAGCTTTCAATCACTCTCAAAGGGTTCATGGACTTTTTGCCCAAAACATAACTCCAGCAACTCCCTGATGGCGTGTCTCATTCGCCATGCTTTTCATTGGCCGTCGCAACCATTCAGATTCATTCTGCTCTTTTCTGTGAATAACACACAGAAAAACTAAACTTAAATACTGTTTACTCGAAGAAATACGTTAAGTGAGCTGATGCGAAGAGCGAGTTTGGAGTCTTTTTCCAATCGCTTTATTTTGTGCCATTATCAGGTTTTTGTTACATTTCGAGTTCCAATGCCAACAAACGACCCGTTGCTTATCTTAAGTGTGTAATTATACATATCTATCTCCAAAAACTTTTCCATTCATTAAATAGGAGACGTGCTTCCACGTGACTGCCCTACATGCTTCTGTATTCGAGGTATCTTGATCTTTCGGTAAGGTTTTTTGCAATGCTTTTAGCCTGTTCATCTGTTGCTTTTCCGTCATAATGCATTTCAGCTGTGCTCGCTTGTTTATCGTGTTCAAAATGATGTACCATCCATGTCGCATAGAATTTGGAAATGTTGAAAATGGATACTATCGCCAAAATGGCTGACACTCGTTTATTACTGCGTAAACACGCTTGATATTGGACACTTTTGCGCATGCAAATGGTGTTAAACTTTTATTAAAAATTCGTGGTGAGTCATTTATAAGATAAATTAAAAAATGCACATGTTATGATGGAATTTTTTGAGAAAAAACAGAAGTCGCTCGATCCCCAATCTGGACCAAAAATGTGTAAGCTGAAAGGCCTTGGTAAAGCGACAAAAAAAGAAAAAAACTGAGACGAAAAGATTGGACAGCTGAGATTTTTATCGGTTGTTAATAAATTTCCTATAAGTGTAGTCATTAAAAATAACATTTTCACGTTTTCCTAATATTTTGTCAAATATGCCGCTAGGAATTGAAGCATAAATAATATATAAAGATGTTTATATTAAAAATCTACAGACATTTATTTAGACAAAAGCATATACTCTCTCTATATTTAAAATATCTTAAATGTTAGCCATTTGATTCACATTATTCTACATTTCTAATAATTTAAAAGTATACTATATTCTTTTTACGTTTCATTTACATTGGTTATATTCTAGAATATTCAGTAGATACTAGAATTTACGGATACTAACTAACCTTACATGTTTTTTTTCTTCCATATATGCATTGCCATGATAGAGCTTAGTAACCAGAGTCTACGATATTTCTTTCAAAATAATTTGAGAAATTTCAGTTTTACTTCGCTCTTCTAGGAAGCAATTCTTTTTAATATTTCACCTCAAGCGATCAATAAATCTACTAAGATCAAGGTAGAGTGGTAGAGAATATGGAAAAGAAACTACTGTTAAAAAGAGAGGACAATATAAGAACTAGAATTAAAAAGAATATCACGATTGTTATTGCATTTAAATTTTTGAACAGAAACATTGACTGGGAAGCAAGGAACCGTAAGTGAGTTGCACAAGCGAGAGGTACGATGGAAGAAACTTACGGTATAGAACTTACGGTTACATCTAGTCATTTCAACTGTAAAATGATAAGAACTTTCCGCCAATATAGTATTGCACAAAATTAATAAAATATAGGTAGAATGGAGGAATGTTCATCAAAACGATTATCATAATAACATTGCAAATTCTTCTTTGGATTTTATCAAGAATTTCTAAGTATAATGAAGGAGCACCAGACCAGATGTGGTAGCAATATTCAAAGCAAGTACGAATTTCAGACTTATACATATGTAAAATAGATTCTGACAAGAGAAATAGTCTAGCACGAAATATGTAACCAACATTCTTAACTGCAGATTTAGTAATTGATTCAATATACTGATTCAGCTGAAAATGTTTGGCCGAAAAGGCACAATGAGTAACTGTCGTGGGGGTTAGCATCATCCATGCTGTCGGAAGGTAACAAAATATTTGAGACTTCTTTTGGCATATGCGAGTTGCCAGCTTGGGATGAGCGTGGATAAGTGAAACTACATAATCCCAAAACGAAGATAGCGATGGATACTTTTGAGATTTTCATAGCAATATGCTGATTTTGTCGCCATGAAAGAGGAAATACAGAGCATACCCGACGGAACAGACAAACTTTTAAGTAGAGAAGTTCTCCTTTATCTTCAATTCATTACGACCACCTTATACTCTAATGCATTAACTTGCGGATTCAGTTGCGTTCGATTGTCAATGTGCTAAATCCGATATCAGCAGCAAATGACTTGGAGACAGTTTTAGTGAAGGAAATTCTTAATTACATTAAATTTTATTCGGGGTGTAATTACGTGTTGTAAATGAGACGTAAGTTCAAATGAACAGCGGCTGAATATAGAGACATTTTCTTCTCTACCGAAATTATTTCGGAAGCAAGGAAAAGGAAAAGTATACCTGACTCTCTCATTCAACAGTATTTACCTTGTCACAAGAAAATGGATGAGATATACATATTTATCGGGAATTAATTCATTGTTATTATTCAATTATATCTTGTCTTGCAAGTTTCTGTAGACAGGGAAAATAATTGGAGCTAAACAACAAAGAGAGGATAACGTAATTCGCGCGATGAAAGCTGGAAGGGGGGTGAAATTGATATAGTCATATTCAATGGAGTCTTAAATGAAAAGATAGTATGAAATCTACCTCAGGATAACTTGAAAAGAATTCTGAGGTTTTAAATTTTCCCCATTTCTCAGTCGAAGAAGACTAGCTTCCTTAATTACTAGGTTCATTTTCATGGCAGTTTTTGAATCATTACAGAAAGAAAAACTCGATCTGATATAACCACCAGTGAGATTTGAAACTGAAGCTTCTATTCTTGCTATCATAAATGAACGATTAGTGATTTGACCGAGAGAAAGATATATATATATATATATATATATATATATATATATATATATATATATATATATATATATATATATATATATATATATATAACAGCACTAGTCGCCTGACGATTGCACTAGCATGAAACAGACTGTCGCCTCTAAGTGCTGACTTCCATGTCCACTTTTATATTTACACACGCTCTATCTCTGATATTGAGCACTTTACCCCATAAATATAGCACACTTTAAGACTATATTTCTGTATATATATATATATATATATATATATATATATATATATATATATATATATATATATTGAGGAGGCGCATGAAAGAAAGATGCTTCGGTATGAGGAACTGGTGGCTGAAGTCCGTGAGAGAGGATATAGCTGCACTCTGGTGCAATTTGAGGTTGGCTGTAGTGGATTTCCTGTTGCCTCTTTAAAGAGATTCCTCAAGGGTGCTGGAATCCCAAAGCCAGAGAAGGTGATGAAGACTTGTGGTGAAAAAGCGGTGGAAGGAAGTGAATGGATTACCCAAAAATTCTCATCGAGTCGCACGTAATTAACATAGACCAGTTGCAACGTAACATCATCCAGCTGTTGCGGGCCCAAATGTGGAAAGGTACTGGGCTTAATGGGCCGAAACCTTGCTGAGGCACGGTGCTCAGCTGAAGATTGCACCTGGTCTGGAGCACTTCATGTATATTTGTGTTCTACAGGGTGGCCCAAAAGTAGGTGGACTGCATGTGGAATAGATTTCTGTATCGGTTATATTATTGCAACTGAGTATCTTGATGAAACATTTCCTGAGAAATGGATTGTCCGAAGAGGTCCAATTGATTGACCGGCAAGTTCACCAGACTTGACCCCAATGGATTTCTGCTTTTGGGGAGTACTCAAGGACAAAGATTTTAGTCGAAAACCAAGAAGTGTCGGTGATTTCAAAAATTACATAAGCGATGCATTTCAAGAAATTAATACCCGAAAAAAATTGTGCAAAAAAGTTTGTCGAAGCGTTAGCGGTAGACTTCAAAGCTGTGTAAATTGTGATGGAGAAATGTTTGAGCACCTGCGGTGATAAAATTTAAGGGCATTTGTATTGTTGTTCACAATAAAATTTAAGGTAAATTTGATTCACCACTGCTGTGGCCTGATATTGAACTCACAACACTTTGGGTTTAGACACTGGATCTAACCAACGTCTTTACCTACTGGGCCATGTGTCTCTGATGTCGGGATATCCAAGGACCGAAACATTGAGAATATGAGAACGAAGATGTGGTTAACAGTTCGAATAATATAAATAATGCAAATAATCATAATACCTCATTTCAGTGATATAGACAGATTTGACATTTACTTCGCTATTTTTAAAATAAAATAAGACAATTTTGTATATTTTTTATTTATTTAATAAACGATGATAAACACTCAAATATATAAAAAAAAATAAAAACGAAATAGTATATCTGTAATATTTTAAATGTAGAATTTAAAAAACCCACGGTAATAATGGTGTCAAAATTTTCCACAGTATTAAGGCAGACATAATGAACCAATCACATGAAGCGTTCGAAACTTTTGGTAGCTAATAACCCCTTGGTGATTTCTGTGAAAACGCCCAGTCTGTATAAGCATCAGGTGGATGATGTTGCACTTAATGCTATTTTCTCATACTCGACTTATTTCAGAAACGAATGCTGTGTACTTCATTCACGACATTTGTTACTTATTAGTTATTACTTGAGAGTTTATATTTGTAGATATACAAGCTAATCAATATAGTAAGCGAAACACTTTAATGAGTCACGACATCACTGATTTCGCAAAGATGGCCTCATTCGAACTTCCGCGGCAGTAGAAACAGAAGCTGGACTGACGGATTAGTAATTTGTCCACCCATTGTTTTTTTTAGCCCGGAACATTATTTTCTAACGCACTGGTCAATATCCTTACGGTAATTTAGGACCCTTCCCTTCACTCGGAATATTTATCTCGGCCTAACATTCACACCACTCTTGACACAGGCATTCGATTTAAGTGTGATGGGCTCACATTCATTTAATACTATGAAAACGACGACTTCGAAACCGTCTCTATCGCCTATTGACTTGTTAAAGTACAGAGTAACCCGGATATAAGAGACTTCTTATCCGGTCCCGACAACTCTCTTATATCCGGGTTACACTGTACTTCTACACTCTCCTTGTAAGCAGTAGGGAGATCCTAATTTTTGAGTTGGCGATTTTTTTACTAGTATCATAGTCACTCGGAAATGAACATTATGCATTGTCGTGTTTACCAATTGTCAGTAGATTTTTGACATATACTCGATCGGACCTTGACTTCATAGATGACTTCATTTTCAGTCAGATATGTGCCATGCGTGATACTCACTTAGGCAATCATGTTACTTTCGATACATGACTGACAGGTTTTTGCCATTTCTTTCTGCAGTTGAATCCGATCTGCCCTGCTATTTACCCATTGCTGGGGTGAAGAAAAGGATTCATACCTTTCCCAAAGGTATTAACACGTAAGTGAATATAATAAATTCGACTGGAATTCGAACTCGGCTCTCTGTTTCCTCAATCCTAGCCGATATCCATTACACCACCGTGACTTCATTTTACTATCTGTCTATGATTTTCATCAGATAAGGACATTCTCTATCTCTCAGAGATAGAACATCATTGCTTACAATGTTGCAACTATATTTCATGTGTAAGATTGTGATGTGTCATAGAATTTACAAGTTAGATCATTTGCAATATTTTCTGCATAAATTACATACATATTTCTTTTCATTAGTTCATAATTTTTATCTTTGCTTATATTCGGAAATATTTGTCCTCTTTTATGTTAGAAAAATATGCCAGAAATAGGATTTGACAGTTGTCATAATTATATCAAAGCTGTGTTTCCGAATGATATTATTTCAAACTAGACGTTCCTCAACCAATGAGAACAAAATTTAGGCTAACCAATTTTCTATATATAGGCATGCAATGGTATATAGTTAACTGGATTAAGATACTTACTGAGAAAATTCTAAGACGTCAAAAGTGATTTATTAAGTGATCTATCAATCAATTATAACTTCTCTTTCTCCATCTCTCTCTCTATATATTCCCGTGTGGATATATGTTTACATATACGCACACTGAAATCGACAGACGCCATCAATAGAATCAAGAGAATGCATACATTTATTGTGAGGTCCAGTAATTGAATTCTAAGTATGAATGTCATTTCAGACATTAAAAGCCTTATCTTATTAAATTAGAAATTAGAAATTGTTTGAGAAGAAAAGTATTCCAGAGATTCTTGTTTCTGTAATAGACTAGAATTGTTATCTAGTGGCCATTATTTGTCTCAGAATGTTTCACTTGATGACTTATCTTTCTCATAAATGACAAATGTGATTTATCGATGACTTTCTAAGACGTGTCTTTCAAACTTCGTAAAGCACAAATTCACGGAAAATTCTAAAACTTAATAAAAACTATTATTAAGTGTTTTGACGAGTTTTCGGTTTTAACACATTATTCGTGACGGAATATCCGTCGATCACTAAAATAACTTCCTTCAATTGTCGCAGGTTTATTTTTTATTCACCGAGGCTGAATCATTCCAGTCAGGTCCATTGTAATAAAATCGCTCGTGATATTAGAGAAGTGTTCACATTTCGTCGCAGGCTAATCTAATTTGAATTTCATGCTGATTGTGTTAAATACTGCTGGCCATTTTCCTGAAAACTTTGTGATGAAAAGCAAGAATAAAATACCGAAAATTAGATAAAAATATTAAATAGATATTGAAAATGTGAATCTTCTTCAAAATTTACCAGTCGTTATTAAAATATTCGAGACTGAAATTTACAGCTGAAGTCTCGTGTTTCCCTGATTTTTTTTCACACACATAATTCATGTTACCTGTCTATTTCAGTGTGTGTATGTTTTTAGATTCCTTGAGTAATTTCATATTTTAAATTTATTCGAGCAGATGTTAATTGTTTTGCTTTTCCTTAATACAAACATAATTAATCTGAAGAAAATGAAACTTGTAACTTTGAGATGAAATTATCTTATCTTACGCGAGTGTGCCGAACAAAAATCTCGTCTCAACACACGTTCTAAAATTAGCATTTCTATGTGTAAACACCAGAATACCAATTTCGGGATTAATTGGAATACGGACTTCCTAGTACTGAGAATAAATTAATTTTCTTCAAGGTTAACTTTGAAAAACTTTAGGATGGTCGTTGTCTACATATCTAAACTAAAAATATACTTTCAAAATTTGTATTTAATGTTCTTATTTTTTTGCCAGGGTTCGAATATTGGCCATAACTGCTGATAGGAAATATACAACTCTCTCAGCCACCAAGCAAAATGATGCTGCTTACTTCTGTCTGTTGACTTGGTAATCAATTAAACCAATATAAGAGAGTTTGAAAACTGTACGCCACGACGCATTACAATTAAATTCACCACTTTTAAATCTATGCTTCAAGCTTCCAGTAACATCTTAATCTGGATTTAAGCGTTTTAACACAGAGAGGAGATGGAGATCTAGAAAGCTAGAGAAAGAGAATGATAGAGATAGCGGGAGAAAGAGAGAGAGAGATAAATAGATGGACAGTGAGTCAATGATTATATATTATGAAAGGACTGTTGTTTATCTCTATCTATAAAAGGGAGGATGTGTTTGTGTGTGTAACGAATGCACGGCCGCAATTTTCGACGGACTTGCACCAAAATTTACATGCACATGCTCCAAGTTAGCGCGAAGGCCAAGACCGACTTTGCATTTCCCAACTCCCATCGATAATGGAAATAATCGATTTTTTCATGCTTCTACGGCAGTTTTCGTGTAGTTTGCGACCATTTTCTACTGGCCAGAGTGAGAGCCTATATCTGGCTGCCACGAATAGGCAGGAAGATTCTATTGGCCTGCGTGAGAGCCAACAGCTTACTGACACAAATGTTAACTAGCATGCCAAAAAATCGATAGCTGCATTCGTCACAAGTGGGAAAAATTTAAATCTGCATGGCACTTTACTCCAATTGGCTCATTCGCTTGCTTAATCTCAACCTTGATTCTGATTCCGTAGAACGGGGTTGGGTGTGAAAAAGTATTTGTTGTTAACGTTCTTTTTTCATTCGGTTTTTCCAGTTACGAGTCCTTTTTTAAAGCTGATCGTTTTGTGTTCATTTTGTTTAGTTCTGTTTTCGTAACAAATTTAATGTTTAGTATAGAGCTTAGAAAAATTAGCAGTGTGAGATAGGCAAGATGTAAGGCATTTAGCAACATCAGCACGGCAAAGGGCACTCCTTTAAAGGCAAGGAATTGCGATTGCTATATGAGTCGTACGATTTTTTAATCAAGCACGGGCAACGCCGGGCCATGCTGACTAGTCTATGTATATAAATACACATAGAGACGCGCAAGTGCATATATACATAGTGCGCCAAACAATGTGCAGATATTTCAAAAAAGGTAAAACTTATCTTCATAGATTTATCCTATTGCGTTATAGAATCGTTTAGAAAAGCCTCATTACGGTGTTGTGATTGAAGTCTAGATGACAGGTTAGGACCGATAACATTGCAGAGCCTTGAGAGGAAGCAAACTACATATGTCAGCAATATTCATTACACGTACCGGACGAGTGGTAGATTTATAAATATGCAAGATGAATAGGTGATGAGTTTTAATCCTATGCCATGACTCAGTGAACAAACATTCCTATCAGTGGACCTAGCAACCTATTTAATATAATAACTCCACATAATGTCAGTGGGCAAGAAGAAGGCGAAGTGAAACTTTCTCTTGAAGGTTAGCAACGGCTATGATGGTTAAAGGCAAGAATGTTTCTGTATGAAGATTAAAAATTGCACGTTCGTTGTCCTGGCGTCAAAATGTACAAGCCATCTTTTCCCCCAATTAGTAAAGGATTGGAGGTCATTTTCAAGACTGATTACCATCTTTATTAAGACAGGAGCAAATCGTTGTGTCATCAGTAGAAACACCTAGATGTAAAGTGATGACATCAAAAATAAAAAAACAAACTAAGTCCAATGAGAGGGCGCATTTGCATTAACGTGAAATATTTAACATAAGGTCATTCAACATGCCAGAGATGGCTCGATGGGTTAAGTGAAATATTCGCCCAGAGTCACTATAGCCATTGAGCTTGTTAAAACTCTCAGTATATCAAATCTTGTCAAATTCTCGAACTGAACCAAGAAATTCTTAAGTTCAAATTTACCTACTTCCCCGTCGCTAAATTTTACGCACTGTAGATTGGGCGCAGATGCTTGAAAATGTATTTGGTCTGCCACATTCGAATTCTTTTGTAATGTTATAGTGGGAGTGAGAGAAACAACCTTTTGTTCTATTTCCGCCATTATCTCTATACGTTAGAGACAAATTCAGTTTCTAATACTTCATCTGATTAAAGGCGATTTTTTCCAAATTAATATCTGCCTTTTCACTGGCTTCGCTTATTTTTGGAGTTATTAAGTCGACCTATGCTAACCATTTATTTATGAGGTTGTCTTAGTTTACGAAGTAAAGTTTTTTGAACGTCTCATCCGCTAACATATCTATGACCGAAGCAGGGCACCTCGAGGTAGCGTAATGGTTAGCAAGCTTGTCTCGCTAGAACAATTACGTCTGAGTAGTGAGTTCGATCCTCACTAGGTGCCCCTTACTTAAAATCGCTTCTCGGCCTTTTGGCTAAGATCAAAGTGTAGTATCTGTTCTCAGATTACTCGCTGAATGATCGCCTTTAGGCTGGGAGTGATCACCGATACAGGCCGGTCGCAGGGATTCGTCCCTGCGCTGGTAGTATCATAGCTAGACTAGCTAAAGCCAAAGCTAAAGACCAGTTTGGACAAGCTATGACCAGCTAAAGCCAAAGCACTGCGGCCCGGGTGAAAACTCGGGTCCATTCCCCCTCCCGTCCCACGTTAAACCCCGACCTTGTGTCACAACCTGACCGTGTGGGAGGTCAAGTAAATCCACGGCCTTTTGGCTAAGATCAAAGTGTAGTATCTGTTCGCGGATTACTCACTGAATGATCGCCTATGGGGCCGGGATTCCTTCTCCGATACAGGCCGGTGGCAGGGATTCGTCCCTGCGCTGGTAGTATCGTGGCTACGTCTGACCAGCTTGGACAAGCTCTGGCCAGCTATGACTAGCTAAAGCCAAAGCACTGCGACCCGGGTGAAAACTCGGGTCCACTCCCCCTCCCTTCCCACGTTAAACACCGACCTTGTGTCACAACCTGGCCCTGTGGGAGGTCAAGTAAATCCCGTGTAGTATCTGTTCGCAGATTACTCGCTGAATGATCGCCTTTAGGCCGGGAGCGATCACTGATACAGGCCGGTCGCAGGGATTCGTCCCTGCGCTGGTAGTATCGGGGCTACGTATGACAAGCTAAGACCAGCCATGACCAGCTATGACTAGCTAAGACCAGCTAAAGCACTGCGGCCCGGGTGAAAGCTCGGGTCCACTCCCCCTCCCGTCCCACGTTAAACCCCGACCTTGTGTCACAACCTGACCGTGTGGGAGGTCAAGTAAATCCACGGCCTTTTGGCTAAGATCAAAGTGTAGTATCTGTTCGCAGATTACTCGCTGAATGATCGCCTTTAGGCCGGGATCGATCACTGATACAGGCCGGTCGCAGGGATTCGTCCCTGCGCTGGTAGTATCGCAGCTAAGACTAGCTATGACCAGCTAAAGACCAGCTTGGACAAGCTAAGACCAGCTAAAGCCAAAGCACTGCGGCCCGGGTGAAAACTCGGGTCCATTCCCCCTCCCTTCCCACATTAAACCCTGACCTTGTGTCACAACCTGACCCTGTGGGAGGTCAAGTAAATCCTGGCCTTTTGGCTAAGATCAAAGTGTAGTATCTGTTCGCAGATTACTCGCTGAATGATCGCCTTTAGGCCGGGAGCGATCACTAATACAGGCCGGTCGCAGGGATTCGTCCCTGCGCTGGTAGTATCGCAGCTAAGACTAGCTATGACCAGCTAAAGACCAGCTTGGACAAGCTAAGACCAGCTAAAGCCAAAGCACTGCGGCCCGGGTGATAACTCTGCTCCATTCCCCCTCCCTTCCCACATTAAACCCTGACCTTATGTCACAACCTGACCCTGTGGGAGGTCAAGTAAATCCCGGCCTTTTGGCTAAGATCAAAGTGTAGTATCTGTTCGCAGATTACTCGCTGAATGATCGCCTTTAGGCCGGGAGCGATCACTAATACAGGCCGGTCGCAGGGATTCGTCCCTACACTGGTAGTATCGCTCCTACGTATGACAAGCTCTGACCAGCTCTGACCAGCTTGGACAAGCTAAGACCAGCCATGACCAGCTAGGACTAGCTATGACCAGCTAAGACCAGCTAAAGTACTGCGGCCCGGATGAAAACTCGGGTCCACTCCCCCTCCCGTCCCACGTTAAACCCCGACCTTGTGTCACAACCGTGTGGGAGGTCAAGTAAATCCACGGCCTTTCGGCCAAGATCAAAGTGTAGTATCTGTTCTCAGATAGCTCGCTTGATCGGCCTTTTGGCTGAGATTCGATCACTTGCACAGGGATTCGTTCCTGCGCTGGTAGTATTGCGGCTACGTCTAGCTATGACCAGCTTTGACCAGCTTCTACCAGCTTGGACAAGCTATGACCAGCTAAGACCAGCCAAGACAAGCGGCCCGGGTGGAAACACTCGGGTCCCCACGTTAAAAACCGACATTGTGTCACAACCTAACTCAGTGGGGGGTTAAGTAAATAACTATCTATGGCCGAAAATATTTTACTTTACATCTTTTGTAGTTTTAAATTCAGTCATTCTGAGCGAAAAAGACTTTTGCACAATTAAAGTTCACAAGTGCAAGAGAAAGTGAAAAAGAACATAGGAAACTGCTACGAAGTCCGTCGTAGATACCAAATCAAGAAACCTATTAAACCTCTTCTCCAAGGGAGTTACGTATAGAAATTGCCTTATCAATTCGGACCTATTTTTCGTGACAAACTACGAGTCATTTTTTTTAAAAGTATTGGTATTTTATTCTTTTAAGTTTGTTAGAAAAGTAATTACCGCTGTAGAAAAAAGATAATTCAGTGATGTAACACGGCGTGAGGAAAAAAGAACGAAACGAGACCTTTAAGATTCAAACATTTAATGAGTATAAACAGAAGAATGAGAAGAAAGGAGAAAGGAAGCAAGTTTACAATAATGGTGTTGCAAAAATGGTATTTTACGGATTTAGCTTTTCACAGAAAAAAATGTATTGTTAACTGTTCACTGAGTTCTTGTTGTTCTGGTGGTGACACCAATATATTGGGGTCAGCTCTTCCTGAGGATTGAGAATTGAAGTTTGGGCTACAATACCGGATTCCACAGACCTGTCGGTGAATTTTTTTCCAAAGTGAAGTTTTTGTACGTGTTACTCGTTAATCGTTGAAAGCCAACGTGGGAAAGAGGAAGAAATATCCAAACATGGCGCGCAGATCGGCACGAAGTAGCTTCACTATGGAACATTCTGATTAATTCTTTTACAACAAGTCACAGGGATATTTAGAACAAAAGGGGCTCGTTCAATGGGCGGTTACTCCGAAAGGTTCGTAATAATTTCCATAGAGGAGTTAATTGCATCGCCTGTAACAAGAGTCACAAAATACACGGAAGAAAACTCTAAGAATCTAAATATAAGATTATATAAACCCCCAAAAAAGACATTTTACAAAATAATACATCAAATGCGTTGGTTGCCCACCGTAATGAGAGTGACCACAGTTTTGACATTAAAAATGCTACTCTGATCAAAGGAGAAAATAATTAATTACGACGTAAATGTCCCGAGAGTGCTATAATAGCAAGGTTATCTAGACTAATTTTTCGCTCTGGCTCTTACAACGTTTAAGAATTCTTGGTAGATATTCTAATTTCACAGGTGGAATAATTACTTACAAACGTGATGGAAATAAAAAGAAAATGATTCTAAATGAATTCGACGAGATAAAAAATAAATACATTTTTAAAAGCCTAAAATTCCCAGCATTTCTCAATTGCATGTGTTGTCCTACCAACGTGAAATAAGTTTAGTCCGATGAAAGGCTGAAGGACAATACGCGTCACAAGTAACAATTTCTACTTTGTCATGAAATCCCCTATATATATATATATATATATATATATATATATATATATATATATATATATATATATATATATATAATTCATTTCTAGACCTAGAAACCCCAATAGAATATAGAAAGGCACTGGTCGGCCGTATTGTCCTATTTTTGGAGACTCATCAGTAGTGTGCGTTTGCATTTAATAATTTTTCAATTTCTTATTAGTGGATGCGCACTGCTGATGAGTCCCCAAAATAGAACGAAACGACCGTCAAATGCTTTTCTGCAGTCTGTTGAGGTTTTTAGTTCTAGACATGACGAATTATTAGGAAAAATTATTCAATTCCCCAAAATTACTATTCAGTTATATAAACCGAAGATGGATGGAGCGGCCTGGTGAATGGAATACTTTTCTATATTGGCTCTTGTTACTTAGTTTTCTCTTTATTTCCGAGGACCTTTGTTTCAATATATATATATATATATATATATATATATATATATATATATATATATATAATATTCAATATATATATATATATATATATATATATATATTTATAATATTCAATATATATATATATATATATATTTATAATATTCAATATATATATATATATATATATATATATATATTTATAATATTCAATATGTATATATATATATATTTATAATATTCAATATATATATATATATATTTATAATATTCAATATATATATATATATATTTATAATATTAAATATATATATATATATTTATAATATTAAATATATATATATATATTTATAATATTCAATATATATATATATATTTATGATATTCAATATATATATATATAAATATATTTATAATATTCAATATATATATATATATTTATAATATTCAATATATATATATATATATATTTATAATATT
This sequence comes from Acanthosepion esculentum, assembly GCA_964036315.1. Classification (NCBI taxonomy): domain Eukaryota; kingdom Metazoa; phylum Mollusca; class Cephalopoda; order Sepiida; family Sepiidae; genus Acanthosepion; species Acanthosepion esculentum. Next base: position 120,629,574 of record OZ038489.1, on the reverse strand, counting down.
CAATATATATATATATTTATAATATTCAATATATATATATATATATATTTATAATATTCAATATATATATATATATATATATATATATTTATAATATTCAATATATATATATATATATATATATATTTATAATATTCAATATATATATATATATATATATATTTATAATATTCAATATATATATATATATTCATAATATTCAATATATATATATATATATTTATAATATTCAATATATATATATTTATAATATTCAATATATATATATATATATATTTATAATATCCAATATATATATATATATTTTTATAATATTCAATATATATATATATATATATATTTATAATATTCAATATATATATATATATATATATATATTTATAATATTCAATAAATATATATATATATATATATATATATATATATATATATATATATATATATATATATATATATATATATATATGACATCATGAATTTCGACTTAATAGTGATAGATGGTTTCATTATTTAATATTCGGTGCTGCCCAAAAGTTTAATAGCCGATATTCAGAAACTTCGATTTGTTTTTCTTTCTTATATTTACTCCTTTGAGTCTGTCGACAGTGGTGATAGGTGAGATGCCTGTCAAAGTAGGTAAATTGTTTTATCTATTTGCACTTATCAACTTTTATAAATCGAGGTATCACCTATTCGTTCAAAAACGACCAGAAAATTAACTTAATCTTATCACAGCAGGTATCTTTTTTTTAATTTTTTTTTTTTATTTTTAAGATTACTTACTTTATGATTGTACAACAAGTAAAAAAACTTTCAAAATTATTTGGTATACAAAACTTACATTACATATTCCTTTAACTCTGCACGACTTACAAATGCACTGACTTAATAATAAGCGGAAATGTTTTGTGTTTATTGGAGACACTAGAAGATGGACTACACTTTGTGGCCAGATTCACATATGTACACATTAGGAAGTGGGAGGACTTGGAAACGAAACTGAGATTAGGAAAGATAGAGAAAAAACGAAGGCCAATTTAGAAGGCCATTTTTCAAATGGCCGGCACCTTAACTTGAAACCATAACTACTGCTCGCAGTCCTCCCCACACCTTAATAGAGCTGTTTGTGTTTGTTTGGTGTGCTAAGGGTTAACAATAATCACCAAACATTTCTGCTTATCATTAATCCTGTATATTTAATAAATATATTTAGCATGTTAGTTTTTAAATCTTATAACATTTTATTGATGCTTTTCTTTTGTTTTATTCTTAATTCTCCTAATATTAGAAGCCGAAACAGTTTATTTATACAGTCTTTTGGGCTGGATTTCTTTTTTCCCTGGTAGGCAATAATTGAAACAATATTAGTTAACTGGCATGTTATTCGGTGCGATGATATAATGGTTGTGAAACCAATATATGTGATGTTTGATTTATAAATTTCTTGTACTTTAAGTGAATAATCGAAATCACAGGTAAAATTGTTTTATTAAAAATTTACTTCATTTTTAATGTATCGTTAGTGATGATCATAAAGAAGTATTTTTTTTAAATTTTGATAAGTGAAAAGATTAATTTGCTTTTACCTTTATAATATATACATACATACATACACATATATATATATATATTGTTTTTACCTTTATAATATATATATACATATATATATATATATATATATATATATATATTGTTTTTAGCTTTATAATATATACATACATATATATATATATATATTTTGTTTTTACCTTTATAATATATATACATACATATATATATGTATATTGTTTTTACCTTTATAATATATACATATATATATATATATATATATATATATATTGTTTTTACCTTTATAATATATACATACATATATATATATATATTGTTTTTATCTTTATAATATATACATACATATATATATGTATATTGTTTTTACCTTTATAATATATACATACATATATATATGTATATTGTTTTTACCTTTATAATATATACATACATATATATATATATTGTTTTTACCTTTATAATATATACATACATATATATATATTGTTTTTACCTTTATAATATATACATACATATATATATATATATATATATATATATATATATATATATATATACTGTTTTTACCTTTATAATATACACACACATATATATATATATTGGTTTTACCTTTATAATATATACATACATATATTGTTTTTACCTTTATAATATATACATACATACATATATTGTTTTTACCTTTATAATATATGCATACATACATACATATATTGTTTTTACCTTTATAATGTATACATACATACATATATTGATTTTACCTTTATAATATATACATACATACATACATATATTGTTTTACCTTTATAATATATACATACATACATACATATATTGTTTTACCTTTATAATATATACATACATACATACACATATTGTTTTACCTTTATAATATATACATACATACATGTATTGTTTTCATCTTCATAATATATACATACATACATGTATTGTTTTTACCTTCATAATATATACATACATACATATATTGTTTTTACCTTCATAATATATACATACATACATATATTGTTTTTACCTTCATAATATATACATACATACATGTATTGTTTTTACCTTCATAATATATACATAAATACATATATTGTTTTTACCTTCATAATATATACATACATATATATATATATATATATATATATATATATATATATATATATATATATATAAGGTACCTCCAACAATTCGCTAAATAATCAGTATAGCATAATGATAACAGGTCCGAAACTTAATAAAAACAAAGTTTTATCATTAAAATATTTATGTTATTATTAAGACGAAAGTTGTTCTTTCCTCTTAATAATAACATAAATAACTGAAAAATAAGGTCGTTTACATTTCACTAAAAAAAAAAGTTAAAAATGGACATTTCGATTGATTTTTTTCGGAAGCATCGATAAAAATCATTTAAAATTCTATTTGAAATACTCCACAGGATTTTTTCTGGAATTAGAAAATTTAATCATTTAGCTTTCAATTGAAGCGGTTGGAAAGCTTCTAAAAGGATTTTTCATTTATGAAAAATACATTTAAACCTTAGATATACGTATCTTTGGAGGTACCTATAATGTGTTTGTGTGTGTGTGTGTGTGTATGTATGTATGTATGCATATATATAAATCCACGCCCGTACGTGCACACACAAACATATATAGTGATTCCTTGAGATATCAGTTTAATTCGTTTCTTATATATATGTATGTGTGTGTGTGTGTGTGTGTGTGTGTGTGTGTGTGTGTGTGTGTGTGTGTGTATGTGTGTGTATGTGTGTGTGTGTGCGAGCGAATACAAGATTGGTGTAGATGGAATAAACTTCCAGTAATCAAAAACACTATTTTTAATAAAGAGTACCATGAATAATATTTATTTAAAGATTATAACATATTTATGTTATAACATCACACTATAAAAATAGCCATTTTGTTATATACATTTATGGGGACGAATATTTTCTATGAAAATTTCTCGGACATTCAGGCCGGTAAATGTTATTTAATACTGTTTATTATAAACAGAGTATTTACTTAAATACTTGTATCTATAGAAAGAATGTTAAACATTAAAATGTATTTAAATAATTGTCGTACTTTGTCCATTTCTTAATGTGTGACGTCATTTGTTTACATTTGATACGCCATGAGCAGTTATGAATGTACGTGAGAGATTCATGGAAGATTGAAGTTTATAAGCAGTAAATTCGATCTTGCCAGCCGAACGATCCTCTGTGGCAGAATCGATTAAAAAGGTACGTCATGCTATATGACGGTTCCGTATAGGATACAGGTTCGAATCCTGTCGGAGGACGAATATTTTCTATGAAATTTTCTCGGACATTCAAGCCTGATAATGTTATTTAATACTGTTTATTATAAAACAGAGCATTTACTTAAATACTTGTATCTATAAAAAGAATGTTAAACATAAAAATGTCTTTATATATATATATATATATATATATATATTATATATATATATATATATATATATATATATATATATATATATCCATGCCTGTACTTGCATACCTTGAGATATGAGTCTAATTCGTTCCAATACCGAGCTCGTAAATGAAAGCACTCAAATATTGAAAGTAATAGAAATTTTTCCGATCCGTTCCAGGTCCCTAAAATTTCACCTATGCTCTTTACACTTACTTTCTTCGGACCCATGGTGACACTAAAAGAATTTTGCAAGATAATGGTAAAAATGGCGCAACACAACAGAACAGAAATCCTTCCAGATCAAAAGTAAACACGTGTACAGAGGATACTTAATTGAAACTCACTCAAATGTCAAAATTCAGCTCGTATGTTAAGGCAAAATATCGGCCATCTCTGGCTCATACCTCAAAAAACTCGTATGTCGGGACGCTCGTATCTCAAGGTATTACTATTTATTGATGTTAAAAGTGAATGCTAGATGTAGAATAACGTTTACAAATATCACTAAACAGTTCGTAATTTTGAAACTTATGCTGTGCTCATCGAATGTTGAAATATATTAAACTCGTCTAAATTGAATATTTTTCATGCAAAACTATGAGGCTGCTTGGTAACACAGTGTCAAATCGCTTCCAAGCATTATTTCTAAAATACTGTGAGTGAATAAACTAAACTGACTAAACGCCCGTATGATACAAAAGTTAATATAATCTTTCGCAATGATTAAAAATGAGATCTAAAAGCTAATTTAACATGAGTAGCGATAGAAAGTCCAGAAAAACGTTTTTCGATGTACCTGGTCTAATGAAGCAATTTGATAAAATGCTGCAAAGGGCAGATAAATTTAAAAGGGAGACGGGATAACGGCCATGTTTCTTTTTTGGCAAAATGTAAAATAAAGAAAATATTCAGATAAAACATTCAGATATGATATTTCTTTACATCTTCTTGGAAGTTAGTAGAAGTAAGTAGGCAGAAATATACGTGAAACTGCAAACCTTGTGTTGTTGGAGAAAAAGGAGAAATAAGAAAAAAACACTTGTAAAAAATAAGGTGTCCAGGGAGACATTCATCAAAATTACACATTGCGGGAATCGAATAAGAGTTAATTACTTTAACAGTGGACACTATAGATAATAAAAATAGTACTAAAAAAAAAAATAATAATTGTGTGATGTAGATCGGTAGCATTTCATTATTGAGCAGGATACCGCCCTATCTGAAATTTTAACATCATCCTACTTATCTCATTTTTTCCAAATATATCTATCAAGCACGGTCTATTCAAATCTCTCTCTTTCTTTCTCTCTCGCTCTCTCTCTCTCTCACTCCATCAACGTCACCGTTATTAATCTAACTCTCCCGAACAATAATCTGTATACACTTTCCTTTCATGACTAAGAATTTATTAGTTTATCTAAGTTCTCTGAATATAAATATATACACATATATATATATATATATATATATATATATATATATATATATATATATATATATATATATATATACATGAAGAAATATAGTCTTAAAGTGTGCTATATTAATGGGATAAAGTGCTCAATATCAGAGATAGAGCGTGTGTAAATATAAAAGTGAACATAGAAGTCAACACTTAGAGGCGACAGTCTGTTTCATGCTAGATGCAATCGTCAGGCTACGACATCGTCAGGCCACTATATATATATATATGTGGTGTGTGTGTGTGTTTGTGTGTATGTGTGTGTGTGAACAGTGTGTGTATATAACTATAAATATAAATATATATATATATGTGTAATATATTATATATATTATTATTTATATATATATATATATATATATATGCGCGGTACTTATTAGGAAGTGCTCAAAATCAGAGATAGACCTTACATCACATCAATACAAACCAAAGATATATATCTATATCTATATCTATATCTATATATATATATATATATATATATATATATATATATATATATATATGGCTTGATTGCGTATGAAACAGAATGCCGTCGCTGGGCTTTTAATGTCAGTGTCCACTTTTTTTATTTACATACGTTCTATCTCTGATATTGAATACCTTTACCCATAAATATAGCATATTTTTATCATATATATATATATATATATATATATATTTATATATATATATATAGATATGTGTGTGTATGTGTGTGTATGTGTGTGTGTGTATGTGTATGTGTGCGCGAGTGTGGTTAAAGAACAGTAAAAACAGAAACTCTTTAATAATGACTTATGAAACAAACGAATCCGATATTGTTCAATGTGTTTATCATACCGATATAATCCCAAAAAAATTACTCGAAATATATATATATATATATATATATATATATATATAAATATATATATATATATATATATATATATATATATATATATATATATATATATAAATATATATATATATATATATACGAAAACACATTTCGTTAGATTTAACCAAACCTTTATAACTGAAAAACCCCATATATATATATATATATATATATATATATATATATATATATATATATATATATATATATATATATATATATATATATATACCCAAGTGTGGGATTGGTATATACGGAGTAAATTCCAATGACCAACAATTATTATTCTTTAAAGAGTGCTCAATACAGAGTAGAGCAGATATAATCATTTATTTGAATATTACAACATAAATATGTTATAAAATCACGACAAAAGTAGCCATTTTGTTTCAACACTTCTGGTGTCTTATCACGTGAGGATGTAGAATATAGAATAAATGGTTTTAAAAGTTTCAAATTAATTAACGATCCTTAGCTAGTTGTAAACGCTGTTACATAAGCTAGAATGACCAATCAAAATACAAGTATAGGGTAATTCGAAAAAATTGACAACTAAACAAGGTTATCATAGATATTAAAAGATTTATAAAATTTGAAATTAAAATTAAAAGTAAAAAATTAAAAATTACCTATTTAGAAATCTAAATCAAATCTCTATTAAGTTTTAAATTGTAGAATTACCGAGGAGAAAAAATATAAAAATAAAAATAAAAGATATATATGCTATTTAATTTATATTTTCATTGAAATTATGTTAAAAAGGATGTTCAGAGCCCCAGACAAAAATGTATACATTTTAATAGTTTCATTTCAACATGGTAGTCGCCTCTCACGCGAAATCATTCGAACATACTCAGGTTATAATACATAAGCGCTCAGACATATTTAGATATATATACACACATAAAATACGGTGACAAGACACGACCCTTGATAAAAAAACCGAACATCTACACTACAATCAACCACACGTACGCAAACATACAACCAAACGTGCATGCACTTTCTTTACACATAGACATCAATAAACACAGGCACATACATCCACATTCACATTGACCTAGACGTTCAGATGTAATAGCTAAAATGAACATACTCGTGTCTTAATGTGTTATTAAACGAATTTTAACTTGAAATATAACTAATCTGGTCCAATATATATAGATAAAATTGAAACAAATAAATATATATAAATATATATATATATATTTTTAAACCATATAGTTTTCCACACAAAACATGCAAAAATAAATAACTACCTCCATATATAATTGTACATTCACACATACGCATACAAATCTGCACATGTACCTACATATCCATATATACGCATAATAGGTACGCATATACAGACATACACACATAGACATACATATACATAAGCACGTATAAATATATCGACCCATACAGCAACGCAAAAAAGTAAATAAAGCAAGTAAAGAAATATATACATAAAGATGCACATATATACAAATGCATACATACATACACATACACATACAAATTTAGATATACATACATACGCACGCATACATATATGCATATAAACTAAACATATACATAGACATTTACAAATACACGCATATACATGAAAATTCAAACAAACGTAAATTAAAACTATATACATATAAATATGTATATACACATCAGCGTATACATATATATACACATACATACGCAACTACGCATATACACATATATATACACATACACACATGCACACATATATATGCATATACCTACACACATACATACATATATATACACATGCATACATCGTACACACACACATATATATATATATATATATATATATATATATATATATATATATATATATATATATACGCATACATATACAAACACATATACATATATACATAAACATATAGACACACACACAAAAAAGGGAAAGGAATAAGTATACAGAGACCAACATATATTCTAATAATATTCCAACAATATTATGATAAAATATATTAAAAGTTTATAATAATTTAAAAAATAACAACAGTCTATAAGCAATTAAAGGCTCCTTATCAACAAAAGTAGATTTTAGTTCGTATCTATGATACACTCTAAGACACTAAGGCATACATACAAATACACATACTACGACATACAAACATATATCTATATATACATAAATATCTAATCATATAATTATCCATATCAACACATCCAGATATACAGTACACCCTTAACCAACTCGGCGACGTAGGCAGCATCACCGATAGAAGTTGGAAACGTGCCTTTAAGCGAACTCCCTCTTGTATTAAATTCCTCGAATTTTTTTTCATATTTGCTAGGTTTTGTATCTAAACGTAAGCATATTCATTTTTGAAGTAATGGATTTATTTATTAATCGGTAAGATTTTAATCGCTTTAAACGTTAGGGAACAATTACAAAAACCATTATAGATTTGATGTATCATTCAGTTTCATGTATTTTCGGCAGTGAAATAGTGGCTCTTGTTTTGATTTTTCAATTATATATTGATATTTTCATTATGTAGAAGACAGGTGTTCATATTATGGCGTTAGTATGTACAATATGTAAATGGCCACTAAATGCAGGTGGTAAGAATATTCATCTAACACGGTAGCATTATAAACAGACACAGTACTCTTGACGATTTTTGTAGATCTAAGAGATCGCGGCTGGTCTCAGAAGACTTAAGAAGTGCACAAAGTTTCCAATCTACAATGCCTGTGTACTGACGTGCATGCTATAATTCTGTAAGACAAGATACCACAGGCACTTCGATATTCTAGGAAGATTCAACTAGCACTGTTTAAAATCGATTTTTGCTCTCTGCTGGATATCTCACAGACCAGACACTGTGCTATTCGAAAAAGCCATTGCAGTCACCATCGAACGAGTATTCAGCAAACTTTACTTGGCAGGCCGCGTTATTTGCCTAGACAACAGCACAATAGCAAAGAAAACTTGTTCTACAGCACGATATCCTAGAATAAACTAAGGAAACGCTTGAAGGACTTTTTAAAAGTGTCTTATGCAGCCTGACATAGAAAAGACCCTGAATGAGAAATTTCTGCTTTGAACGAAATAATTTTGAGGTGTATAGTTCCTGAAGTCGCTGTCATCTTCGAAGAACAAGTAATGTACCGCGTAACGATCAAGCATACCGCTATGAAATTGAGTGGGGGGGATTAATCCAGTAATCCAGCAATTTCTACCTGTGACACGGCAGTGTATCTGCTTCTAGTGAAGACCTATTTCTCCAATGAAAGACTCATATTGGCAGACCATTGACAAATTACGATCACTAGTCCGCTGGGAACAACATAAATGGACATGTCACAAAACCTACAGAATCCGTTCCAATCTCACGCGTTACATGAAAACATTTGAATAAGTTGAACAAACAGGCCAGGCCCTGTACAGAACAAGCCACTTGCTGGTTTTATGAAACATTGTCGTTCCGACAACTAAAAGCATTCATTAGCGATGGCCATACTCATTCATGTATGCATGTATCAAATTTGTTATGCACGCGTCACATATAGCCAAAATAGCGACTCTATAGATAGAAAGAGAGATTGGGAATTAAATATATTACTCTCCTTTTTGTGATGTACGGTGGCCGTTAATTAAGTATAACTAAATACTTCAATGTCAAATAAAACATTATTTAATTACAACCACAAATAAATACTTAACAAGAACAAAGGAAGTAAAAGTCAGTCAAAGATAATTAACCATTTCAGTGAATACCTTGTTATTAGCGCGGCTCGGTTTAACGTCCGGTAAATCCTTAATCAAAACACAAATCATCGAGGCACAATAATTCACACTAATTTGACTGGATAGTTCCAATCAATAGTCGCTCAATAATCATTGAAGCTAGTAACCTGACATCGCTATTTATACACCTGACAGGAAACATATATTCATAGATCCAGAGTGTCACGCTCGAACCTCGGTGTCGGTAGTTACTCATTTTCTGCCTATATGACATCCCTCGATATCTGTGATCAATATACAATCAAACATTCAGTGGATGATTGGGACAGCCTCGAACCCTATATATGCGATGCTTTTCTTTCACATTTGAAGGAGTGCTAAAAAAATGTTCGGCTCAAGTAGCTTTCAACAGTACATGTTGTAATGTTTGATCATCAAAATACTTATTTAGGGAAGCGGGTTGATTGAAAGCAGCCCTTCGTGTATATTTATAATCAATTTATAGATAGGAAATATGATACGAGATAAAAAGCATAACTAATAAGAAAGAATAACAAGTGTAATGATATTCTGTAACAAAAGTTCTTACATTTAAAGAAAACTTGTTTTCATGACGCCAAAAGAATCTTCATTTTCTCATTCATTAGAAACCACATTCCAAAATCTGAATCTATTAAATAATTATATCTGATAGATGAACCTATATAGGTGCACAATGTCTTACATATCTGATGGGGATTCCAATACAGAAACATTTTAAACCCCATCAGGATTACAACAAGAAGGAAATGAGGACCCCCCACCCTAAATATTTAATTGTCTTTTAGATTATGTTCCGTGCAAATTCAAGAAAGGATATGAGAAAATGAGTACTGATTATTTAAACATGCCATTTTATTCACCTGCTGACAGGAATTATTCTAAGATTTCTTACTTCTCTGTCAACTTTGATCTTCAAAAATTGAAATGCAATGGCAATATTTATCATCTGTCTTCTTGATTCTTGTTATTTTATTGTCTCTTTAATAGTATATTTTCTTATACTGTCGAACACCAAGTAACACCTTTGAACCTTAGGGGTTTAGGCTTTATTGCTTGAAGTGAAATAATAATAATAATAATAATAATAATAATAATAATAATAATAATAATAATAATAATAATAATAATAATAATAATAATCCCTTATTCTACTTGAGATAAATCGAATTTTTTTGCAAAAAAACGACAAGTTGAAAAGTTTCATTAATACTAAAATATGGTTCAGTGTTGACATTTGTAGGGACTTCGCGTTAGATAAACCTGAAAAAGTAACATTCAAGAAAGGGTGAAGGAAGTTTCAACTCCGTTAACTGGGATATAGCTTGCATTAAACGAATGCATGTCAAAATGCGTCAGCTTCTCACTTTCGCCCTCATAAAACATACGGATGTTGGTCGTCTATATACGCCCACCATCTGAAGGAAGCAGAGGATTAATTCAACTCGAAAGGTTTTACAAAAGCACAACAATCAGTCCTTCAAAGATACCTCGAAACTACAGAAGACTGGACGAAGCAAAGTACAGGAAAGAATTAAGAAACATTATTATGTAATAAAGGAAGACAAAAATTCAAAAGTGAATTTCAAGTAGATGAGGTAGAACAGGCAACCAATAGTGAATCGACTGCAGCAGCAAAGAACGTAAAAAAGCAAATGCAATGCACAACATTTAGAAACGAGAACAAGAAAATCCTCTTCACGTCCAATACTCTGCCCTACAAAAAATCTTATGTAAACTAACCCGATGCTCATCTGTAGTTGCGTAGTACAGGATTCAAAGCTGAAAGTGAAGGTCTTGGTCTTGCTGTAGAGGACCAATGTTTGCTATGAATTGCAAAGAAAACAATGAAAAAATATAATAACCCACCAATGCAGACTGTGTGATGAATACGCAGAAATATTTAAGCATTTTTTATCAGGTTACATGCTATTAAAATCTACCGAATATAAATCTCGACATGACAGAGTGGGCCAATATATGTACTGGAAAATTTGTAACCCTTATGGGAATTAAACTGGAAGAAATTCGTATGAACGCCATCTAGACTCTGTTACAGAAACAAGACCTGTAACAATTTTATGAAACTTTAAAAGACACACAGACAGAACAATCCAAGCTAATCCCCTGGACATAGTGATCAAATGCCGCAAAAAAAGAATGTACTTCCTTATTGTCATGGCGCTTCCTGAAGACTGTAGTTTTCAAAATCTTCCAAAAGCTAACTTCAAAAACAAATCGAAATACAAGGATCTTGAATATCTGTCTATATTTCTGAGATGAGGTATTATGTACATTATTTACATTATTCGGACTATTGTCCTCATTTTTGTCGCCATATTTATTACAACGCTTCGAAGAAGGCCGGAGCGTACAACGGCCGAAATCTTGTAATAAATATGGCGACAAAGAGGAGGACAATAGTTCAAATAATGTAAATAAGGATCTTGAAGTGGTAATCTCACAAATGTGGTACATTAGGCATCAATAATCTAGCTGTTGTATTTGATAGGAAAGGGTTCTGATAGTCTCATTAAAGGGATCTCTGGCAGCCCATGCGTTAAAGAAATGCACAACATTTTCTCGCAGTTACAGCTCACGCCCTAAGAATGATTTTTTTATATAAAATCCGTGCTAGTTTTTAGTTTTATTTTGTTTTTTACACAAATCTGCTGTGGTAAATACCATTTTTGAAAGTAGCCTTATGACCCCAAGGGAAAGGAGTTTACAAAGGAATAATAATAATTATTATTATTATTATTATTATTATTATTATTATTATTATTATTAAACACCACATTATGCCCAAATCACACCAGAGGCACTGCCACATTCAACCGCTTTAATATCCGATTAGGAATCTTAAAGGTTTCTCCCTCTCACATGTCAGTATGGATTTCGGATTAGATAAATGTGCAAAAGTAACATTCAAGAAAGGGAGAATTACAGAAACACAATCAATAGATTTAGATTTTGTCATAATTATTAGGGAACTAGAACAAGAAGTAGTCTATAAGTACAGAAGAATTAATGAAGGATATGGACTACAGCATACCCAAATGAAGGAGAAGTTAAGAAAGGTGCAGTAGAGGCGTGTGTGTGAGCAGAATTTTAAAAAAAGAATATCAGCCATAAACAACTTGGCTGTTCCTTTGACACAATACCGCATGCATCATCCCAAAGCTGATGTTGATCGTCTTTATTTGTCCAGATCCGAAGTAGGCAGAGGATTAGTTCAACTAGAAATGGCTTACAAAACTACAACATTTAGTCTTCAAAGATAGCTGGAAACTGCAGAAGATTTGATGATTTGTGTCAAAGAACATGGTTGTAAGCGATCCTATTCAGTAATACAGGAAGCCAATAAGTTCAAAATGGAGTTTCAAGTGGGTGAAGAAATACAAGTAAAGCATAATACACCGACTGAAGGCAAATGCAAACGACCAGATACAGAAACGATGACAAGATAAACCGCTTTACAGTTAATATTCTGCCCGTACCAAACAATCTGATGTAGACAAACCCCATACACATCAGTGACTACGTAGTGCTCGGTTAAAAGCTGAAACCGAAGGTTTTATTCTTGCTGCACAGGACCAATACTTGGTAACTAGAAATTACCAAGCATACATACTAAGAAATTGTGTTAGCCCAAAATGCAAATTCGGTGATAAATATCTAGAAACAACTGATAGCTTTGTATAATGTTGTGCAGTACTGGCACCCACTAAATATTAAACCAGGCAGGAGAGAGTGGGCCAATATCTACACTGGAAAATCTGCAACACTTACGGAAAAGAAACTGCAAAAAATTCGTATGAACACTGCCCAGACCCGGTTACGGAGATAGGATCTGAGACAATTTAATGGGAATTCATAAGCACACAGAGAGAAAATTCAAAGCTAATCGCCCTGACATCGTGATTAGAGACCGCAAAGACAAAAAGTGTCTCCTTATTGATATGGCAGTCCCTGCAGACTGCAATGTATCTTTGAAGATCTTCACAAAGCTATCAAAATACAACGGATTTGAAATCGGAATCTCAAAAATGTTGCCAATGGGAACATCAACAATTCATGTTTCAGTTGGAGCACTCGGATTAATTAGAAAATATTCCAATAGACTAATTGAAGGGATTCCTGGAAGCCCATGCCTTAAAGAAATAAAACAAAATTGTTGCCACAAGTACAGCCCACACCTTACGAAGTGCTTTATCTATGTAAAATATGTATGATATTTTTTCAAAACTGCTCAGTCGAAATGGTCATGATGCCATTTCTCAACTTATGTTTATGGTTGGGTCCCGAGAAGAAATGAGTATACACCAGAAATCAAAGGTAATAAAAATAATAATAATAATAATAATAATAATAATAATAATAATAATAATAATAATGCACAAACAAACTAAGCGACATGAGAACGCAAGCTAGATTGATTTGATCTTTAATTGTATTTTATTTAATTCTTGAAGGGATCCGTAATAATGCCTTAAAGAAATACAAAGCAAAACTGCACTCATAGTTCACAACTTACGAAGGTTTTTATCTATGTAAATATTGTATGGTCTTAGGTTTTTTTTTGTAATAATAATAATAATAATAATAATAATAATAATAATAATAATAACAATAATAATAAAAATAACAATAATAATAATAATAATAATAATAATAATAATAATATACTAAAATACTGTGTTAGTCCAAGATGCAGATTCTGTGACAAATATCCAGAAACCATTGATCATCTTGTATCAGGTTGCACGATATTGGCACCCACTGAATATAAAACCCGGCATGACAGAGTGGGCCAATATCTGCACTGGAAAATTTGCAACTCCTATGGGAAGGAAACTGAAAGAAACTGGTACGAACACCACCCAGACCCGGTTACGGAGATAGAACATGTTACAATTCTATGGGACTACACAATATACACTGACAGAACAATCAAAGCCAACCGCCCAGACAGTGTTATTAAAGACCACAAACAAAAAATAAGTGCCTCCTTATCGATATGGCAGTCCCTGCAGACTGCAATGTATCTTTGAGGATATTCGAAAAACTGTCAAAATACAAGGACCTTGAAATAGAAATCTCAAATATGTGGCACATAGGAACATCAACAATCCCTGTTGTAGTTTGAGCCCTTGGACTGGTTGGAAAAGATTCCAGTAGGCTGATTGAAGGGATCCCTGGAAGTCCATGCCTCAAAGAGATACAAAAAATTGATCTGACAAGTACAGCCCACACTTTACGAAGGGCTTTATCTATGTAATTATTTTTTTTATTTTTTTTTATTTTTTTATTTTTTTTTTTCTTTGCAGTGGAAAGTGTCATGATGCCATTTCTAACCATAGGTCCCTGGGCGAGACCCGGAAAGAAATGTGTAAACGCCAGATATTAAAGGAAATAATAATAATAATAATAATAATAATAATAATAATAATAATAATAATAATAATAATGTACAAACGGATAAAATACGCATAAAACAAAAGCGATTAGAATTAAAGGGATAGGAAGGTGACAGGCATTGCTTAGAATAGGAAATTATCCCTAAAACATACTAAACGAAAAAACGTAAAAATGCTGGAAAAAATTAGGAAAAACGTAATTAATCCTCCTTTTCTGCAATACGAGCATTTCAGAGTGGTTGGATGTCAATCTGGGCACCGTACATATGATTTGGAAAGAGCTGGATGAGTCTAATGGTGATTACGAAGGTATGGCAGCTCGGAAAACTCACTCTGATTCTTCTGATAAGAAAAGAACTCCCGAATGAGTTGACGAGAACCTCAGACTCAGCACCGAGGCCTATATTAAGTGTCTTGAGTAAGTAGTGCTGCCCTGGGTAACGAAGATGGGTTCTGGAAGACTGTATGTCTGGCAACAGGATCCTGCACCATGCCGCACAAAGTCAGACAATCTGCCGCACATCACCACTGAAATCTGGCCATCTAACTCCCCAGTCTGCAACCAAATGCTGATTATGTGCGAGGGAGATGGGTCAGTTGTGCGAGAGAACAGTAAAACTGTTTGTAACACTAAAGATGAACTGAACGCAAGGGTTATGGCAGCATTCACCAGTTTAAACAGAAGAGATGCAGACGATTCCGAAGTCGTCTGGAAGCCGTGATTGAAGTCATTCGTGATTTTATTGAATCTACTCTGTCGTATTTCAAGATAATTTTGTGTAATTTTGGTAAATATATCTGTTAAAATGAGAGGTCAGTGTTACTTTTATTTATACGCAAATTAAACGACAATTTATTCATTACACCCTGTCCGCACACACAGACGTGTGTGTGTGTGCATGTGTGCGTGTGTGTGCACTTTATTTGTATTTGCGATAGAAATAATCTGTAAAAAATGTTATAAAGTTTAATGCACCTAGTTTTAAGTATAGCTAAAATAACTAATGTGATTTCAGGCATGACTGCAAATCATTTGGCAAATGTTTTCCGTGAACTGCAAAATCGTATTACTCTTTGTATTGCTAATGATGGAGGACATGTGGAAACTTAAATAAAATTTCAATAAAACATTTAAAAATATAGATTTCTTTCTTTCTAATCCTTTTTACAAATTATTTCTATCGCAAAAACAAATAAAGTTATATTTTTTTTAAAGCGCACACGGACTTTATGGACACCCTGTATATATCGCAAACACACACATATATAATATTTTACTTTACTATAAAACTAATTCACTAGAAATGCCTTTTTATTTCATTTATGGTCTCTTTTTGTTTCCGGCTTACTGCTTAGTGGATAGATTTTTCATCAGAAGTCTTCATAACTTTCTGATTGATCGCTTTAAGTCATTCGTTTAATTATTTTCAAGCGCTAGACTCCTTTAATAAACAGTAAGATATTAATATCTGAAAAAAGAACATTTGAAATTAGATATAGACTTCGTTAATATTTTAATACTATTTTATTTTTTAATTTTTGTAATGCCGTTTGTAGAAGAGACTTTGTAATTTACAGATACAATAATAACATCTTCGAACAATACTCGGTCAGACGCCGTTAATTCCCTTGTGTATATTTTTCCTTTACCCGTCACGTGATCTAATTATTTCAAAATGAGATCGACTCTTTTAGCACTCTGGCGATCTGTGTTTAAACCCAACTGTCAACAGAGACAATTTATTCCTACATGACACTTCTCTGCGATGACTTCCTCTGGAGTCTATATTTCTTCAGCTACGGTTCAATATTTAGAAATTCTTTTGCTATTTTTTTTCTCTTACCATAAACCTTTGCTCACAAATTTCTGATGGCGTGGGTACGTCAAACGTGTCTTAGGTACCTCTTTTCGGAGACATTTTTTAATCAGTGAATCTTCTTTTTAAATGATTATGTATTTACTCTGTCACCCCACTAAGGCGAATTGTGACACAAGGTCATTTTTAAAGTGGGTACTCGAGATCGTACACCCGAGCTAGGAACAAAAATGGCCTGCAGCCTCCGCAGCCGTCGGTTGCGCCGACCTCGGTGTGAGTACTGATCCCCCTCTCTGGTGCAATGAAATGACGCGACCTTGGACAGCTGTTTCCCAGGGCTGGGTACCCCTCAGTATAATTTATCTCAGTTGCGACTCTGTCCTTTGACGGATTCGCTGCCAAGTGCACTCTGCCCAAAGACAGAGGCGCAACTGAGAGATGATAAATCGGTGTGTGACAAGCCATTCAACAGCGAGGTTTACGCACTCTAATCTCGTTTTTAACTTATTAAGGTGTCGCTCACGTTCCCATCATTCTCCCTGTACCAGGTATGTCATTTTTCTGATCAGTTTTTTATAACAGCAAACCAGAATTCTTTTCCACGTTGATACATTAAAAAATACTGTTATCTCCAGGTTTGAAGTATTTACATATATTGTTATTTCTTGATTCTCTCGCCTTAGGTTCTGTTAATAATTTATCAAAAACAGACTTAATCTTCCTGGCAAACATCAACTCTGCAGGCGATGACATTGCAGACACGGTATTCGGGTTTTGTGTTATTCAGAAAACACTCAGAAATAGTTGTAGCATTACTTCATCTAACTCGTCTCCCTTCGACTTTTCTCATGCTTTTTAAACGTATCGACAAACCGTTCCTCTTGTCCGTTCGGTGATCAGGCTGAATGGTAATATCTTCTGTTGCTAATGATTTACAATAAATCTTAAATTCACTGGACGTTAATTTTGTCCCGTTGTCTGTAACGATAGAGTCAGGAACACCGAACTTTGCAAAAATCTCGTGTAGGAAATTTATCGTTACTGCGGTAGTAGGTTTTTTACATTTTAATATTTCTGGCCATTTAGTGAAACTATCGACTACCACTAGATAGTATGCTCCGTTTAACAGTCCTGCGAAGTCTATATATATTCTGGGCCATGGCATATCGGTTTTCGGCCAGGGTTGAATTCTCAAAGGGGGTCACTTCGCTGCCAGAGCACAACCTCTGCATGATTTCACTAAATTTTCGATATCTTCATACATTTTTGGCCAATAAGTATAACACCTCATTAAGGATTTCATTCTAGAAATTCCTGGATGTCCAATGTGAAATTCCTTTAGCATACGTTTTTGCAACGATACTAGTATCACAATTCTTTCTGCGTACATAAATACATTATTACATAATGAAAATGCAATCTTCCCTGTAATAATTTTGCGTTAAATCTTAATTGATTCTTGATTTTCATAATAAAATCGACTTTTTCTTACTTAATTCTTATTTCCTCCACTGTTATGAACAGTTCTCTTACAGGATCTCTTACAGTACAACACATTATTAATTTCATTTTCGGCCTTTATCTTCGCAATTACTGTCTCCTCAAGTGGTTCGCAGAATTTTGGCAATAGTTTAGATAATCCGTCTGCATGACTTCATTTTTTGGATGGTAGAAACTCCCATTGCAGTCTATTTGCTGTAAGTGTGGAAGCAGACTTTTTGATCCAGATATGGACAATAATGTGCGATGGTTTGTCTGTAGTCAATTCTCTACCATGTATGAAGTTAATGCAACTATGATTGCCATTGCTTACTTTTCCATCTGGCTGAAACTTTTTTCAACCGCAATTAATGATCTTGAAGCATGAGCTATTGGTTTAGTTTTTCCGTCCTCATATTTGTGTAGTATCACTGCTCCAATACTCTAATCCTTTCCATCTGAGGCAACCACAAACTTTAATTTAGAGCCAAAATGAGCTAGTGACAAATCTGATGTTAAGACTTTCTTGATCTCTTCGAAAATACTTTGACATTTACCTAACCATTTCCATTTCATATCTTTCTTTAGCAAGTTATTCGAGAATGTTCTTAATTCATGCATGTTTGATATATATATATATATATATATATATATATATATATATATTATAGTAATTAGTTAACCATAAAAATGCTTGTAACTTTGTTACATTTGTTGGAGCAGGCATGTTTTAATTATACTCGTCCTTGAAGGATCCAGTCGTCGATCCGTTTTCATCGACATGTCCGAGATATTTAAGACTTGACATAAACAATTCGCATTTTCCTGTACTGAACTTAAAACCATATTTTAATTCTAATTTTAATAAGTACATAATCTAAATATGCTTGACATAACCCAAACCGGCAAGCATGGTACCCATTATGCTTCGTGCTACCTGTACCCAAAGGAAATTTGTATAATCCTCTATGATTGTTAACTGTTAATAGTTTTGAGCACCCTTCGCCTACTACTACTTGTAGATAAGTGTCTGACAAGTCCAATTAAAAAAAAATTACCACCATTTAATTTGACAAAAATTATCTCTTGACTTGGTAACGGTTAGTAATATTGTTTTAAACTTTCATTTAACCCCGTTGAAAAATCAGCACATACACACCTAATTTTTCTAATCTGCCCAATTGCTTATTAATTGGTTCTAAAGCTGCAAAGGGTACATTCCTTTTTGGCTTAAATGTCAGTGTTACATTCTCTTTTAATTCAAATTTAGGTTTAGATTTTGTGCATGCTCCTAGACCTTCTGAGAAAACTTCTGGAAAACTCTTTTTCAATTCATTCATTAATCGTTCAGTTGCCATATCAGAACTGGGGTTAATAATATTTATTTTGCTGCAAAAAGAGTTCATTGGAAGGTCCCAAAGATGAAATAATGCAATCCAGTTTGTTCCAAATAAATTAGCAATATTCTTTTATACAAATACCACTGCTTTCTTAGTTTTTCCAACAAAAGAGATGTTACAAGCGAATTCACCCAAAAAGTTTAATCTCTTTCCTGAAACTCGATGCAAAACACCATTAAAAGTCAATAAACGGGTTTTACCCATTTTTCTCCCCGTCTGTTCATTTATAATAGTGATATTAGATCCTGTATCCTGTTGTAATTTTATATTTACAATATTCATTTCCACAAAAACAAATGACCTCTTTTGAGATGTTAAATTTCCTTTTTGCTTCTTATCTTTAATCCATGTATTTATCATGTTCATACACGTTTTATTTTTCCCCAAAATTTTTGTATCTGCAACAAGTACTTTTGTGTCCATTTTTTACCACCACCCTCCATTCACCTGTACTGTCAGGGACCTAAGCCGGCTTATCTTTCGGCCGGGAAACATATTTACCAAGTGACCGGTTGTGCCACACAGCCAAGAGTGCGAACTTCTTCCCACTACTCTAACAAAAATTATTTTGTCTCTGTACATGTCCGGAATTTCCAGAAACACCAGCTTTACTTATTATCCGATCTACTTTCTTCACCTTCCCATACATGGCAAATGATGCTCCCACATGGTCTTTGTTAATATCCATGGGTACACCGTGTAAAGTTACTCTTGTTCGACGGGTATCCATTATTCGGTTTGCAACTGTAGCGTCTTTGTCATGAGAATGCTGCCTGATAGCTTCCTTCTCTGAAGCTAGCAGTATGTCCCACATAGCATTTGATCGTTTCACCAAAATCTTCAGGACTATCTTAAGACATTTTGATGCTCTCTTCAACGTCCTTCCTGCTGAAGCCGATCAATTTCCTAGGTTTTCACAACCGACGTTAGGAGATGGTCCCCGATGTAACCGCATTCAATGTTTCCAGGGTAATGAGTATTTCATTATCCTTGATATACTCGAGCTACTCTTCCTTCATTAGGTCATAATAGGCTGCATCCTTTTTTAGGCCTATTCGAATTCCACGCAGATGGACTTGGAGATGGCGTCTCCGTTTGAGTAACAATTGGCTAGGGAGACACATAGTACACAAACAGGAAACACGTTTTCAATAAGCGGTACATCAATCACTACACAATTCTACAAGACAGAATAAAAAACACTGTCACAAAGGGGGGAAAAAGATTTAACTTACGTCCACAATGTTTCCATAAATGCAATTAAGAAAAACTAGTTACATAACATCCAATATAAGCAAAACAGAGTAACGCCTCCGACCAGTACTCAGTTATACGCCGCTAATTCTCATATATACATTTTTCCTTTGGGCACCTCGAGGCAGTGTAATGGTTAGCAGGCTTGTCTCGCTAAAACGATTACGACTCAGTAGTGAGTTCGATCCTCACTGGGTAGCCCCTACTTTCAGGCCTTGTGCCACATCTAAGCTACGATTGGAAAATCACTATACATTTTTCCTTTACCCGTCACGTGATCTAATTATTCCAAGATGAGGTCGACTGTGCTTGCTCTCTGGCGATCCGTGTTCAAACCCAAGTGTCGGCTGCGACATTTTATCCCTATATGACATTTTTATTTCAAAATATTTTTAAATAGCGGCGCTTACGCATTACGTTAACGTGAAACTTAATCTAACATGCTAGTCAAATTTTCTGGATAAAAATTATCAATCTCTTGTTAAATGCATTTAAATTCCCTCTATCTTTATTCAGTATCTTAATTAGTTTTGGATTATTTTATTGACAATACCCCCATTAATATTAATGTCTTTTCTATTTAACATGATATAATATTCAGGCAATGAGTACATCTGTTTGGTAGATACTAGCGGGTGAAATTCCAGTACTTAGCTGTATAAGATAAAATTAAAGATTATCTACAGGATTAAGCAGGAAGTATAAGTCTAGAGGCAATTTTCTAATTTAATTTAGTCTTACATATATTTAATTTAATTTTATTATATTTTTAAAGATTATGTTTTTGAGAGGACTATCAGCAAATACTGGTGTATACTAATGGGGTAAACTACAGAACCTAGGAGTATATATTCATCTCTATGGGTTTAGCAATTTTAACGATGTGGAAAGTTAATCTACGAGATAAAGTAGTAAATATTTATATAGTGTTAGCTATCTAATTCAACTCTCATTGTATTTTTATATATTTATAGATTTTGGATAGTAATTTTGCCAAAAACAGATGGAACATTAATCTACGAGATATAGTAGCAAATATTTGTGCTGTATCAATAATCTCATTCAGCTCTCATTTTTGCATATACAAAATTTATTTTTCTTCTCGTTTTTTTTTAAAATTTTATTTCTGCTGTTAATGGGATTAAGCTTAAGTGATCTATTATTAAATATTTGGAGATTGCAAGTCGAAGAAAGGCCGCTATCCATCAGTCTATATGCATCGATTATAAGGATAAATTTGTATTGGACAAGTAATAAATCTTTGAGAAATGAAATAATAACTTATCTCTGCAGATTCATTTACAGAAATTTGTATCTGTTTGCAAGGAATAGCTCATGCCTTGAACTATAATGTGAAATTATTACCTGGAAGTTTGCAACGAATTCACCGAATCAGTTGCCGAAAAGATATTGGCAAAGCGTTTTTTTAAAATGGTACGGAAAATATGGCAAATTCTATCTCCTTTGGAATATTTTAACGGCTATAACCGACTATGACATGCAGATTCTTGGTGACATCTTGTCACGAAGATTAAGTAGACGATTGAAAACTGGCATTAGAAGGAAATTGCTAAAGACTTTATTTTTATAAATGAAAATTTTCGCCTTTTGAAATGTCAACAGTGAAAATAATTTTTTCTGCAATGGATTTAGTAAATTACGTTACCATCAAATGCTGACTTTTCAAAACTTCTGGAAAGTGATAATCTCTTTGAAATATACTTTAAAATGTAGAAATCGATACGAAATAATGCTGTGTTGATGCTTTTCCATGCTGCAAAATGATTGAAGAATTGTTCGAGTCGGAAAAATGTGATTAAGTGATTGACTTGTTTTTTACGACTTGTCAAACTATTGTAGGTTAAAACGAGAAATGATGTTTTAGATTTAGATTTTCTTAAGAATTGTTTTGTCGATATTAATGCTTTACTGGTACAAGTCCTACTAATTAAAACATAACTGACGACAGAGTTTGATCCGTACATTTCCCAAAGATATTTGAGCGTAAGTGAATATAACGAACCTAACTGAAATTTGAACTCAAAACTCAGATCTCCTGTTCCGCGCCGTTATTTATTACACCACCCGGACATCTAAGCTTACAGCACCTGTTATTCACAAACTGTCACCCATTTAGGTACTGACCGGGCTCGACGTTGCTTAACTTCGCTGATCATACTAGACTCGGTGGGAAAGAAAAGAAAAGAAATATCTCTAGTTAAAACAAATGCAAATATGCCATTATCCGATATGATAACTCCAATGTAAATTTGCATTTTGGAAAGAATATTAAAAGCATCGAGATCAAAACGAGAGCTATAATAATAATGATAATGATAATAATAATAATAATAATAATAATAATAATAATAATAATTAGCATGATCCATTCATTCAGTCGTAGGTTCGGCAAAGAATGGATTTAGGAATTATTCTGAAAAGAAAGTAGATTAACTTCGGATAAAACTTTCACGGCCCTTATCAAACAAAAATCAAAATCAAATCAAACAAAAAGTTTAAAAAATCGAATAAAACATATAATTTAAAAAGTAGACAGATATTATCATGGATAAACAGAGATATGGTTGTCTAAAAGTGAGGTAGCGAATGTATCAACACAAAACAAAAACGTAACCAAGAAATATAATTCAAAAAAGAATTATAACAACAAAACTTGTAATCTGTAAACATGTTATCATCAAGGGCGCGCCAAAACCATGCAAGGTGATTCTGCTGTGGTTTGAAATACAGTTTTATGGAATGGAAGTGTTAGCGTAACACCGAGTCGATTTAAATTTACTGTTACACTTCTCAATGACTAACACAAACAAAGAACAAATTATTATGTTATTTAACACATACCTAGAGATAACAAATGGATTCCAACATTTTATAAAGCAATTAGAATGCAATAGATTGGTTTAAATTAGGATTGGTATTTCCACATTCTACGTTAACCGAATTGATCTAGTCATTGGGAAAATTAAAATCTGAGATTGCTGTTGTATATATATATATATATATATATATATATATATATATATATATATATATATATATGTGTGTGTGTGTGTGCTTGTCGGGTGTTACAGCAAAATTGTCCAAATCGTGTAACAGCATAATTGTCTATCCCACAAAATGTTTAGTATCTAAAAAAAGAAAACGCTAAATAAATTGAGGTTCATTTTACCAGGTTTTCAGGTAAGACATTTAGCCATCTTGAAAACATTTGTCGTAGGAATCAATGAGAAAGCCTTTGAGTTATTCAGCTACAAAGAAAATAAGTTAAAATAGTTTTGTGTCAGACCAATTGTCTTCCGAACTGAGCCATGGTGAGAGGAAAAAGATCACGCAGGCCTTCAGTAATGGAACCGACATTCATATTGTGGCTTCCCTCTTCAAATCATGTTATATTTAAATTTGTTTCCATTAAATATTTTGCAGCCAGAAGACAGTTTGTTATTTCTGATGTTGGCGATGTTGGGAGTCTTGCTTTTAACAGATCTGATGTGGTTTGAGTGGACGTTGATGTATATGGAGGTTTGGTTTTCTTTTTTCGAAGGGTTTCAATGTGTTATTAGAAACGTAAAACGTAACATCCAGAAAACTGACGATTTTTTTATTATATGATATGTCGATTTTAAATCCTAGAATTTGGAAGGATGCAATGATATTTTTATGTAACTTAGATGTTTGAGGACCATTGCTATTAGGCATAAAAATGAGTCTATCATCTCTACAGCCTTATATTTTTAGAGTATCTAATATATATATATATATATATATATATATATATATATATATATATATATATATATATATATATATATATAAAAATAAAAAATTAAGTAATTCATTGAGTCTGAAAGAAACCTCAACAGAATGCAAAAAGCACTGGACGGCCGTTTCGTCCTATATTTGGGACTCATCAGCAGTGCGCATCCACTACCGAGAATTGAAACCCTGACAGTTGAGTTATCAAGCAAACGTCATACCAAATGTTGAGGTTTCTTTCAAACTCAATGAATTACTCAAATGTAATTATCAAATCCTCCTAACAATTTCTATAATATATATATATATATATATATATATATATATATATATATATATATATATATATATATATATATATATATATATATATATATATATATATATATATATATATATATATATATATATATATATATATTGAAAATATTAGTGGTGAATATACATATGCAATTATATATACACATACATATATGTATAAAAATAATTCCAAGAGGATATGATCCAAGTAGAACTCAATGTCCAGGACAGAGTAAGGATATAATAAAAAGACTTAAATACTAATATTCCATGGTCATAATTTATTCCATTGGAATCGTAAGAACGATCCAATTCATAAGACCTACAGATTCAAAAAGAAATCAGAACAACAACTCCGGGAAAAATTGGGGAGAGTATGTGTGAGAGTGTGGAGGACCTGTGATCTATATAGAGGGGTAACCGACGAGAGAGACTGGGAGGTCCGAAGGTGGAGAGGGCATTAAAATCTAACAGAGAGAAGATTTAAAGAGGGGTTTCAGTGAGAAAAGGGTGCGTATTTTCAAACGTCCGAAGATATACCGGAAGAGTGTACATTTCTTGGCGACACACACACCCCATAGGCGATAAAATCTTATACTCCCGCCCAGACCACTACAACGCATACATACACACACATCTATATCTATATCTCTCTCTCTCTCTCTCTCTATATATATATATATATATATATATACATCTACATCTGCACGCCTAGGACAGCCGATTTCAAAACCAATGCTAAATTCGCTATAATGAGATAAAGGAAAAGTTTATATAAGATGACATTAGAAAGATTTTAGGATTCCTTGAAGTTAAGTGGAGACGGCGCTCGGAAACATATTATCTAGCCGGGCCAAGTCATAAACTAACAATATAGATAGTTCTAATATATTACCCTGCAAATCACAACTTACTTACCCTCACCTACACGGATCTATCCACGTACGCACATCATCTCATATACACTCTTTAATGAGTCAAGTGATCACACACACACACCTCAGTATACACGCTCACACATACCCTACTCACTACCTATTCAAGGACCCAAAACACATGCGCGCCCACTCCCACCAGCAGCAGAGGCCCCCATAAAATTATCGGACTGGCCAAACGATTCTTGGGCGGCTTGTTTTCATCCCGCCCTCATCCCAAATAACAACCCAAATGAGACCGTCATATATATATATATATATATATATATATATATATATATATATATATATATATATATATATATAGTTGTATATTTAGGCAGCAATCCTTTGTTTATGCATGTTTCATTAAAAACGACAGACCAGGTACTACTATTGAGCTTTTTATTAATTTTTCTTGTGGTCGATCAAGAGCTTTCTTTAAAGGACAAAGGTGTGTAGGAACTGTCCAAATGTTTTATGTTTCCGAGCGCTCTCGGCTACACTTTAGCCATTATCAAGGATGATTTGATTTTTCAGCTTAATTGAGTGTGTGTATTATGTGTATGTCTTAGTGTGTAGTAGGGATGTTTTTAATTTCCAAATACGGTTAGCACGTTGTGGCTTTGTTCGTAGTTAATATTGTTAAGAGTTGGCTTTTTCTTTTTTATTATTAAAGCCTAAATTATTTTTCATCTTTTTTTTGCAGACGGAAGCAGTTAATATATTTGTGTTTTCTACTAATATGTTTCTAATGGAGTCTGGTAAATTAGTGTGCGTGTTTAAATGCATTCTAATGTATCTGTGGTCAGATAGGTGTAACGTAAGGCGTCTGGATAAGCATGTAGTTGTGTAACCGATGTAATTATTCATGAGTCCGGTTTGATCATGAACACATTTCCTTAACACTAGG
Organism: Acanthosepion esculentum; assembly: GCA_964036315.1. NCBI lineage: Eukaryota > Metazoa > Mollusca > Cephalopoda > Sepiida > Sepiidae > Acanthosepion > Acanthosepion esculentum. Next base: position 120,602,206 of record OZ038489.1, on the reverse strand, counting down.
ATGGCCAGCTCCTTTGTTATATATAGAATGACCAAGGTGTCGTTTTCGACACCTTATGATTGTTTTTTAATATTTGGCATGAAAAATAATCATATATGGTTAATGAAATTACTCATATGTTTGCAATACATAGTTTATTAAAGAGTATTACTATTACACAACATTAGACATCGTTTCTACAATCCTGTAGAAGGTGTCGAAAACTCCTCGGCCATCCTAGTGTTAAGGGGCATTTGAACTCATAGATAATGTTCGTTCTTTGTAGTTTTTACTTAGCTGGTGTGTTGTTATTTTTGAGGATAAGGTTAGCTGTCTTGAATTTTTTATAGTAGATAATTAATTTGATTTATTTTTTATTCGGGTCAATTAGGGCAGTGTATTTCTTTATAATATGTCTTAGTGAAGATTCGTCTTGTTTGCAATTCTTATGCATTTGGTTTTTGTAATAAATGTGTATGTAATTTTTGACTGTGTTCACTATCGTTATTACTTACTTTGGGGTGAAATAGTCTAATTTGGTGGTCTATAAGGTGGTTAGGGAAGCCGTTGTTGATTAGTGTTTGTTTAACGTTATTAAGTTCTTTGAGGAAGAGTACTCGAGATGATGAATTCTGGTTTGCTCTTTTTAGAAAGTTTTTTATTACAGCTATTTTGTACCTAAGTGGACATTCGCTTTTATAGTTAAGGTGGCAGGAGTTTTTGCTGGTGGGTTTTTTGTATAATGATGTAATGAAAGTGTTATTGATGTATTCAACGAGGACATCTAAGAAAGGAAGTTCATAAGTAAAGTTAAGGACGGAGTTTTTCTCAAATGTGGTCTTAAGTGTGTCTATATCTTTAATGTTGTTCGCTAAAATAAAAATATCATCTACGTAGCGAACATATATTTTCGGTTTAGGGACTTGTGTCAATATCGTATTTTCTACGTGGGACATGTAATAGTTGGCAAAGCATGGACCGAGTGGATTTCCCATAGTAACGCCATTAGTTGGCGTGTAGATATTGCCATTATGGTCATAAAATGGAATTTTGGTTGTGCATGCGTGTAGTAAGCTTTTTAGTCTGGATGGTTTGATGGATGGCGGAGGGATAGAATTATTAGTATATACAGAATTGAGGATAATGTCAATAGTTTGGTCGACGGGGACGTTTGTAAATAAGTTTTCGACGTCAAGTGACGCTATTATACCTTAATTGTTTTTTGTTTTTTTGTAGATTTTAAATTTGCAGGAATTCGGGGGTGGATGTGATGCTGTAATTGGTGGGTAGGTATGGAGTGATGATGTCGTTCAGGAATTTTGATAGCTCGTGGATAGGTGTTGGGATCTGGGAAATAATTGGTCTTAGCGGGTATCCTGGTTTATGGGGTTTTATATTTCCCGACTATTTTTGGAATTTTTAGGGAACCGACTTCTGCGTTGTGAGCTGTTATTAGTTTGTTGACGGACCTTTTTAAAGTCTCAGTGGGGTTTCTTTTTAGTTTCGTGAATTTCATTCGATCGTCGACGATATTTTTTAATTTTTGGTGGTAATCAGCTTTATCCAGAATAACGTATGTGTTAGCTTTATCGGCTCCTCTGATGACGATGTCGGGCTTATTTTTTTAACTCTTTCACGGCGTTTTTTAGTTTGGGTTTTAAGATACTATTGTGGATGTTGCTATGGGATCGGTCCTTCAAGCCATCGGCTTTGAGTAGGTCTCTCAGGTCTGGGTGAACTGCTATGTCTCCATGCCTAGCCAGTTGGGATAGTGACTGGTGTAGAATTTCAATTTTAGTTGTCTTAGTGATGAGGTCAAATTTAGGTTTGATGTGACAGTTTGGCCCTAAATTTATCCGACCACAGCTCCATTAGAATGTATTTAAACACGCACACAAATTTACGAGACTCTATTAGTAACATATTAGTAGAAAACACAAATATATTAACTGCTTTCATCTGCAAAAAAGATGAAAAATAATGGAGGCTTTAATAATAAAAAAGAAAAAGCCTACCCTTAACAATATTAACTACGAACAAAGCCACAATGTGCTAAACGTATTTGGAAATTAAAACACCACTACTACACACTAAGACATACACATAATGCACACATTCGATTAATCTGAAAAATCGAATCATCCTTGATAATGGGTAAA
>OZ038489.1:120527568-120597568 GCA_964036315.1 Acanthosepion esculentum | reverse complement strand
GGAACAAATAGTATGAACAATGGTAACTCCTCATCATAAAATTGAGACAGAAATTAAATATACCGTTTAATAAATAAACGTATCGTCTACTCAAATAAGGGTACAGTATTTACATTAGTCGGACTATTGTCCTCATCTTTATCGCCATATTTGTCACAACGTTTCGGCCGTTGTACGCTCCGGCCTTCTTCAGGTGATTGGAATTTCGAACCGAACCCTTTATTTCGATCACTGGGGTAGACTTTTCTAGTTCCACGAGCCATGTTTGATGGATGTCAGTTATCAGTTATCTCCTGCTAATTTTCCCTCTGAAAGTTCTCCACTGCCTGAACCGGGTATTGAACTCACACTCTTTGGGTCTGTCACTGGATCTAACCAACGCCTATATCCACCGTGCCATGTGTCCTTGAGAACTTTCAGAGGGAAAATTACCAGGAGATAACTGATAACTGACATCCATCAAACATGGCTCGTGGAACTAGAACAGTCTACCCCAGTGATCGAAATAAAGGGTTCGAGTCGAAATTCCAACCACCTGAAGAAGGCCGGAGCGTACAACGGCCGAAACGTTGTGACAAATATGGCGACAAAGATGAGGACAATAGTCCGACTAATGTAAATACTGTACATAATACCGCATCTCAGAAATATAGACAGACTCAAATAAGGGTATCCACTAAAAATAGCATGTAACTGATTATATATATATATATATATATATATATATATATATATATATATATATATATATATATAGAGAGAGAGAGAGAGAGAGAGAGACAGACAAACAGAGAGAGAGAAAGAGAGAGAGGTCAGCTCATCGGTCTCCTCCTACCCAGGCTCGCCTACCTGGTTCCAGTAACGGTGCCTCCACCCTCCCTCCATACCTCCCAATAAGTCCCCTATAACATAGTCTCTCTCTTTCTTTCTCCAATTAAACAGTACACTACAAACTGATATCATAAACAGTTTGAAAAATCCTGCGAATTTTAAAATTAAAATTCGTAGGTGAAATTGGTCATTTACTAAAAATATCTTAATTCCAATTGTAAAGTATATATATATATATATATATATTTATTTTTAAAGCTTATCACCCCAAGCAAGGCTGGAAGCCACTAGCACGCAAGGGGTTACAGAAGGTTTGGAGGAAGAGCAGATAGGAGTGGTAAAGGAGAGGATGTGGAGAAAGATAGTGGATCGATCAAGGCAAGGGGGTTACAGAAGATTTGGAGCGAGAGCAGATAGGAATGAAAGGTGAAAGGATGTGGAGAAGGGAAGTGGATAGATCAAGGCAACTGGAGATGTCGATTGACGTTACACTTAAATAGTTGGAGATTATATTTGTCAGGGAAACAGGAATAAGCAAGGGAGTTCCAGAGACGAGATGTGCGAGACATGAAGCTATTGGAGTAGAAGAGACGTCTACATACATATGTGTGTGTGTGTGTGCTTATGTGTGGTGTGTGTGTGTCTTTGAATACGGACATATATAATCTCGAATTTTATTTATCTCGCTACGAACGTTGATTTTGATGAACGAGAGCGAAAGTTCACTGACTGAAGATACTCCACAATTCAGTTTTCGAAGTCTTGACCCACCCCTAATCTCGAACACCTACTATGGACGCTTTCTTAAAATCACACCGATATTCTAAGCGCAGTACGAAGCCGACGGGATAGGAAAATCTCTAAATAGATTAGAATGTCTTTAGTCTTTAATAAAAACACTAAATCTATTATATTACATCAAATTATATCCACATGACAGCTTTCCTTGCAGGCATATAAGTAGGTGACTGCAATCACAGAGTGTGGTAACCAAAATGTGTATGTTCTGTTTCATCAGGATTGATCCAGAAACGAAACCTCTCTTTCGCTCTGAGTTTTCCTACCCAAATATATAACGTTCACTTGCTTCCCTCTCACTGATATATTACAGTCCAGTTCTGATCGTTACGCTATTCCTACGCAATCAAGTCAGCCTTATGCCCGCTGTGTTCCTAACTCAAGGAAACAGTTCCTTTCAGACAATATTTCCCCACAAACTGCTAATTTGTGGAAGATATTCCTGTGTGAATGCATCTGTGAACACTTCTTATCTTCATAATCTCTCTTACCACTTACGATTGCATTCATATCACCCCTCATTCATCATAGACATGTTAGCAACAACTCTATACTTTGAGTGATTTATGGCATTTGTATCAGAATGACTCTGGTTCTCAAGCCTTCTATAAGGTAAACTCCAGTATAAAAAAACGGCGCAATGCTATGTCAAGAAAAGTAAATATCCAGTTATCGACAAATTCCAGGAACAGATACCCTTTAAAATCATTATCTTGCCACTGACATAATACGAGAACATTCAACGAAAAGCATAGTCTCTACAAGATTAGATTTCTATTTCGTGGTGGTCAGACATCTAGACGATAGCATTTGATCTATGCTATTATAAAAGGTGTGATTTATTCTATTTCCAGTTTACTTTCTCGGTGTATAGAATGGAAATATTTCATTTTGTGAAAACATATATGTTCGTGGTATAAGTAAATGAATTTCCATTGGAATTCCTTTCGATTTGTAAGTTTCACACGATCGTAATTGTTATGTTCGTGTTTCAAATGAGAGGAAAGTCACGTATGCAAAATGAAGTGCGATTTTATCGACATGGCAAACCATTTTGTATATAGGTGAGAGAGTCACGCCTTTATCATTCGTCTATCGATACTCGCTAAATTACACCCTAAGATTTATTTGCTTTTTTAGATAAACTGAGATCAAATAGTGTCGTTTATATCATGCCTATTTTAATGGAGTTTTTTATTTCGCATAAACATGTCTGTATTTATTAAACAAAGAAAAAATTACATTGTTCGTCTGTTCTCCTCATCTTTATTGTCATATTCAAGACCATTTCGGCCATTTTACGCTCCAGCATTCTTTAGGATCTGTCTACATTTCTGAGATGAGGGAAAATAACTATTTACATTGTTTGGGCTGCTGTCCTCATCTTTATTGTCATATTCACGACGTTTCAGTCTTTGTACGCTCCTGCCTTCTTCAGGATCTGTCTATATTTCTGAGATGAGGTATTGTAACTATTTACATTATTAGATCTGTTTAACACATCTCCATAGTCATATTCACGACGTTTCGGCTGTTATACGCTCCAGCTTTCTTCAGGATCAATTTATATTACTGAGATGAGGTATTGTAACTATTTACATTGTTCGGACTGTTGTTCTCATCTTTATTATAATTCACAACGTTTCGATCGTTCTACTCTCCGGCCCTATTCAAGTGATATAGGTTGGAATTTCGAACTGAACCTTTCGTCCACCGGTGTCGTTTATTCTAGTTCTACGTTACATTATTTTTCTGGATATCTAAGTTTCAGTTATTTTTTTCATAAATATAGACAGATAAAGTAAAACTAATAAGATATATGAAGATATATAACATAAATTACACTTGCATTACTTATAATCATTTTATTATTATTTTCAATGCATTTTTCTTGTAAAATTATTACAAATGCTTTACGTTATAGATGTCAGAGACTTATTTAGTCAAAGATGTTAGATATTTTTCTATAATAATGTCACTTATAGCAAAGAAACAACTTCTATATCAATAAAAGGATGCACATTATAATAAAACTAGAAAGAAAACCTGAGAATTTTAAATTCTGTCTTACTATTCAAAAAGTCCAATAAAAAGAAAAAAAACATCAAGTACCTTTACCCCCTCCCATATATTTACTGACTGAAAAATCTCCTCTTTTTCAATGAATTATGGTTCGTTATAAGCCTCATTTATAACGGCTTTTCGTCCTGGTAACGACGCTAAACTACATTCGGCAGCAAGGCCTGTGATTGGGAGTTTTCAAGCAGCGTAGAACCACCTCTTCATTGCTGTTGTTCCTAGCTAGAGTGGTATGACATGTCAGGGCCCCAGTTATGGCCAAATAGGGAACCCCCCACAATGGAGTCAAAATATTATGAAAGTATAAAATATATTTTTTATATTAAAAATACCAGCAATCCATTTTGATAAAAAAAATACTAGAAATATATTACTGGAAAAAGAGAGACAAAAACTTACAAAAGCACCCTAGGAAATTAAATTTAGGGATAAAATGACTCATAAGGATATTGATATGCCATTAAACAGACCAAAACAAACCAAACTAATACGTTGTTTTTTTTTAATAAATGCTATACATTTTATATATTTTTAGTGTCTAAATATCTTTATTTTCTCCTTTATCGTCAATTGTGAAATTAAATGCTAATTTCCAATTTTTTGAGTAATCAAATAAAAACATGCTTAAATGAAACAATTTCGCGAGAGGCGTGTGGAAACTGAATGAATACCAAACCTAATAAAAACCAATCTCACTCCCGACTTAACCAAAACAAAATAAAAATAATTTTCATCAGTTGGATTTGTGAAATTCCGGTGGCTATTGTGCAGCGTAGAAGCAATTGATTCAAAGTGGCGTCTCACAGATCCACTTAATTGCCCAGCGTGCAATGGACTGCGAGCAAAATTATTATGACTAAATTAAGAAAGGCAATGAGAGAACATCGGTGATATTATTTTTTTTATCTACATGCGTTTCTTTTGTCATTCATTCATAGAAATCAAAGTGGTAGATTGTTTTGTATAGATTATAGTGAAAGTTATTAAAGCCTTCTTTATTGGCTTTTGTCGTTATGTTTGAAATTAATTGTATTTATAGCATATGATCATAACTTTCTGTGACTCTTGTTAAAAATTTATATATATATATATATATATATTTTAAATTTCATGACATACTTTCGTTTTACGTTCCCATTCTCTTCCTGATCATCATAATATCACATGACTAATGGAAATGTAAAGATTAAGACGAAACCTTTCTCCGCTTACAAAAAAATCCCTTCTTTTTCAATTTACTGAATTGTTTTCTTCGATTAAATACTTAAACATTATATAACTTTTTTTAATTTAACATCATTTCTACATACAGGATCTTTTTTTTTAACCAACTCAAGGTGTAAATTCCATACAAGGTAGAGTTAATGAATTTTGCATTATCTTGTCTAATTCTTTCCTTAGTTTGTTTATCCGGACTTTATTCAGAGGTTTTGAATACAGTTATTTAATTAATTTCTGACGAAAGATCGGGGCGATCTGAAATATCAAATATATATATATATATAAAAATATAAATAAATACTTTCACAAAAAAACATTCAATTTTTTGTTTTAATTTGCAACTTTTCAGTCGTTTTCTCCATTTTATATATATATATATATATATATATATGTGTGTGTGTGTGCAGGTATGCAGAAAAATAGGAAAGAACACGTTAGGTAAATAATCCGGAGTTCCTTAGTATTTTTGCTTTTATTTTTAAAAAGACAGTGCTCCATACAGATGTAGAGCTTATATTATAATGTTTTTAAAAAAAATATGATTCCTTCGCTACATAAGAGTTCTCTTCTTTCAAAAGCGGGAGCCGAGACCCCTAATATAATTTTTGAAATTAAGTTGAATTAAGGTGTCTGGTCATGCTTCCTCGTCAAGCGACAATTTGGGAACCATGAAACATGAGAACTCTTATGTAGCGAAGGAATCATATTTTTAAAATAAATATTATAATACATATATATATATATATATATATATATATATATATATATATATATATATATATATATATATATAATCGTTATCACCCCAAGGAAGATAGTAAAACCACTAAATCATCATAAAGTGTTATTGGGTGCGGAAGAATTAGAAACATTACTAAGATGCGTAAACAATAGAAGATTAACGAGGAGGACAGTAGATTAACATTGCATTTTTGTCAAGTAAATTTAGCTTGAAAGCATGGAGCCGGATGTGAATTCCACAAGCGAGAAATGCGAGAAAAGAAACTGTTAGCATAGAACTTACGGTTGCATCTAGCCAGCTCGACTCTAAAATAATGTAATCTTGACATCAATCTAGTATTGCGCTTAAATTCAAAACGTCTATGTACCATCGCGAAGAGCTCATCCGAACAATTAACATGAAATTATTTTTAGAAAAGACTCAGAGAGTGAATGAAAACGAGTCGCCATATCAGTCTTTCTACTTCATGTTAGGTGAGGTCGTTGGCCCGAGAAGGAGCAATGAGTCAATTTCTTGGGGGTTAGCATCTGCCATGAGCATGGACGACCGAGAGGAGTCATTCAGATGATTAATATATAGGAGTTTAATACTGGAGCCGTTAAAATTAACAGGCCATCTTGTACTTTATTTAACGATAGACTTAAGGTCGTTTTGTACAGTGGCTGCCATTTTGATATCGTCAGACTGATCGGCCTTACTATCGAGGCAGGAATTAATGGTTATGTGGTCAGCGTAGATGCCAAGGAAGGTCATTAATGAAAATTAAAAACAGTGAAGAACGAAGGACGGAGCCCTGGGGACACCCGCCTTAATTCGAAAGTATCTCGACGAATGACGGTTCAGGTTAACCTTCATTTTGCGATTTGATAGGAAAGACTGGATCAGTTCAAAAATGTGTCCGGAGAAACCGTAACATTTCAGCTTTTGGAAAGACCTGTACGTCAAAACCACGTCAAAAGCTTTTGAGATGTCCAAAACTGCAGTCCTGGCTTCACTGATTTTTCTTATCTACAGCGTTATAGGATCTTTGCGAAATTATCATCAGTACATCAGCAGTTGACTTGGAAAAAGAAAATCCATATTTCTTGTCTGAAAAAAGAAGGCCCTGTGATGAGAGATGCTTAACCGATTAGGCATTGCTTAGGCCCTCCAAAAGCAGTAGACGGCTAATAATCTGATAGTTGGAAGTTCCTAGAAAACTGGGACAACGGATGATGACTTCCAATAAGCTGGAAAGCAGGCGGCATTTATTATAGAGAGAACAGGAGCCAGTCTGTCAGCACTCTTCTTAATGACTATTCCAGTGATACCATCGGGTCCACATAGTTTGTGGGGATCTAGGTTAGAGATGATAGCAGAAACCCTGGAAGGGTTCATGAACATAGTACTCAGCAGAGACTCAGTTCTAAGTCGGATATTAGACAAGGATTTTCCAGATGAGTCAACTGTAGAGTTTAAGGAGAATTTAGGGGCAAAGCATTCAGCTTTATCAGGCGAGGATGTTAACACCTAAAATTATTGAAGTGGGGTGGAATAGCGACCTTAAACTGATTTAATACACTATTAACCACGAGAGCCAAATATCTTAGATGCTATGCAGTGCCTCATTCACCCGGCAAACGCGAACTTATATTTATTAGGAGCAGACTGTTGTGACGCGAGCTGTCACGGTTGTATAGCCGAAAATAGGGGTTCCTGTGTGCTATAGCGGGCGAGCATACTGGTGTGAACCATGAGGTGGGTTGATGTTTCACCTGGTAATTCTGATAAGAGATGAAAGCGCTGGCTTTGACCCAAGAAGAAATCCTAGTCGTGCAATTCTAAATTTGAAAGTTAAAAATATCAGTCCAAAGGACCTCACGAAGAAAATCACGGAGTGAGTTCCAGTCCGCATGCTGGTAACGGAAAGATGACTTATAAATCAGCGGTTCCTCTTTAATAGGTAATTGGAACGAAATATCAATGTATGCCACAGAATGATCCTGGTTACCAGGAGAGCAGTGTTGCTAAGCTCGGCAAGAGCATGGGGGTATGATATAAATCGAATTGAGTAACCTGATGCTTGGTTTTGTTAAGTAAACAAGTATGATAAGTTCGCGATTTGAGTAAGGGATTGGACAATGGAAAAAATTAATGTCCGATTACCGACAACATTAGTCCCTTTAGAATGTTTGAGCCACGTTTCGTGGTAAGCATTAAATTTACTGAAGAAAAGGGTGTTTGCTGATGGACTGATAGTGCATTTTCTATTCTGTCAGCAATTATCTCTAATATACTGCAGTTCTGGAGGAGGGGAACGATAATGGAAAAGATAGCTAACACAGTTTAATAAAGAAAAACGGAAGGACATGAAACATTTGTTTGGAACCCCGAGAGACAATTTCCTGCCCATCGGTAGATTATCGCAGACGTAAACACCATGCATGTGAAAGCTAGAATCTTTTCGGCAAAGGGCAAGACAGCCTGGGACCAAGAATTCATTTGTAGCAATAAAAGAATTTAAATTGGTTTCACAAAGGGCAAAGATAGCTGGTGACCGTGCAAAGAGAAAATATTATACGCTACAGAAGTTGAAACGAATATCACAAATATTAGAGAAAGAATAGGTCCTTTTTCATTTACATTATTTACATTGTTTGGATTGTTGTCCTCATCTTTAGTGCAATATTCATAATGTTTCGGTCGTTGTACGCTCCGGCATTCTTCAGGTGATTTTAATTTCGAACCGAAACCTTTATTTCATCCACCAGGGTGGATTGTTCTAGTTCCACGTGTCATGCCTCTTCCGGATGTCTCAGTATCAGTTATCTCCCATTAACTCAAATCTTCAAGTTTTTGATCACCTCTGCTGTAACCAGGTTCTGAAGTCACAACTCTTTGGGTTAAGTCACTGGATTCACCCAACGCTATGTGTTCAAAAGCGTTGGTTACATCACCTGAAGAAGGCCGGAGTATGGAACGACCGAAACATCGTGAATGTAGCAACGAAGACGCGGACAACAGTTAGAAGAATGTAAATAGTGTAAATAATTAAAATATCTCATCTCAGAAATATAGGCAGATATATGTTTTTTTGTTGTTTTGTTTTTTTAGTTTACTGGTTTCTTTTTGTTGCGTTTTGCATGAAATTTATTTTGAGAAGAGAGATAGAGAAAAAAACTACCATAATTATAAGTATCTGTCGTCCATGCCAATATAAATTAGCCAGGTCGTGGCTGAGAACAGAGCATAATGTGGCCTCAAGATTGCCCACCGGAAATACCTAGAGGGACAAACACGTGCAGGTTTGTAAAAATGCAGCAGCTACCCTTTCAGCGTTTTCTGGACAAAATATTCAAATAATTAATTGTCTTTCCTTCTATATTGATGATATTTTAATTTTCAGCTACGACGAATATTCCAATATGGAAGACATCGGCGTTCTGTTCAAAATGCTAACCTAAAAGTATATATTAATAACTCTGGGTTCAATGTAAAATCCTTAGATTCTCTAGCCTATAACATTAGCGCAGATGGTATCAAACCTACGACAAATAAAATCAGTAATTATTATTTTTTCCTGATCCGAAGGATGCTAAAAGCTTTCGAATATTCTTAGGCATGATAGAGTTCTACAGAAAATGAACTCCCAACTTTGTAGAAATCATTTTACTCCCTCACCCCGAAAAAGGTGAACTGCTACAAAAGATTAAATTTTACTTAGCATAAATAAATGCAAACCTTTAATAACCTTATTAATATTCTAAGTGAATTTTTCCTACTATCACACACCCAGCCGAGAAGTACTAAACAATTAGTCACTAATAGTAAATACGCTACAGTTGCATTAGGTAACAAATTGAAATGCTATAACTGTAGGATTTTAACCAAACCCAAATTAAATATTCAACATCCGACCGGAAGAGTTGCTCGCAGTTTATTTATCAGACCGAATATTTCGTCACATCATAGAAGCTCAACAAGTATTACTATACAGCGCATTTCACAGGCTTCAATCAGTTAAACCCGATAAAAAACAACGCCTCTTAACTTTGTTAACTGAATTTATCTTCGATCAAGGTGAACATAATATAGTAGCCGACATTTTATCACTCCGACCTTTGCTAGTCAAGTTGGATTTTGTGATTTGGCAGAACTTGCTTAGGCACGACCCGAAGATACTGAAATTCATTCGTTTCCATAATTTAAACGAATTTACACTAGTAGAAGTTACACAATTCATGTTATGCGATACCTCCAAGTCTTATTCCAGACTTGATATTTCGAATAGGTTACGTAGAGCTATTTTCGTTAGTATCCATTCGATAGCTCATCCCGGTATTAAGTCATCGATTAAATTAATCAAAGGATTAAATGAATCGATTTTTCTGGTCTAATATTGTCAAAAGCCTAAAATGTTCTATGAATCAAGAAGATCGTGTCAACAGGCAAAGATAACCAGGCACAGTACAATACCCATTCAATCCGTAGACATAGCAACATCGATATTCCATATTGCTCATATCGTTATAGTGGACCCTCTCTTGCCAGCTGAAAATACGAATGATTCCTATAATAAATCCTTCCGTTATATATTAATGTGAGTATTTCGTACCACGAGATGGATTGTAGGCAATCCTATAACTGAATCTACAGTCCAATATGTAGCGGAAACCTTCGTTAATGCTTGGATCCCTGGATGGGGCGTTCCATTGCCCGTAATCACTTGATTGGGGATAAATATCTAAGCAAATTGTAGTTGTATAATTTGGGGAGGACAGGTACTAGTTCAGGAGCACATTTCGTCAGGACTACGGTTGATATCGCGTCCTCGCCGCCTGGCTTATGGGAGACTAATTTAGAGATGGTGCCCAATATCAACGATGGGGTTATGTGCAACTCGCTCAATAGGGCCTCAGTTCTAGGTGGAAATCGGTGTGGGTAGTTGGACGTGTCGAGCGTTGAATTGGATGAGCAAAGCACTCAACCTTATCAACTGAAATTGGTTGGATAAAGTATTCTGGGTTTTCTGTTATTTAGTGCGCACTTGCAGAGACACCAATAATCTTTGGAGCCGAATTTGCGAGATGAAATATGTTGTTTCATTCTATTGGCAAATAATAATTTTGCTTCATTGAGGACACTCTTGCACTTAGTACGGGGTGTAGACAAAGAAACGTCTGTTCCAATCTGATATGTCACTACGGTACAGGCAGAAGAATTGATTCCTATGTGCAATAGCAGCTGAGCAAGCAGCCAAGAACTAAGGCGATGGGTTCTTATATTTTTCTGCGAGAATGAAAGCCTTGATTCCAGCTTTTACCCAGGAGGAGACCTCGGGGAGCTTAAAGACCACATCGCAGGGGACATCGCGAAGGAAGTCACGGAACGAGTCCCAGTCAGCTCCTTGATAACAGAAGTTCTGTTGGTAGGAGGTTCTTAGCTGGGAGCGAAGAAGAAGGAGATGTTGGAAGACACTACAGCATGATCAGAGTTGCCAAGAGGACAAAGCTGTGTGGCACAAGACTCGAGGATGGAGGTGAAACAGAGATCGAGAAAGGAAAACTTACCTTCATGGTTATTGGGGAAACGTGTGGGTAAGCCAACCATTTTGTGAGGGATTGAGTAATTGAATAGTTAAGGGTTTGTATGCCAGCAAGGTCAGTTATAGAGTTTTTAAGCCACTTGGTATGGTGGGCGTTAATGTCTCCGAACACGAATATATGAGCAAATGAATGAGGAAAGATAGCCTTGTCTATAATGTCAGAAATACTTTCGTGTACACCACAGTCTTGGGAGGATGGAGAGCGATGGAGGAAGAAAAGATAGCTTACAGCATTGAGGAGACAGAGACGGACACATATGTATGAATGGTCTGGAGATTCGAGAGAGAGTTAGTTCAATAACCTATCGGAGATGTCCTTTCTCACGAACGCAGGTGTTCCCCAAGGATCTATTCTTCATTCTACACTGTTCCTTGTCTTCATAAACGACATTATCGATATCATCAGTTCCCAAGTAGACATCTATGTAGACGGTACTTCTATTTACTCTTGTCTTGCTTAAATAGAAGATCTGGTATCGCTGACAAAACTAACCCGGCCCTTAGTCACGAAAAGGATCTCCAAGTTGTTAACTAGGGCAGAAAATTGCTGAATAACGTTAATGCCCCAAAAATAAATCTGCCACCACAGAGAATCCTCCTTGCCTCCCATTAGATTGCCTGATCCTCAACTCCACAAGAGCACCTCTGTGGGACTGCTTGGTCACTCACTGTCCGCTGACCTGAGATGGAAGAATTACATTGAACCAATAGCTTTTTTCCCGCAAGAAAAGTTGGCTCTGTTTGTCGCGCCAGAAAACTTTTCTCGTCCGAATCCATCCTTCAAATCTATAAGTCAACCATTCGCCTTTGCATGGAATACTGCTGTCATATATAGTCTGGAGCTCCCGGTGTTCGTTTTAAGATCCTTTATAAAATCCAGAGACGGATATGCAATGTGATTGGCCCTGATCTGGCATCTCGTTTACAGTCGCAATCTCACAGACGTGCCGTCGCCTCTCTCTGTCTTTTCTACAAATACTTTCACGGTAACTGCTTCAACGAGCTACTTTCCCTAGTTCCCAAACAGCAGAAGTTTAAACGTGCTACACGGTTGGCATCTCAGTCCCACCATTTCTCTGTCGAAACGGTTAAATATTGCCGTCTCTTCATGTCTCGCACTTGCTGTCTTTGGAAATCCCTTCCTCTTACTTGCTTCCCTAATAGCTATGATCCCCAACTGTTCTAAATGCCTTGATCTATTCGCCGTCCTTCTCTTCATCATTTCCTCTTTCACGCCACTTTACTATTGGTCCCACTCTCTGTAACCCTTTGTGAGCTAGTGGCACTCCCGCCTTGCTTGGGATGAAAAGCTTAAAAAAAATAAAGTTTTTCTATCTGACCCGCCAACTGTTGAACCAGAAAGACCTATTATATATATATATATATATATATATATATATATATATATATATATATATATATATATATATATAATGGTAGGATTTCTCCACTTAGCGTATTGAGCACTTTACGCAGATTTATTTTAATAGTTTTGGAAGCTTTTTTTTCTTTGGACTCCGAGCTTTGATTCTGGACGATTGTTTTCGCCTCAATTTCATGTTCTTAGTTCTTTCTTTTTTATCCTTCATTTTTCCTTGGGCATTGGTGTGTTCAATCACAAGCTAAAATACCTAAGTTTTTTACAAACGGTATATATATATATATATATATATATATATATATATATATATATATATATATATATATATATATATATATATATATATATATATATATTGTTCATTAATCATTTGTTCTGTAATAATAAATAAATTGAGTTTTTTGTGGATCAGTTAATATTTTATATTACTAAGGTCCACTTGGATTATATACTAACGTATTACTTACCTTTATATATATATATATATATATATATATATATATGGGGGGGGCGTGTTCTGCGAATAAAATGAATAAGTTATGTAAGCAATTGTATGTTTAATCAAAAGTCAATTATTTAATAAATATGTTATATCTTGTTGCATATACACCAAGATATTGTTTCTATTTTATTTTCATGTTCCCATGTAATATTGCGCAAGAATATTAAATTTACATGTTGTAGACGGATGATATAATGACAGATAAAAATAAGAAAACCCCCCAAAAATCCATTATGTCTCACAGTTTAAAAAGTATTCATGTCATATGACTATATTGTCTATGGTGCATTAAATCTTTTTTGTCCTACTCCTAGCACATTTCATTCATCTTTACATTTATGCAAACCGGTCCTGTTCAAATCAGCGTCTATCAGTATTAGGACTTCCGTTTCCGTTTCAACTTACCCATGTTACCCATGTTTCTCTTTACTCAATGTTAGATGTCTTTCCTTAGAAAGGTTGCCATTTCGGGTTCATTCACGTATTTTTCCCGAACGAAGTGTTTACATTTGTCTAGTTACATGTACACTACCCTTACAATTTCGTTCAAAGTGGAATGAAAGTTTCTATTTTCTCTGACACATCCCCGGCCATATCACGCATTCCCGGCGCAAATACCCTTGGTAAATGTAAGAATCCGCTTCTTCTCCACCCGCCTGCTTTTAAATCTCCAAAAACGTCTTACAATCTAAAAAAAGTTTTCTGGCTTTGAATAACCTGTAAAATGTTAATAAGCCGTAAAAAAATCAATCTGTAAAAATATTCACATTTTCGTTTCACACGAAATATTAAATAATTTGTAATCTGTAAAAAAAACAAAAAAAAAACAGAATAAAATCTCGATGTCTACACTGTTGTCATTCATATGAGACGATAGTCATACGAGTAGAAAATATTTTTGGAAGCTTAGAAAATGTCAATTTATATTTTAGCTTAGCTTTTTTATCGATTAAATAATTGTCCTCATAGACTTTGAAAGCTACTTGCAAATCCCTGGTTTACCAAAAGGCAATATAATGGTGGCTGCTAAAAGTCGAGTTCAACTTTGGCATACAAGTACTTGTTATTCAAGCAACAGAATTTGGTTCTGCAGAAATTCGGTTCTTTCCAAGACGAACAACACACACCCCAAAAAAAGACAAAGAACGATCACGAATGCTGTTCTTCTCTTTTCTTTACTTTTCAGTGCACCCCTTTTAGCATGTATTGACATCGACCTCGGCTGTCAATTTATTTCAGAAAATGATGAAAAAAGTTGCAGTTGAAAGAATGCCAAGAAGCGATGTAATCGGAAGCACTTTCCTTTTGATTCTCTTTATTTTCGGAGCGTCGATTTATTCATATATCAAAAATATTTATGGCTGACAGAAGAATCAGTTGCATTTTCAAAGAGCTCGCGTGGAGATGAGCTCTTTCTAATGTTAATTTAGATAATTCGATACGAAAATCCACTGGATCTGCATTTCTATACATTTACATTAAAACTCAGGATTTGTTAATTCTATGAAAGAAATATCAAATAAACAAAAAACAAAAATTGTTTTCCCAAAAGTGTTCACATTAAAGGACATAAAACACTATATATTTCAACTAATGTCACACATCTTTTGAAGTAGTACTCAATTGTGAAAGATGAAAAAAAACAAATGCTTTCTAATTTGGGAGTTTCATTTTAGTATTAAATAAGATTCTAAAAATATGAGTAAATAAGTTCGCCTATCGCCCGGTTCACACTCCTTCATGATCTTTTGAATAGATGTAGAGGTATTTACACTATTTATATCGTTTGGACTGATGTCCTCATCGTTATTACCATATTCAAGGTGTATCGGCCGTTGTACCCGCCAACCTTCTTCCGGTGATATATGATGGATTTTCTAACCAACCACTGGTGTAGATTGATCTTGTTCTACGTGTCATATGTTTTTGAGATATCTCAGTTAATTCTCTTTAGTAACTGATCTCTCCAAGTTTATGTTCCCTCTGCTGTGGCCAGGTATAGAACTCACAACTTTTTGGGTTAAGTCAATTTTTGGATTACTCAACCAAAGATTAATCCACAGGGCCCCACAAAAGTCTAAGATTAAAACGGCCGAAACGGCGTGAATATGACAATAGAGATGAGAAACAGTCCGAAAGATGTAAATAGTGTAAAATAGTTACAATAGCTTATCTCAGAAATATGGATAGATATAGGATTAGAAGTTTATCACGTGTTTCCTGTTTAGGATCTGGTTTCCGGTTGTCTGCAAAGTCTTTTTATTCTCTTTCACATCCAGTAACCACTTGCTTCTTAGGTGACATTATCGCCTTACTTGGGGTGAATTGATTAGGAAAATAATGACAATGATAATGAATATTGTAAAATTTTCCAAGAAGTATTCAGACTTCCATATTACTAATATTTTGATCTAAAAAATATCTGTAAATATGATACACGGACAAATGACTTGATTTGAGAGGAGAATGTTTGTCACCATTGTTTCTAAAAAATCAAATTTTCTCTTCTGTAGTGGTAGCAGTGTCTCTATTATTGCTGACTCCCAAGCAATACATTTTTGTTTGTTTAACGCTGACAATTTTAGTGAGGTAAATAATAAAATCTTTATTTCAGATCTCTCTATCTTACTTCATATAACTTGATCATGTCTCACTAACAAATAAGGACAGTTACATGGAATGGAGGTTCAGTAATTAATAGACTTTCAGCCTCTAAGTTTAAAGATATTTCTCTGTTCGTCTGTCCATGTCAACACGGCAAAAACCGAATCATTTCCTGTACACTGGCACGTGTTACTTCTTTTCTCTCTTTGCCAGGACATTTTTTTATAGGCTTCTTTGACATTTTGAAGAAGACGGTGGAAGCAGCGGATTGGATCTGGCGTTGAGTCTTTTATGGGAGTTGTCGGGGTGAATTATGAGAGGGTTGCTTCCGCTGACCAACTTCTTTTGCGGTGATTTTCTAGTGCTTACTGACGTCGTAACGTCTGCAGAAAAATAGCGGTTTCTGCTGTTTTCCTCGAATTGTGTCTAATCCATTTTCTACAGAGGATGATTTTGATATTTCAGACTAACTCTACGTTGGACAGTTTGGGGTTAATTCTGCCTTTCTTAACACCTTCCATATTCCACCTTTCTCAAAATTGCCCCTTAATTATGCTAATCGGACATAGGATAAAAAGAAATCTTGCGAAGGAAATGCCAGTATCCCGGTGCTCTTTATCAGATTCTACAAAGGACTAAAGTGCTTCAATTTGCTCCCTTATTCCGTCTCTACTATTCATAAAGTTTCTCGAAAATCATTTCTGCAAAGAAGAATATCAAGCCGTAACATAAATTTCTAACGCGTTAAGTAGAAACTGTTAAGATATTTCTTATCTGAATAAATAACTGGATAATTTCCTCTCCCTTAAATATTTATGAAGTCAATATGTAGATTATTACGTTTTCTACAACTCATCATCGTGCCCCAGTTATGGATTAAATATTAAGGCAGACTTACTTATATTGACTTGTAGCCAAGTATGAAATGAAAATTTTAAATTCAAAACAGACCGGGACAGAGAAAGGCTCTTTCAGACATATTCTAGATACACCCACTACCGCTACGACTGAATTGTTTAAAATGCGTCAACGACCTTAATGGTAACCAGGGCTCTTGTTGCAGATGTTTTGTTTTTGATGGGGAATATGCCTTCTTCAATGTGATTGATTATGGCCGTGAGAGTCTGCTGAAGCTTAATATTGTCAACGAAGCGGACATACTCTGTTCGTTTGACTTTAGAAACAAGAAGGAAATGGGGTATCCTACCCTGATAAAAATAGTGTACTCATAAAGCAATTGATTGCAAACCCGAAAGAGGACTATGCAAAATTGGAGCTAAGATGAGTATTTAGATAATGATCCATGCTCAAATAAGACATGTCTTTTCAATTTGAAGCTAAATGGAGGTTTACGCTTATTTGTTTCAGAGAGAACGCTATCAAAAGAGGGCTGATGTCGACATCTATGAGGTCTGTAAAAAAGGATATTACATTAAAAGTGAATTATAATTGAAATCCGCATAATTCCATTTTAATAAATCGTTCCCTATGTTCTTCAAAAGGCAGGTGGACATTTTAATGTCTCAAAAGTCATGCCTAAGACAACTCAGAACAAATCGTTTTCATATAGGTGAAGTTGACGAAATTAAATCTAAATATATTAGTAAAATAATTATTCAAAATATAAAATATGAGCAAAAGTTTGGAAGTTCGAAGAATCGTAACTTTGATTCAGTTAGTCACATTTATAGAATCAAACGTACGTCTCTTATTCAATTTATCATCGTATCGCGTTTATTCTTAATCTCACTCTTTCGTTTTCTCACTCACTCTCGTCCCTATCTCTCACTATCGCTCTCTGCTGCGAATTCCCACTCTCTCTCCTCCTCCTTATAACTCTTCTGTTTCCCACTCTCTCCTATCTTTCTACTGTTGCTGTTTCTCGTTCTTTCCCCCCTCTCTCTGTATATATATATATATATATATATATATATATATATATATATATATATATATATATATATATATATATATATATATATATATATATATATATATATAATTGTGCATTTGGGCCACAATCCTTATTTCGTACAAGTCTGATGGCAGACATGTGAGAAGGCACTGAGCTTAAGCTTTTTCCTAAATTTTACTTGAATTCGTACAAGTAATTTCTGGAACTAAAAACAATTACATATTCTATGTATCCGAGCGCTTTCGTTTGTTCTGTTAGCCATTGCTAAGGATGTTTATATATATATATATATAGAGAGAGAGAGAGAGACAGAGAGAGAGGTTTGCGTGTGTCTTGGATATCTCGATATATATATATATACAGATATAAGTCTATATTCATTATTTACATTATTCATATTTGTCGCCATATTTATTACAACGTTTCGGCCTTCTTCAGGTGGTTGGAATGTCGAACTGAACCCTTTATTTCTCTGGTGTAGACAGTTCGAGTTCCACGAACCATGTTTATCTTCTGTTAAAAGTTCTCCACTGCCTTAATCGGGTATTGAACTCACACTCTTTGGGCCCTGTCACTGGATCTAACCAACGCCTTTATCCACTGTGCCATGTGTCCTTGAGGACATTTTTGTGTATGAATTTCTCGGTATTATAAACCTAATGTCTTCAGCAACCATTTTTACCAGTGCTCATATTGCAGATTTTGCTGTTATCATTGCATATTTTTTTTACCAGAGCTCATATTGCAACTTTTTGGTATTATTATCGCTTTTCTCTGGCACTCCTTATTACTGGTTCCCATATTGTATTCATTTATATGCTTGGCCGGCTCAGGAGATTTTTGTGGCCTAGCATATATGCTGATTCCTTAAGTTTACGAATTTTCCAATGGTGTTCCTTGTCTATGATCTCAACCTTACTCGACAGAGGGCGGTGATATCCCTTTTCTCTCCATATGTGTTCAGCCACGACTGATTTTTCCACTTCCCCTCGTGTTACAGCTTTCTGGTGTTCTTGAAGACTTACCGTAAGAAGGGGGCGGCCTGTCTCCCCTTTATATTTCTTTCCACAGCTGCACGGGATAGTGTACACACAGTCTTTAGTCATATTCTCCTCTATGGGGGGGTCTTAGTCGGGAGAGATATCTGCGAAGTGTCATCAAGCTTTTGAAGGTTGTCATGATGTTATATGGACTGCAGATCCTTTGTATTTTCTCTGATAACCCCTTCACATTTTCTGAGTGTTGTTATCCTGCTCTTGTACACACCTATCCAAGTTTTTTGAGGCTGCTGCCATGTACTCTGGGTAGGTTTTACGTTGTAGAGTACTATTTATACTGACGAATTCTTTATCTAATCTCTGAGTCGCCACTTATGACTTTTGCTCGATGGTGTAAGCAGCGGACGACCCCTTTCTTTACGTTGTATGGATGGTGGGAGTTGAAATTGAGGTACTGTCAGGTGAATGTATGTTTACGGTATACGGATGTCTTGAACCCATTCTCTGTTCAAGATATTAGAACATCCAGAAATGGGGGTGTGTTGTTACTCTCTTTCTCCATTGTGAATTGTATCGAAGGTCTTAGTGAGTTCAAATGGTCCAGTAGAACCTGAACATCTTCCTGGTGTGGCAAGAATATGAAGGTGTCATCTACGTACCTTAACCATATAGTTGGCTTTAGAGATATAGATTATAATGCCATTTCCTCAAAGTATTCCATGTATATATTCGCCATTGTTGGTAATAATAGCGAGCCCATTGCTAATCACTCATCCTGTCTATATATGTGTGATCTCATTCCGAAGTGTGTTGTTTGTGTACAGAAAGTCAACATCTCCATCAGATTATCTATTGGAATACTGGTCCGTTCTTCTAGGGATGAGTCAGGGACCAATCTGTCTCTGACTACTGAGAGTGCTTCCTCCGTGGGTACCTTGGTGAAAAAACTCACCACGTCCAAGCTCACCAACTGGTTGGATAGGATAGGAGCATCTTTGATTATTTCTATGAAGTGGGCGAAGTTTCGGACATATGAAGGAGACTTTCCAATCAATGGGTCAATTATATCTACAAGGAAACGACTCAGAGGGTGGCACACAGTGCCTTGGCAACTAACTATTCGGCCTGAGCGGAATACCGTCTAGTAATAAGGAGTGCCAGAGAAAAGCGATAAAAAGTTGCAGTATGAGCTCTGGTAAAAACATGATGTGATAACAGCAAAAATTGCAATATGAGCACTGGTAAAAAAGTTGCTGAAAACATTAGGTTTATAATACGCAGAAATTCATACACAAATGTCCTCAAGGACACATGGCACTGCGGATAAAGGTGTTGGTTGGATCCAGTGACAGAACCCAAAGAGTGTGAGTTCAATACCCGGTTAAGGCAGTGGAGAACTTTCAGAGGGAAATTAACAGGAAATAACTGATAACTGACATCCATTAAACATGGCACGTCGAACTAGAACAGTCTACCCGAGTGAGCGAAATAAAGGGTTCTGTTCGACATTCCAACCACATAAAGAAGGCCGAAGCGTGCAACGGCCGAAACGTTGTAATAAATATGGCGACAAAGATGAGGACAATAGTCCGAATAATGTAAATAATGTACATAATACCACATCTCAGAAATATAGACAAGTCTATATTCCTTCGGGTTTTATGCGTTCATGTCTGTGTATACATTCTTTTCTTTATCATTTCCTACATTTCATTTTCTTTCGGAAATGAAGAGCGGCTTTCCACGTCTCACAGTTTAAAGATCAGAGAGCCCAATCTAACTTGGTATGTAACTCATAGACGACAAGCAAAGAATTCCAAATTCCAATAGTACGAAGATGGTCATAAAAGACTAAGCTGGAATTTGAATGGCGTATGCTGGTTCCATCGATCGCCCGCTACCTGCATGTAGATACATGACACTTCATAGGACTTTTAAAGAAAACAAGTCGAGTAGGGTAACGCTGCTATTTATTATTTAAAATATTTAAGAATATCTTACACATTTTATTTCATTTTCTATATTCTTCTCGTGAGCCGTTTATTTTCTGGATTTTTTTTCAAATGTTTTTTGACGGCTATGTTGGCCTATATGTCAAGAGTAGTTCATATTGAGATAATCCCGTACGGACATGGTATTACTTGTGATTCTGGATTCAATAAAATGCATCGCTATTTTGCCTTTGTAAATTCCCATCCGAACCTCAAGAAATATTTAAACATAAGACAGATCATATTCAAAGAAATGAAAAGATAATACAAAAGCGAAATAATTTAAGTAAATGGTAGATATCTGTAATAAAAACATCGTAGCCATCACCAATATAATTGCTCATCGTGGAATCAATAGAAGGAACATATGCCTGCAAAAAGCCGATCAAGTGTGAAAGGTAAAATAAATTTCAAGAAATAAATGAAATAAAAATAAATACTGAATCCTAATTTGTCCATCCGGTAAGTTCCCCCAAAACGATGAGCTTTTTGTTGATTGGGTTGGAAGACGAATTTTGTTTCTGAGAGGTTAGAACAGATGATATTAATATTATTCTAAATTTCCATCGTACGTTTACCTGAAATTGAGAACATTCATTTGTTCTCCAACGGAGTAAACTTGTTATGAAATATTTATTTTTAATGTTACAATCTAGCGAAATTCCATGCAGTGATTCGCAACACTGTCTTCTTGGAAATTCGGATCACTTCCGACTACTGATATTTCCTTCCAATCATTTATTAAACAGTAACCCCCTATTCATAAGACCCATTTCCGTTACCAGCAGGATTATTGGGACTCCCTCCAGGATTTTCATCGACACGCCCCCTGGATTGATATTTTGAACTGCAAGTAGAGAATTTTGTCACTGATGTTTCCTATTTGGTCAAAGCCTGTATGGATGCTTTCATTCCAATTTACACCAGCACACTCCACCGTCATAGAACTCCTATTTGCGGCCATGCCATTGTGACAGCTCCCGCCATAACAGATGCTGATCCGTTGCCGCTGGTAATACATATAAACGAGTCATCGGAGGAGCTAAATCTCTGTTGGCCGAGAGAATTAGGCACTGGATTGCCTCTAAAAAGTTGGTCGCCGTGATTACTGGCGGCTCTTTAATAGTGTGTTAAATAAGTGTAAATACTCTATCCTTGCTCTCTTCGTCTGGTGTTAACATCTTCTTCTGATAAAGTTGAATGTTTTGTTCGTAATTTGTCCGTAAACTCTACCCTTGACTCATTTGAAGTAAACTTATTTAACTTCGCACAAAGAACTGAGTCTCTGTTGAGTGATATCCATATAAACCCTCCTCTGGTTTCTGCTATCATCTCTAACCAGGATCCCTATAAAGCATGGGGAGCTGATGGCATCCTTGTAATACTCATTAAGAAGCGTTTTTCCAAACTGGCTCCAGTTCTCTCTAAACTGTATAAGAGTCACCATGCCTCTTTCTTTGCTGCCTGCTGTAAGTCATCATCTGTTGTCCCAGTTTTTAAGAACTCTGGTGAGCCGTCCGACACTTCCAACTGCTGGTCTATTCGCCTTCTACCTATTTTGGGGAAACTGCTAGAGGTCATAATCAATGCCGAAATTGTTAAGCTTCTCACATCGCAGCGTCTTTTTTCAGTCAAGAAATACGGTTGTCCTTTCTCCAAGTCATCTACTGATGTACTGACAATAATTGCGGAAAACTCCTGTCACTCTCTAGATGAGAATGGTGAAACGCGACCGTTATCTTTGAACATTTTGTAATTTTTCGAAAGCGTTTGGCATACACGTCTTCTTTACAAACTGAAAAGTTACGGCGTCTCCAGACTAATTTTTGAACTGATCCAATCTTTCATATGAAATTGTGAAATGCAAGTAATACTGATCGGCTAGTCTTCCAGTTTCGTTCGTACTAATGCAGGTGTCCCCCAGGGCTCCCCCTTTATCCTACTTTGTTTTTAATTTTTCTTTAATGTCCTTCCTGATGGCATCAATTCTCAACTTGGTATCTACGCCAAGGAGACACAAGCATTTACTCCTGTCTCGATAATAAGTCTGATCAGTTTGATAAGATCAAAATGGCAGCTGATATCCAAAACGAATTTCAGTCTGTTGTTAACTGAGGCAGAGACTGGCTTGTTAACTTTAAAGCTTCCAAAACTAAACTGATTTCTATTAAAAGTCTGAGAGCGCTGAGCCTAACCATCAGGAAAGTGAATCGTTGAACGTCCGCGGTTTAAGGTTTCTCGGCTGACATGAAGTGGAAAGACTATCTTGAATCCATTGCTAGGTTAGCTGCTAAGAAAACTGTTTCGTGCTAGGCAAATTTCCTCTCCAGAATCTATCTTACATATCTATAAATCTACCATTAGTCCATACTTAGAATATTACTGTCACATTTGGTCCGGTGATCCTGTTATTTACCAAGTGTCCCTTGATAAAATCAAAAGAAAAATTATCAATATTATTAATCCTGTTCTGGCGACCTGACTTCAGTCTTTTTCACATCACAGTAAAGTTGCTACAATGTGCTTTTTCTATAAATCCTTTCATGGGAATTGTTCAAATCAGGTCTTCTCTATTGGTGGATAGACTCTTTGAATTTAAGCGTAATACTAGACTGTCAATGAGTTCTCATCAATTTACAGTTGAGTTGACTAGATGCAACGGTATGTCTCTTTTCCCGCACTTCTCGCTTGTGGCATTCCCTTCTGGCTCCATGCTTTTTCTGTAAAGATTTAAGTATTATATCAATCGTTATCTACTGTCCTCCTGGTTACTCTTTTTTTTTTGTTCTCACTCCGTAGTAATCTTTCTGTTTCTAACTCTTCCATACCCAGTAAACCCCCTTGTAGCTTTACTGGCTTGCTTTTGGCTAAATCGATTAAAAAAACACCTGATTACGTCTCAAAGGCTGCTATTTGACTCTAGGTTCGGGGAGGATATCCGTGTCTTTCTACAACCCAGAATGAAAACTGAATGAAACAGACTCAATTGGAATCTGAACTTGGATAACTGATTATTGTTTTCCACTCCAATAACTGTTTCGTCATACACGACTCAATGAAAGAGTTGTTGATAGAGTAAGATTATTTATTTATAATGTCAAATTATAAAGATTAATTAATTGACATGTTAAATAAGAAAACATTTCATCTCCAGATAGAAAATTAATTTCTTTGCCATTTGAATCCATGTTTATGCATATGCTTATATGAATAAAGCGTCATAGAATGCAATCATTTTGACAAACGATGTTATTAAAATGTTTTATTCTTAAAGGTCGTTTTTCCCGTTTCAGTTTTGTATTTGCAGGTGTGCAAAATATGTGCCTCAGAATTATAAAGTATAATTAAAGCACATATGCACATTACATTTGAAATGCGAATTGTGTGTTTCCGTTTCTGCTGATACATGTGTTTATAAAAAAAATTAACCAATCGAACAATGTTAAAGTTTAATGGACGCAGGTAGAGTAGAAATCGTTACTTCCTGCAAAACAGAACATGAAACCGAATTTCATTACTTACATCCTATTTATCATTCTATTTATTCTAAGCAAATGTTAAAATGTTTAAAGAATTAAAACAGAATCGTTTCACCAACGACGAATTCCTATTTTACGCTTCAAAAGCAATGATATATATATATATCTATCTATCTATCTATCTATCTATCTATCTATCTATATATATATATATATATATATATATATATATATATATATATATATATATATATATATATATATATATATGGGATAGGATATATAGGATTCTAAATGAAATAATAATAATAAAAACCTAAGAATATTAATCTACAACCCAGTATGTCTGAAGATTTCGTTCAAAAAAAAAAAAAATATATATATATATATGACCCTCCCCGTCTTTTACCACAGCTATGTGTTAATTAGTCCGATGTTTATCAGTATATCATTATTATCTCTAAACATTTAATTCGTATAATTCAAAAATATGTTCTGCCTGTAATGGGTTGATAAACAGTAGAAAAAGAAATCAATAAAAAAACATTAAAAAATAAAGCAACTGAAAAACAGAGCAAGGAAGAAGGAAAATAAGGAAAATGAGAAAGGAACAGTTGCATTGTTCCTTCTTTTTTACAGTCTTGACACCGTTGTTCAATGTTGCTCAACGTGATTTCATTGAAGAACAGACAGGCGGAAATATTCTTTTGAAAATCAAAAACGGACAAACAATATTAAAAAACAATTAAAAACAATAAACCCTTTACATTCGACATACTTTAAATTTAATTTTTATTCTACTACTTTAACATTTATCCTTTTGTGTTTTATTTTATTTTTGTCAATAGGAAAAATATTTTCCAAATAGGAATCCATATAAAATCTTGTTTTTAGTTGTCATCCTGACTGCAGGAAACCCTGAAGCCTGACCAATACAAACAGGAAACGGAAATGACAATGTCTAACAAGATGTCATGAAATAAGCGGAAGAATAAAAGACAATTTGGACAAGAACTCATTCACACAGAAAGAAGCATGTGACATTTTTCCAGGTATTGATATGAAATAAGTTTAGATATCTATAGAACAACTGTCTGCCTTATTACCATCTTCACTTTCTGCTTATCGTTAATGTTTCTGTTCCTAATTCTTCCACATCTTGTAACCTCTTATGTTTTTGTGACATTACTGCCTTGCTTGGGGTGATTGTATTTTGAAAGAAAAGAACTTTGACTGAAATACAAACGGGTTTCTTTAATCATTATGTTAAGTCAACTAGCATAAGGTCAAGATTTATGGGATGTTAGGTCGATCTCAATAGACAACGTAAAAATAAATTTAAATACATCCAAATATATAAATAAACTAACAACCGATTACGATAAAGTAGCCGTTTAATAAAAAAAACAACAAAAAAAACAAATAAAGATAACCAACCTAAATAGATAAATTAAAAACTGTTCCCACCTAAATAATAGTCAGAAAAAACCCACAACATCACACCTCAAAATTCAACAAACAGATTTAATCAATGACAAATAAACAAATATATAAGATAAAAAATAAAAATGAAAACAAACAAAAACAAACAATTTGACCCAAATAAATAAGCGAACAATCAACTTCCGGTAAATGACGGCCATTATAGACTACCAACAATAAGCTATAGAAACAATTTTTTACTACGTTAACCAAAAACACCGATCAAAATAAAAGAATAAATAAATAAATATATAAGATAAAAAGTAAAAATAAAAAAAACAAACCAAAAACAAGCAAAATAATTTGACATAAATAAATAAACAAATAAGCGACTTCCGGTAAAAGTAACCGCCAAAAATAGACTACCCATAATGCACCACTGACCCTTATATAAATAGCCGAGAAAAATAACAGCACTAGTCGCCTGACGATAGCACTAGCATGAAACAGACTGTCGCCTCTAAGTGCTGACTTCCATGTCCACTTTTATATATATATATATATATATATATATATATATATATATATATATATATATATATTTATTTATTTAAACAACAGGGACGCCATTTTATTAATCAAACTTTTTTAATTATAGACATGAACACCTGAGATATCTTTCGGCCAACACTTATTCATAGGTAACGCGTTGGCACATTATTTATTAGTATAAAGGGGACACATATATTGAAATATTTACTAAAATGGAAGAAAAATCCGAACTCGTTTAAAATTAAATTTATTGAAAATATAATTAAAACGTAAGGCGGTGTAAATCTCAGCTGAGAAAGAGTTAATAAAAGGGAAAAAAATTTAACTTACAATCCTTCCAAGAGTTTTAATGATCTTGTGAAATGGTCTTTTTGTCTGCATAAATTTGGGCGATGTAATTTTAAATATACACTTTCCAAAACACGTAAATGAAATTCGGTTTGGACGCTGTGCAGGACAAAAAAACCAAGTGTCCTGATAAGCAGAGGCACGGTCCTGGTTATCCATCAAATGTTGGTCAATAGCCGACTCCTGGACCGACTGAGGAATTCTATTCCTGTGTTCGAGATTACGTAGATGTGAGGGCACATGCTCAGAAACGCGCGTTTCCAAACGAAGACCAGTCCGTCCTATATATATATATATATATATATATATATATATATATATATATATATATATATATATATGTATATATACCCAAGTATAGGATTGGTGTATACGGAATAAATTCCAATAACCAAGAATTACTATTCTTAAAAGAGTGCTCAATACAGAGTAGAGCAGATATAATTACTTATTTCAAAATTATAACATAAATATGTTATAAAATCACTACAAAAATAGCCATTTTGTTTTAACACCTCCGGTGTCT
Source organism: Acanthosepion esculentum (assembly GCA_964036315.1). Lineage (NCBI taxonomy): Eukaryota > Metazoa > Mollusca > Cephalopoda > Sepiida > Sepiidae > Acanthosepion > Acanthosepion esculentum. The sequence goes on along the minus strand of OZ038489.1, from coordinate 120,570,595 downwards.
TATCAAGTGATGATGTTGAATGTAGAATAAAGGGTTTAAAAGTTTCAAATTAATTAACGATCCTTCGCAAGGGGAAAACGCTGTTACATAAGCTGGACTGACCAATCAAAATACAAGTATACGAGAATTCAAAAAACTTGACAACGAAGTAAGGTTATAATAGCTATTAAAAGCTTTAAATTTGGGGTTATACTAAAATAGAATTTATTCTAACCAATAAGTATTAAATTATATGATTAAATTTAAAATTAAAACTAAAAGTAAAAGAATTACCAATTTTAAAATCAAAATTTAATCTCTATTAAGTTAAAATTATAAAATCACTGATGAGAAAAGAAAAAGTACATATGTTATTCAATTTATTTTTTCATTGAAATTACGTTAGAATAGAGGTTAAGATTCGACTGGTCTTCCTGACGAAATGGATACATTTTAATTCCAAGTGCGTATATATATATATGTATATATATATATTTCCGCCCACCAATTAACCGTTGGAACAATACAATAAACCTACTCATAATGCAGCATTTACCAGCATATATAAATAATCTCTCCAAAGCAGAGCACCCATGGCCAGAAATTCACATTAAGCATGAAATTGACTGTCGTTGCTGGGTATTGATCTTAATATCCATTTCTTTATTTAATTACGTTCTATTCCTTTAACCTATAAATATAGCATACCTTAAAACTATGATTTTATCATATATATATATATATATATATATATATATATATATATATATATATTATAAATTAATAGATTTAAAATATGGTTTTACCGCTACACAGTGATAACCATGTTTCAGAAATGGAAACATGGTTATCACTGTGTAGCGGTAAAACCATATTTTAAATCTATTAATTTATAATATTAATGCTCTGTAAATTTAAATTTACATAGAGCACTATTGTGTAAAAATAAAAATATCTATAAGAACACCGGATTTTATATCTTACTGTTCTTTCCTTTTTATTTATATATACATATATATATATATATATATATATATATATATATATATATATATATATATATATATATATGATAGAAATTATTAGGAGGATTTGATAATTAAAATTAAGTAATTCATCGAGTCTGAAAAAAACTCAACAAAATGCACAATGCACTGGACGGCCGTTTCGTCCTATATTTGGGACTCATCAGGTTTCAATTCTCGGTAGTAGATGCGCACTGCCGATGAGTCCCAAATATAGGACGAAACGGCCGTTCAGTACTTTATGCATTCTGGTGAGGTTTCAGACTTGATGAATTACATATATATATATATATATATATATATATATATATATATATATATATATATACAGACACACAAAGAGACACACACACAGAGATACATATATATATATATATATATATATATATATATATATATATATATATTGTTGTAAAACGCTAGACGAAAATTTACTGTGAATGAACTAGCGTTTAAAGCACTTCCTAAATATAATCTTTTTAATGAACTGTTTACTCTTTTAATTCGTGTAGCATTTATATGTAAACATTGTGGTAATGTCTCCTTAAAGTGATCAGTTAATAAGTTTAACGTGTTGCCTTTGTTAAAATGTCTCGTATAGATGATAGAGTAAATCCCTCCTTAGTGTTTTGACTCGATATTTTGTTTTTTATTGATAAAGACTTAATGATTTAGATGCAGTTGTGAGAAATTCTATTCTCACAAAGTGGGATTTTTAATAACAAAGATGATGGAGAAAGAAAAAATGATCTAAATAAAAACGGCGAAATTATATACTCTAAACAAATTTGAAAATTCAATTTAAATTTCCCAGTGCCTCTTGTTCGTGCGCATGTGAAGTGGTATAAGTGTAAATAAACTAATTTCAATGAAATCCTTAAGTATGAAACAGATTGTCGCTGCTGTTTGTTGACTTCAGTGTCTACTTTTATATTTACTTACGTTCTATCTCTGATCACATTAAACTATGAGTATAGAATACATAAAACTATATATATATATATATATATATATATATATATATAATAAATTAATTGATTTAAAATATGTATTTTCTTCGCTACACAGTGATAACCATGTTTCAAAAATGGAAGCTAAAAGCTTCGAATTTAATTTTGTTATTAAATTAAAGACATTAGTTCCATTTCCTCGTCAAACGAATTTTGGAGACCACCGGATTTTATATCTTACTGTTCTTTCTTTTTATTTATATATATACACACACACACACACACACACACACACACGCACATATATATATATATATATATATATATATATATATGAAATTCTCCAGCACTCAATCTTTCACGGAAATGGTGTACTCCACCACGCACTTCGCCGTGTAATCCTGATAAACACGGCTGTCTGTTGATCTTTTTTTACCTCTATATTGACTCATATCGTACTCTACAGCTCTGCCCTTTCATCAGAACCGATCATGCGGTAATGTCTGTAAATATCACATTCCTCTCTCCCATCAACCGTGAATCTTTCTACCTACAGAATATTTTTATGTTACCAACACGACGATTGGTACTCCTTCCCTGACTTCATTAGCGAAATGAAGTTTCTAATTATCCCGTTCTAAAAATGTATCACTAGTGTCTCTTCCTGGTAGAAAACCGGCATCGAAGCTTTCATTCCAACACGGAAATACCAAATGAAACCACGCTCACCATCTTCTTTCTCATCTTCATACACAGCCACTGCCGCCCACAGGAATCACTTCTTCTAGCTATGCTTAAGCAACACGCATGACTGTAACAGATATCTCCTTGTCACTGCTCGTAATGACTGTAAGCGTGTCCTCAAATAATCGAAGTTACTGTTTGATAGAATGAAACAATGAATAGGCTCTCAGATGCTTGTTTCTAAGGAATACTGGCGGCTCTGCAAGAGGGTGATGAACAACAGTGAATCCTCAATCCCTCCTCACTTGAATCAAGTTGTGCTGCAACATTTGAAAGAATGAAACAATGAATCGTCTCTCAGATGCTTGTTTCTAAGGAATACTGGCGGCCCTGCAAGAGGGTGATGAACAACAGTGAATCCTCAATCCCTCCTCACTTGAATCAAGTGGTGCTACTACATTTGATAGAATGAAACAATGAATAGGCTCTCAGATGCTTGTTTCTAAGGAATACTGGCGGCTTTGAAAGAGGGTGATGAACAACAGTGAATCCTCAATCCCTCCTCACTTGAATCAAGTGGTGCTGCAACATTTGATAGAATGAAACAATGAATCGTCTCTCAGATGCTTGTTTCTAAGGAATACTGGCGGCTCTGCAAGAGGGTGATGAACAACAGTGAATCCTCAATCCCTCCTCACTTGAATGAAGTGGTGCTGCAACATTTGAAAGAATGAAACAATGAATCGGCTCTCAGATGCTTGTTTCTAAGGAATACTGGCGGCCCTGCAAGAGGGTGATGAACAACAGTGAATCCTCAATCCCTCCTCACTTGAATCAAGTGGTGCTGCAACATTTGACTCATATACAGTAGCCATGCCTGATTAATCCCCTAAAAAGCGGGCTCTAATGAGTGATAAGTGCATCACCTCTGTTTTTAGACATCGTTTCTAAATTAGATTCGAACAAGTCAAGCGTATGTAACGGATACCTGTCATCATCCTAAAAGGAAATGTGCTGAAGAGTTGTTTCCAGTTCTCTCGAAACTCTTTAACAATTGCCTCACTGCATCCTGTTTTCCAGATTCATGCAGTACCTCCTCTTTAGTTGCTGATTTTAAGAACACTGAAGAATACTATGAAATTGTTGCCCAAATTACTTTTTAAGCATTTCACCCCAAGCAAGGCGGGACTTCACTAGCACGCAAGGCGTTACAGTGAGTTGGAGCGATAGCAAATAGGAGTAATAGAGGAAAGGATGAAGAAAAGGATAGGGGATAGACCAATTCATCTGGAGACGTCGATTGACATTACATTTGAATAGTTGAAGATTATAGCTATCAGGGAAACAGAAGGGAGAATTCGACAGTCCAGAGGTGTGAGACATGAAACTATTGGAGTAGAAGAGACGGCTACATTTAAAAGTTTGGACAGTGAAAGGGTGAGAGCGAGATGCCAGCTTAGTAGAATGCTTAAATTCATGAAGTCTGGAAACCAACGAATGCAGCTCATCGGAGCAGTTACCATGAAAGTATTTGTAAAAAAGACAGAAGGAGGCGAAGGCACGTCAGTGAGAGTGCGACTGCAAACAAGATGCCAGATCAGGGCCAGCTACATTACATATCCGTCTCTGGATTTCATCAAGAACCTTGAGACAAACAGAAGGGGCTCCAGAACATATATGGCAGTAATACTCCATGCAAGGGCGAATGGTTGATTTGTAGATTTGAAGGATCGACTCCGACGAGAAAAAAATGCTGGCGAGGCACAGGGAGCCAATTTTCTTTGCGGTGGTCGAAGCTATTGACTCAATGTATTTGTTCCATCTCAGGTCAGCAGTCAATGTGAGACCGAGTCTCTTACCGCCTTTAGGCAAATAATTCGAGTCTCAAATCAATGCTGAATAATCTTTCTGCTCAGGAACTATTTTAGGCAAGCAATATAGCTGTCATTTCACCAGGTTTTCCGCTGATGGATTAACCGCCATCACTGAATTTGTATATCAAGCTCTACATAACAACGGTGAAGATAGTGCCATGGATCTAGATATGATGAAGATGTCTGACAGGGTTAAAGCCTGCTGTCTTTCTACATACACTACAAGGTTACTGTGTCACAAGATATATGTTTGGTTTAATTCAATCGTTCTTGTCTAATCATGAAATGAGGGTCGTGTTGAACGGGATTACTTTTAGATCATTTCACACGAAAGAGGGTTCCCCAAAGGATTTATCCCGCATCGTACGCTGATATTTATCTAGAATCTGCTCGATGTCAACACTTCTCAACTAGACATTTATGCACTATTTACATTATTCGGAATATTGGCCTTATATTTGTCGCCATATTTATTACAATGTTTCGGCCGTTGTACGCTTCGGCCTTCTTCAGGTGGTTGGAACGTCGAACTGAACCCTTCTAATTCTCAAGGACACATGGAACAGTGGATAAAGGCGTTGGCTAGATCCAGTGACAGGACCCAAAGAGTGTTAGTTCAATACTCGATTAAGGCGGTAGAGAACTTACAAAGGGGAATTAACAGGAGATACTGATAACTAACATCCATTAAACATAGCACGTGGAACTAGAACAGTCTACCTCAGTGAGGGAAATGAAGGGTTCATATTTCGATATTCCAACCACCTGAAGAAGGGCGGAGTGTACAACGGCCGAAACCTTGTAATAAATATGGCGACAAAGATGAGGACAATAGTTCGAATAATGTAAATAGTGTACATAATACCTCATCTCAGAAATATAGACAGATACTGTAGGTATTTATGCAGATGACACTGCCATTTACTCCTGTCTCAGTAGTAAATCCGACAGATCTGATTAAGTAAAACTGGCAACAGATCTTACAAATGACATCCAATCAGTGGTTAACTAGATCTTGTTAAATATTGATGCCTGCAAAACAAAACCGAAATCATTTAAACAGCACAGTGAACCTTTTCTGGCTATCATCAGAATGGCTGACACTAGACTCCAGGGAAGCAGGACACTACGCCTACTTCACCTCGCGTTTTCCACTGACATGAAGTAGACCGATTATATCGAGTCTAAAGCTGCATCTACAGTAAGAAATATCCGATCTGTGACGTATCAGAAAAAATACTCGTTAGGATCCTTAGAATCCATCTTGTATATTTACAAATTTACCATCGTCCATGCATTGAATATTGTTGCTACATCCAAAGATAGATCTGTGATTTAATCGGTCCTGACCAGGCATCTCGACTTCAGTCACTTTCTCACCGACGCGACGTAGCTTCCCTCTGTCTTTTCTACAAATATTTTCATGGCAACGTCCCTGACGAGCTTTTTTCCATGGTACTCCGAATAGATGAATTTAAGCGTGCTATTAGATTGGCATCGAGCTCCAACCATTTTACTAATGATATAACTAAATATAACCGCCACTTCTACTCCAAGAGTTTCTTTTCACCCACTTCCCGTCTGTGGAACTCCCTTCCGTTTACTTACTTCCCTGATAACTTCAATCCTCAAAGATTGAAATGCAATGTTAATCGCATTCTTTTGTCTTCTTAAACCACGTTCAACTTTTTCCATCTTCTCATTCCTCCCTATTCTCAGTCTACTCTTTAACATATACTCCTGCAACCCCCTACGAATTAGTGGCATTACTGTCTTCATTAGGCTGAAATTATATATATATATATATATATATATATATATATATGATTTCTCTGTATCCTTGGTATCCGTAAATTATGAATTTCCCTTACAGTTAAAACTGTAAATTTAAAAATAAGTTACTCCAAAATTTGCTTGAGGATTAAATTGAACTAATGTTTTTAATTTAAGTAAAAAATTAAATTTGAAGTTTTTCGCTTCCATTTTTGAAACATGGTTATTACTGTGTAGCGAAAAAACACATTTTAAATCAGTTAATTTATAATATTAATGCTCTGCAAATATACATTGAGCACTATTTTGTAAAAAATAAAAATATCAATAAGAACATCGGATTACATATCTTACTACTGTTCTTTATATTTATGTAAATATATATATATATATATATATATATATATATATATATATATATATATATATATGAAATGGCTTTAAATTTACAATATTATTTTTATTCACTTTTGAGTGGTAGTTTTAAATTGATGTAAGGTGATAGAGAGAGAGGGGGAGAACGACGTCAGATATAAAAGGAAGGAAGAGCTAGGAATAATTTTAAATTTATTTTTATTCAAATTCTTAAGTTTAAGAGATAGGTTAAGGACCAGACATAGACCTATATATATATATATATATATATATATATATATATATATATATATATATATATATATGTATATGTGTGTGTGTGTGTGAGGGTGTTTGTGTGTGTGTATGCACGAGGTTTTGCGTTTGTGTGTAAATATATTACCTTTTAATAAAAAAAAAGTAAAATGTTAAAGAAACTTTCTACTAATTAGATACCGAAACACCTGAGCAGAAATATTTCAATGGAAATGTTAAACAAATAAGATTTAGGACAGAATGAACTGGAGATTAAACTTGGCTTTACTAATATGAATCTGAAGACAAAGCTCAGTGAAGAAATGATTACTCAAAGGTGGGAAAAATGCAGTCAAAGCGATCAAGTCGATTACGAGGATTCGTTATAGTGACCAGATTCTGGCACGATGAAGACATTTTGCTAGTTGACATTCTAGACGAGGGGAAAGACTAACACCTGATTCTTTCCATTGAATACTGTGGCGTATATGATCTGGAGCACCCACAGTTAATTTCGAGGTCCTCGCCAAAATTAAGAGACGGATATGGAATGTGATATGTCCTGATCGTCTACATACACTCTCTGTCTTTTCTACAAATATTTTCCTGGCAATCGCTCAGACAAGCTATATTCATTATATATAAAAAGTTGTAGCCTCTGTTTGTCTGTTTGTTTTGCTATCAAAATCCTCCTAGGTTTGGGGATAGACACCCACAATCATATATATTCTGAAACTACATTACCAAGGGTACTTGAATGAGTATAATTCATTAGGATCAAAAGAGGGCGCTTGGTTGGGGAGCACAAATACGCCTACTTATTTTATTTCCCTTTGAGACAAATTAAATTTAAATTTGAATAAATGAATGAATCCTAGGAAAATTGGATATCTATATTTCATTTTGTCAAATAGCGTCCCTGGAAAACACACCCACACTGATTTTTCACTTCGATTTAAATTAGATTTAAAATCGAACAAGTGAATGAATCTTATCCAAAATATAGAAGGAGAATGCCAGAAGATGGAATTCATATTGGCAAGATCAAAACGAGAAAATATAGAAGTCAAGATGAGCAAGAAATCACCAATCAGCTGGTAGTACCTTGCATACGTATTTGTTGCGATAATTCAACGGTAGTTGAAATTCAACTGATGCTGAAATCTGCCAATCAGTTCATTCAATCAAGTATTGCTTCAAAAGTATACCAAAGGGTTCAGTTCAAGCTGCTATTGCACAAACCCACCACAGAATTTTCTTCTCTCTTTGATTTAAATTAAATTATAATTTGAACAAGGCAATGATTGCTATCAAAAAAATAGAATGAGAATGTCAGAAGATGGAATTCATATTGGCAAGATCAAAATGAGACAATAAGGAGGTCATGTTGAGCAGGAAATCACCAATCGGTGGTACGTTGCATACGTATTTGGTGCGACAATTCAACTGTAACTAACATTCAACTGATGATGAAATCTGCTCATCAGTTCATTCAATCAAGTATTGCTTCAAATGTACATCAAATGGTTCAGATCAAGCTGTTTTGCACAAAACAACCACTGAAATTTTCCTCATTATTATTTTTTTAAAATTAAATTTGAACAAGGGAATCACTCTTATCCAACATATAGAAAGAGAATTCCAGAAGATGGAGTTCACATCGGTAATATTGAAATGCATGATTTTCTCCACAAATTATAACAATGATTTAAATTCAATCATCATTTTCTTACAAAAAATGTCCGACACGTAGCAAGGCTTAGGTAACTTACCTAGTTTCTAATATGTTTTCATAGTTAAATGATTAGCTTTCCATTTATATTATATAAAAGAATCACATTTCCGTCTGTAATATATGTATTAATTACTGGGCTATTACAGTTTATGTCCATCTGAATGTAAAACATTTTATTTTATATGGATTTACATTATATACAAATAACCATTTTCTCCTAACGTGTCGTGTCTTCACTTTCTTTCTTCGGCATCTTCCCGATTTTATATATTTTTCTGTGTTAAAATTGTTTACGATGCATTCCGATATAATGCCATTATCTATATATTTACTGCATACATATAATACGCCTATTTTGTCAGTAACGCATGAGCTTTTAATCAACAACGACCATATTATACCTGATTGCATTTCTGTTAAGAATGTTAGGAATTTGTTTATAGTCTGCATAGAATCCAAAATCATCTCCGTGTCCTTGTGGGTGACAAACTACTTTCCCACCTTGCAACTCCTATTTCACAATGGAAAGTGCTCGAATGAACTGCATTCCTTGGTTCCGCGGGTTCTAACCTCCATGACGCTCGGACCCGCCATTCCACACCCATTGTAGCGAACCCCCACTTCTCTTCGTACTCCTTTGATGAGATGTAATTTCCATTCAAGCACATTCTTCCCATCAACCACTGCTCTGTGGAGCCGTTTTGCAATGGTTGCTTCCCGAATCACTACAATCATTACCTGTTCAATATTAACCATTATCTTCTGCACACACATGCATAAGCTGTGTCTCTTTAACACCCTGCCTTGGATGGACCCCGAGTCTTGTACACAGTGAACACCACTGTAATATATAAAGTGAAGCGTAAAAGTTAGTGAACCCCGAATACAATATTAAATGAATTTGTCGATTATTTCTAGATAATCAACAAATCTTAATTAAGCTATATATTCATTAAGATAAACCTTTATTGAATGAATTACAATCATTTTTTAAAATTATCAAGCTGCAATAAAAAATATTAATTACAAATTTAAATCATCAAAATCCGTCCAGGGACTACATGAAAATTGATTTTTCTAAAGTAATTTTCAAGGACGAATCTCGGGTGATACTTGATGGACCTGATGCATTGGCCAAAGGATTTTTTATGCGATAAAGATATATCGGTGGCGAAAGTGAGGCAGCAAAGAAGGTGGTAGTGTGATGTTATGAGATGGAATTCTCGACCAAAACAATTATTAAATCGATGAAGGTTTTAAACTGAAGAGTACTTATATTGCGATTTTATGGACATAAGGTTCTTTGAATGGTACAAGTTCGAATCGTGAATTTATGCATAACAATGATCTTTTTCAGGCATCTAAGCTTAGCCGGGAATGTGTCGATCCAAATAATACGATCGAAAATATATCGTCAATTGTGAAAATTAAATTAAATGAAGGTGACAAACAATATGACAACAAAGCAGAAATATGAAAGCACCAAATCGGAAACTGAAATTGTTGAAGTAAAAGAAATTAACAAAATCTCTGGATAATAGGTTACTAAAATTTAAATGCTCCCATGAAAATTCTGCCTCTTATCCTTTACATCGGTTCTGTAATTAAACGATATCTGTAGCATTGCTCTCGCTGTCTTCGGCCACCTTTCTGGATAATTCATGATTCTATCCTCACACGTTTCTCTTTCTTTCTTTTTTTCAGACTTCCAAAGAACTTATATTTTTTCCTGAAGAGAACTCTGTAAACTGGAATCGCAGATCTATAAACAGGAATTGGAATTTATTAAGTCGGAATAAATGGAAAATCAAAGATGCATTATGTTGTGAATATTAAGAATAAATGAAATGACACGCAGTGACCATTTTTGCATGGAACCTAACTGAGCAGCCTAGCTTAGGGTGCAGTGTAGCAATATTGCAAATGGCAGCATCTATATAAAATCGTCCTATTTGCAAAAATGCTTTAGGACAAACCCTACATGACTGCGATTTCAAATTTTTGATAACGTCTTTTAATTACGTATACTTTAAAATGATTTTAACGCTCACATTTCACAATATATTTAAAGTAATATCAACCGTAAAATTTACAGATTTACTTACTAATCAAGGTAAGCACGATTTGCTTTTTTTTTCTAAAACCTTTTTTGTTGTTTTCAATAACATTGGGAAATCACACATCCATTAATGATAACGTCGGACAGCAAAATATCACCAGCGAATGGGTGGATGATATTTACAGCCGATTTTCGTTAAACATCCGACGTTTATTGGTTTTTCATTTCATTTTATGCTTGTCTTCTGTTTACTTGTTATTCTTTACGACCAACGCATTGAGAAAAATGTTCTTAATTTGGCGGAAAATAGGGGAAGAAAATGAGACGAGTTTTGAATTGGAAAGTAAAACAAGCAGACAGGAAAAGAAGTTCAGTCCGGAACGGGGGAGAAGTCAAGTTTGAAGAATCAATGATCAAGTCGATACTGCTGGAAAGTACAACAAATTTCAACTCACTCCTCGTTTCTGAATACATATATCGTCGTTGTATTGTTGTATTTTAAATTCACTATTTTTCTTATCATCTTTTCCGTTTTCTCATAATATATATATATATATATATATATATATAATTATTTATTTGAATATTACAACATAAATATGTTATAAAATCACGACAAAAGTAGCCATTTTGTTTCAACACTTCTTGTGTCTTGTCAAGTGATGATATAGAATATAGATTATATGGTTTCAAAAGTTTCAAATTAATCAACGATCCTTAGCTAGGTGTAAACGCTGTTACATAAGCTAGAGTAGCCAATCAAACTTGGGTATATACATATATATATATATATATATATATATATATATATATATATATATATATATATACATATATATATATATATATATATACATATATATATATATATATATATATATATATATATATATATATATATATATTAATAGTCAGAGTTGGATCAGACCAGGGAACAGTAGTGTTAAAAATTTCTCAATACACGTGAGAAAGAAAAATAAGTAAAAATAAAAATAACATGTAGAGCTTTTAATTTTAAAAATAAGGAGGCCATGGTTTCGGCCTGGCGGTCTCGTCGGCCGATTCTTTTAAAATGAATACTTTAACGCTTTATTTAAAAAAAACACACAAACAACGCTAAATAATTATCTTTCAAAGAATATAACAGGCTTATAATGATTGAAAGACAGGGCATTGGGTGTAATGGGAAGAGAAGTTGAAAAGGAGGTGAAGGAAAAAATGGAACCGGACAGAAATAGCAAGTTTATTACTTATGTTTACAGTAAAACGGATATCAAATATGTAACTTAATTGTTATGGAGGATGGGAGACGTTTCTAAAGGGTAACAGTGGGGTATTTTATTTATATTTTTTTAACCGGCATCATGTTCACTTAATAAAAATTGTTTTATATGACGGCAAATGCTTAAAATGTCTGATTTTTTGTTTAAAATATTTGCTGTATCCGGGAATGTCATAAATGCGAATTTATCATATTGTCATAGTTTGCAAATTCGGGTATAATTATCATATGATTTTACCTTTTTAAAAATTGTCCACCTTTCGTCTGAGTCGGTGTTTTTTTTTTTCTTTAAATTCCACGTTTGGCAAGTTCAGTGGAGTATCAAAGGTTTGGTAGCTGAAAACCCGATATTTGATTGTACCATCTGCTCTTCTTGCAGTCTATATATGTTTTAATTTGACCTTTTATATTTATTACTTTTGCTTTATAAATAATAGATTCTCTTTTACAAACTCCATTTAATGGACATCTAATTTTATTTCTACAGTTGCATAAATTATTAGTATTATTTTGCTGCGCGTTGGTTTTGAGGTTTATGTTATTTTTTTCCTTTTATTATTGTATCTAAATTACTTGTGCAGCTGTAGCTTAATTTGACTGTATTTTTATTGAATATCTTATGTAATACTGAATTTTGGGGGAAGTGATTAAAAAGCAACTTAAAAAATAATTTACCTATATTACATTCCACCTCTAAGTTAAATGTGGGGTTAAACCAAATAATATTTTTCTTTTCCTCGAAATGGCATTCGTATCATGTTTAATGTGTTGAGGTTTAAAATCTAATTTTGCTTTGTGACCCTCTGCCTTTACGTTTATCTCTATTCTTTCTTTTTGTTTTCCTCAAAAATATTCTTACAAGAAGAGTTTTTGGATAGCCTAGACTCTATTCCATTGCGGATATGTTTAATTATAATTAGGTGTGGGATTGGATTTAATATTTACCTCTCTTAACTTTGCGTTAGGTTTTATACACGGGTAAGACACTGTCAGCGAGAAGGTTTAATTCAACGTCCAGATAGGTAACGATTTTTTATTTATTTATGTCGACTTTTATTTCAAAGCCGAGGTTTTAAAAGAGCTTAAAAAGCGCTTTTCTAATAAAGTCATTGGCTATTTTTGTTTGGTGCTTTCATTAGCCTGTCATCTCTTTATAGGCTGTAGTTGTTTATAAGGACGATCTTGTTGGTTTCATATAAAATATGCAGACTTTTTAGTTCAGAAATTTCGGCGTCATCAGAGGAACCTTGTGATTCGTCAAATCCGTCTTTTTTCGTTTTTAAAACCAGGTTGTTCTGTTGAAGCAATGTAAAATTATTTAAGTTTGGTCTGGTGATATTCCTACGAAGTCTTTGGCGAAATGCAGAGCCTCCAGTAAACATTTTTCTGATATAGATTAATAGAATTTCTTGATGTCATATTTTATAAATTTATGTTGATTTTTATTGTTGATTGTATGGAACCAAGAAATGCACTCACCTGTATCCTTCCATTGATTTGCTTGTGTGGCAGTTCTTAATGAGTCGCATAGTTTTATCAAATTTCTTCACTTATTTTACCCAGTTCAGTTTTGATAGAATTATGGGGACTACAAGAAGGATTGTTATGGAATTCTTCCTTGTGGACCTTTATGGTATGAAAAGCTTGCTTACTGTCAATTACATGGACCCTGTTACTTATCCCTGGTTTGGTAATGATATTTTTTACCTCCTCATTTAAATTGTTAATGTACGAGTCCGCTGCTGTTTTATAAGTTTTAATCTCAATTCATTCATTTTTTCCTGTAAGCTTCCGGTTGGTAGTGTAAATATTTTTTGTTTTGTCGCCTTTAATTAGAATAGTTTTTTTATATTTTTATTCTTTTAACTTCCGTAGTTAATAGTGATTGGAAATTGCTATTAACTTTCGCGAATTTGATATTTTCAATGATGTTAAGCATATCTTTTTGAAAGTTAGCTTAGTTCCTTTCATAGCATGTCGTTATTTGTTGGTTTTAAATTTATAATTATCCGTGGCTTCTTTTTTCTACAATTACTTGAAAATACATCAAAAGAGAATAATGCCTTTTATCTCATCATTGTGAAGAATTCTTTATTTTTCGTTAACAATTATTCCTAACAAGTAACCTAAATTTGTAACAAGTATTCCTTCTTTTTTGGAATGGGAATACATTTTAGCGAGAGTGGTAACTTGAATTCTTGCATTATGGCTAGATCCGTGAGTAAATGGTGATTGTTCTGCGTCATGAAGTTAATTGTACATTCAAAAGTATTAGTGTGGTAGTGGATTAATACCCATGGGGATTTTATTGCAAAGAAGGGCATGTATTTCGGCAGGGTTTATGAAAGCCTAAACCAATACACTGTAAATGAAAGTGCTCAACAAAAATACACACACACACACATATATATATATATATATATATATATATATATATATATATATATATATATATATATATAGGGGTCCCTCGACTTACGTCGAAGATTCGTTCCTATGGCGCGACGTAACCTGATTTACTACGTAGGTCGGAACACACCTACATAAGAAACCACCAGTCTACTTTATGTCTGGGAACCATAATGTAGGCTAAAATGTTACCCCAAAACGACACAAACGATTGATATCGAATGTAGTATAATCAGGTACAGCCACTGAATAAACAATGCCGCCTCCCTCATATAGCGCTGCGTGCCGATATCATGGGATATGTCACCGTAAGTAAAAGCCTCGTTGGTACGACGCTTGCGTTGTACAAAACGAATCACGGTAGTGCATGCACACTGCTGATGAGTCCCAAAATAGGTCGAAACTGCCGTTTAGTGCTTTCAGCATTCTGTTGAGGATTCTTCTAGACTCGAAGATTTACCATATATATATATATATATATATATATATATATATATATATATATATATATATAAAACAAAAATAAATGTATAGTATGTCTGATCATGAGCCGTTCTACTCTTCGTATGTTTGCTTTAATATCGTGTCTGCCGACTTGTGACTATTCTTCTTGGCAAAACTGACACAATTGCTCGATATTACTTGCGTTTCTAGCATGCACTACCTTATTTCACGCAATTCACAGATAATGCCACTAGGACGGAGAGGGTTCAAGGGGTGAAGCTTAAATCGAATAAAACGACTGATAATGGGGAGGATTGAGTAAAGGACAAAAAAGATTCAAGAAAACCTAAGATGGCGATTTCTGTTGCGTTAAATCTTTGAAGGTTGTAGTTATGAAGAGCAAGAAATCGGAAGGTAGTTCCCCAAGTGAGAAGTTCGAGAAAAGAAACAGCTTAGAGGTGGCGATTGTAATTAACCTATGCAACAGTAAAATGTTAAAACATGATTACCAATCTAGTAGCACGCTTAAATGTATGTAGTCGGACAACCAAGAAAAAAAGCTCATCAGAGCAGTTATCGTGGAAAGACAGAGGGAAGTTACGTCACCTTGGTGAGAAAGTGACTGAAATCGATATACCTGGTCAGGATCGATTACATTACAAGCCTTTCTTTGGATTTTGTCAATAATCACGAGATATACAGCAGGAGTACCAGACCAGATATGACAGCAATATTCAATGCACGGACGAATGGTAGATTTATAAATGTGCATGATGAATTGTGACGAGGAAGATTTTCTGGAATATGTGTCAACCAACTTTTAGCAGTAGACGTAGCAATTCATTCAATACAGTCGCTCCACTTTATGTCCGTGGAAAAAATAAGGCCATGAAGGTGTTGCTCTTCTGAAGTTTAGTTTCATCCATACTGATGGCATGCAGAAAACGTTATCTTTGATGATTAAATGAAAGCAATTTTGTTTTCATGTCGGTAAAATTTACAAGCCATGTATTGTCCTAGTTAACCACTGATTGGAGTTCTTTTTCAAGAGAAGTTGCCACATTTACTTTGTCGGCTGAGTCGGATTTTCTACTAAGACAGGAGTGAATGATTGTCATATGTAGAAATAACTAGTTCGGAACGGATGACATCGTGGAGATCATTGATGAATATCAGAAACAGCGTAGGTCCAAGGATAGAATACTGTGGGCCCCGTTCATAGTAAAGGATCTGGAGGCATGCCTGTTCAAACCCGACTTCATTATACGATTTGTTAGGAACGATTGAATTAAACTAAATATTCGTCCCGTGATACAATAGCTTGATTAGGACAAGTTTATTAAGCCTGTAAAGCACTTTCAAGATATGTAGTTGCGCAGCCCGAGCTTCGTCATTCTTATCTCAAGGTTGATTGAGAAATTCAGGGTTAGCTGTTAACACATCAGCAGTAGACCTAGTGGAACGGAAGCCATATTGTTTGCCTGAATGGGGTCGTGCGAAGTAAGATTCTTAAGCAATTCGGCATTGATTACAGCCTGAAATACTTAACCGAAAAGAAGAAAAAGACGAATAATTTGAGGGGCCAAAGTGTTTGCCAGTGTTATTAAGAACAGGAACGACTTAGGAGGACGTTTAGCAAGGAATTTGTTGTAAAGTTTTGAAAGGAAAGAAGCCAGATCAGGAGCCTATTTCATTACATCGATGACACATCCACATAACGACGTCAGAAAACAGTGATGAGGATATATGCATATCACGCCTAGGTTGGGGGCGGGTCTGGAAGAAGTACACCAGATTCGGCAAGAGTGGAGTTGGAAGAAGACGTCCTTCTTTATCTGTAGAAGATGTCAATACTTTAAATAAACTGACGAGAAGTGGGGACTGATGATATGGTATTGTTCAGCACACGCTTGCAGAGCTACCAGTAATCTCTAGGACCAAACTTGTGAGAGGCTACATGATGTCATATTCTATCAGCTAATATTGACTTTGCTTCTTTGAAGAAAGCTTGCACTCATTACGAGCAATGACAAAGAGACGTCTATTACACTTCGAGCTGTCTCTCTGGTATAGCTGGAAGCATTGATTCCTTTGGACGATAACGGCTGAGCATACAGGGGAGAATCAAGGATGTGATCGTGGATTCATGTGGCATTTCTGTGCTGGAACGAAAGCTTTGATGCCGACTTTCACCGAGAAAGAGACCCCAGTGTCGCATTTAAAACAGCATGATTAGAAATAAAATTTCTAGTATCGCAAAGGAAGTCAGGAAACAGCGGAATTGCTAATCAGCGTGTTGATAACAGAAAGATATGTTAATAAGAATTTCGTGACTGATGGGTGAGATGAGAACGTTATCTATAGAAACTACCAAGAGGACAGAGCTGAAGAGCACGACATGAGTACAGAGTTGAGGTAAGGAAGAGATCAAGTAAAGAAGCGAGTCCGTCTGACCTACTAGTGAAACGATTTACACTATATACATTGACACTATTGTTCTTGTTTGTTTTTATCACATTTTCATCAGATGAAAATGAACACTTTTACTTACAGGTAATTCCAAACTGAAACATTTATTTAATCTACGGAGTTAGACACTGTCCACAGCCTATGATTAGGGATATTTTGTTTATTTCCCTGTAAGTTACATGGACTTGACTTGACTTACCCTGTAAGTTACATGTTACTTGAGGAAGGCCGAAGTGCACAATGGCCGAAATATTGTGATACCAATAAAAAAGATGAAGGCAATATTCTGAGTGTAAATATGATATATATATATATATATATATATATATATATATATATATATATATATATATATATATATATATATGTGTGTGTGTGTGTGTGTGTGTATTGATATAGTAGAAAAGAATAGTTAGATTTATTATCCGAAGTTCTTTAGTACTTACGGTTGTATTTTTTTAAACAGTACTCGATACAAAAGTAGAGCTTAAAATATAATATTTAAAAAAAAATACGATTCCATCCCGACACAGAAATTACTTTTTCCAAACTGGTCAGCAACCTGAATACTACTGACCAGTTTCGAAACATAGTAATATATATACGAGGGTCATTCAATAAATAAGGTTAATTTTTCGGTATAAGGACTTCTAATACAGATAGAAGCTTACTTTTTTTTTCAACGTAGTCTCCCAGCACAGTCACACACTTTTCCCATGTGTGCACAAGCTTCCGTATTCCCTCAGCGTAAAAATCTTTGGACTGATGTCTCAGCCAGTCGCTCACAACACTTTTGACTTCATCGTCACTTTTAAACTTCGTGCCTCTCGTGAATGATTTCAAGGGACCAAACAGGTGAAAGTCTGAAGGGGCAAGGTCTGGGCTGTAAGGGGAATGAGGGAGCAGTTTCCAGCCCAGCTCGTTGATGGTCTGCACCGTTTGGGCTGCTGTGTGAGGCTTTGCGTTGTCATGATGCAAGATGGCTCCTTCTGACTGATGACCCCTGCGTTTGTCCCAACAGATAAGCTCAAAGTGCTTGCAATGTCATCCACTGTCACCCTTCTGTCAGACTGAATGAGGTCATTGACTGATTCGATCACCTCAGGAGACCTCACTTCTGTAGGCCTCCCAGGCCTATCTTCATCCTCAACACTGCTCCGTCCCTTTTTAAACAATTTAACCCACTTGTAGATATTTTTTGGCTGGAACATGTGTCACCATACACAGTTGACATTCTCCTATGAATTTCAACTGGTTTGCAACCTTCAGCAACCAAAAACTTGATAACTGACCGCTGTTCAATCCTGGAGCATGCTTCTTGGTCGGCCATCTTTGTTAATCGCCAAAACTCTCAAAGTTTTTTTTTAATCTGCAAAAGAAATTAAATCCATGTGAAAAAGAAGTAAAACAAAAAAAAACAAAAAAAGGGTAAGCTTCTATCTGTATTAGAAGTCCTTATACCAAAAAATTCACCTTATTTATTGAATGACCCTCGTATATATATATATATATATATATATATATATATATATATATATATATATAGTTGTATGGATATGAGTTTGTGACCCTGGGTTTCACGGCTTTGCGATCATCAGACAAACTGGTTTATTATTTAAAAATTGCATCTATTCATATATATATATATATATATATATATATATATATATATATATATATATATATATATATATATATATATATATTTATTTATTCATACAAAAAGTAAATTAAAGTACAGTTAATCATAGAAAATGGCGAATTCACTTCACTTAGTAAATTTTACAGATGCATTAACTCACTAGCCACGCGATGAATGTTATAATCCTTGTTTTTTAAAATTGTACTTTCGTCGGATTCTCCGGTCATTATCTGGCATGGAAAATGTTTTCTTTTTGGTAAAATTCAGGTAGAATCTGAGACGAAAAATATAATGCAAATCGAAATATGCTTACCTGAATTAAACTGCACCATAAATTTGATATATATATGTATGTATATATATATATATATATATATATATATATATATATATATATATATGTAGAAGCCATGTCTTCTTCAGTTACTATCTATCTTCGTTAAATATGACTGAATAATCTTTTGTGTATTTCGCGTTTTGTCGGCCTATACCAAATCATGAACATTGCGGTATAATTTACAATATTACAATATGATTTGTAAATACAAGTGACATGAAGACCTTAACGACCCATCATAAAATGTCTCTTAATTCGGAAATGTCTCTGAATATAAACTCAAATGTCAAAATAAGAAAACTAAAATATATCAAAAGCAAAGTGTCTAGAGAACCTGGTAGAACAAGATAATGGACCAGAGTAAATAAAAAACATAACGCGAGGAAAACATAAGATACCAGACAGATTTTGTTTTTCTTGAGATTTCCCTGTTCACTTGATTATTCGCTTTTATGTGGAAAGGATTATTCAACTGACCACAAATTATTCATGATCTAAACATTGTATTGCAAAAGAAGATTTTGTAATTGACGTCAAAAAATCATTTCTGCTTGCGTTTCATTCATTATCGTCTATTCGAACTTCGCTCTCACTGACCATCTTTTCTGATATTCCGAATGTTTTGCTGACTAACTCAGTCTGAAAATTAAATGCAAATGTTATAAGCAGATCTCTTTGAACTTGTAAAACAAACCGTCAAGGAATTAATGAACGCAATTTTCATGGTGATGTATCTCAGCTGTATTGCTCTTAAAGATATCAGCAAGAATTTTGGTGACCTCAGTTATTAACACCATTTTCCTAACAATTGTACCTTTATATTTTCTCATATAAATCTATTTCTTCCCTGGTAAGAGGAATATTACGGAATATCAACTGCCGTAAATCATGCTGTATAAACCGTCCTCCTGTATTCGTTCACGGATTCATTCAAAGTTGAATTGCTATTCCATAAGAGCATGGAATTTTTCTCGAAAACTTAAAGCAAATTTTAATAACTTTCAAATTTTGTTCATGAATCCTCGTCAGGAAATCATTTTCTTATTTATGCTAATAAAAAGTATATGTATTTTATTCAAATATTAATTTAGGAGCAATAATACTGACTTTTTCGTGTCACTGTAGATATATAACTATGAACAGACTGACATACATATATACAGATAAGGGGAGATATGAGAAAGATGACAGATTTTACAAGCATACTAAATATTCCTGTTGATTGCAAAGCATTTCAATGATTGTTATTCCTCTTATATTCAGTGTCAAACGCTGAATAAATACACCGAATATAACTACGCCCACGCATCCAATATATAAGCTTATGTACAATATAATAATGAAACTCATTAAATCCGAGAAATATTTAATATATTTTCTGTTTATATGTTATTTCCATTTTTTATTTACGCTCTGTTTTTAATTAATAAATATTAATTGCATTTACCGATTTGAATGTTCGAGAAATTTCGTAGAAAATATGCGAACCTGTATCCCTATACGCAAACTGTCATTTGACCTGACGTGCTGTACCATTTAGCTACAGAAAAGAGAGATGGCATATTTTCTACGAAATTTCACGACCATTCAGGCCCGTCAATGTAATTAATGCTGTTTAATTAAAAACAGAGAATTTAAATAAATAAACTGTATCTATAAAAATAACGTATCAACAGAAAATTACATGAATGTATAAACCTTTAGATCGACAGATAAAAAGAGGGTGAACACTGAGAAGAAGGAATTGGAATTTGGTTTTTCAACAATGAACAAAATGGCATGTATATTGAACCTGGCAATGTCATGACACTTTAATATACCGTCCTCAAATCGATGTTAATTTGTTTTCTCAAATCGCCACTAGGAATGTTTCATGCCGAATATTCCTGCGTTCGTGTTATGGATAGGTTTCTAAAGAAAATAGTCTTTTCCCAATAATGGAGGATTGAACAAATGATGCAGTTCAGCTATCTCAGTCGATTATGACTCTGAAAATTAATTTTAAATTATTTGATGTCTCTTGCCAGATTTTTTTTGTCTACAATTGTGTTTGAACGTTCATCATTGTGTATTGTAGTATATTGTTGAATGGGTCACTCACTGGCAGTAGCTGAGTTACAACATAGGAAAGATGGAGACCAGCCCCCCTTTTCCCCTAGATTCGACCTTGAGACATATTTGAAGTATATAAATCCTCAATAGATAATGTCTTGCGGCTGTTGTTATCCCCACTACACACACACACACACACACACACACACACACACACACACACACACACACACACACACACCGCGCGCACGCGCATAAACATATTTCATTGAATAATTGTAACCTAGGGAAGGTTACTGATTAGAAAAACCAACCGAAGGTTGGTAATGAACGATAATACTTAGGAAAAGAACAACACATATAAGATTCGACAGCGGCGCGTAGAAGAAGTAATCACCTGCTAGAAGTGTGTCAAGTGAATTCTACAATTAATCTCCAACTACAGGATATCTACCAATCACCCCGGGAAGGTGGCATATCGGAGCCCGTAAGATCGGCCAAAAGATTTCCCGTAGACCCCGTATAAAACGGGGTTGGGTAGCTGTCTCCCGAGACGAGATTCTGCACTTCGACATAGTCTGGTCTGGGGATCCTCTCTGCCCAGAGGTAGAGAGTTTGACCAGCACAGATGGAAACGAATCTCCAACTGCTGACCAACATACAGTATTTCTTACTGTATTTATGTAAATGGGGACATACCCATTATCGTCCGTAGGAATGCTACAACAATAAAGTAGGCATATTATATTTGTTTATTTTTATAATAATCCTTTCTGGTTATCACATAGTTTCTTGACGTTAAGATGAATTTCATCATGGAAGGCGCTGTACTTTTTCCTTACCAAATTACATACAATCTTCTATGAGATCACCGTGAATGCGCTTGTATTTATTAATTTTAATTACTGATCAGAAGATGGGCAAGACTTCAGAATTTTATATTTTAATACCTGTCATTTACAATTGCATTGTTAAAAAGCTCTGGATATACTACTTTTGTATCCGACAACTCTATATTTAGCCGAGCAAAGGAACAGAGAGTCTTAAAGTAAAAAACATTTAATTGTTTTTCATAATCCTAGCTTACAAGAACGGCAACAAGCCTCCTACGCGCTGATATCACCAAACTGTTGCATTCTTCATTTGTGATCCTTTTTCCAGACTTTTAACGCAACTGCTTTCAGTTCTTGTTTGTTTCGGGAGGTTTGTTTCTGGAAGTTTCGGGAGGTTTCTTCCTTCAGTTTCCTCTTCAAGAAATTAAATGCTTGCTCTATTGGGTTATGCTCCGGTCACTGACCTGGCCATTCTATGTTGCATGATAAACTCCCTCACGATTAGTTTAGATGCATTTACCCTTACACTGGCAGGGGAAATGTTTCTACAGACTTCTGAATTCATTCTGCTGCTACCACTATGAGTTACATCATCAATAAATATGAATGGGTCTGTTTCAAGATCAGTCATGCAAACCTCAATCAAGATACAGCCCCCACTATGCTCCACAATGAGTTTCTATGCTTTGCTTCATAAACAGATCCTTTCTTTCTCCACACGTTAGTCTTTCCACCACTTTAGTTGAGATTAATATTTGGTCTCATCAATCCATAAATCTTTCTTCCAGAAGTTTTATCGCTTATCTCTGTACTTCTTTGCAAATTCTAATCTGATTCTTACTTCTGATGAGTGGTACGGCCTGTATATTTCTGCTCTTGGAGTCTTAGAACGGTGGATTGTGAAACCTTCAACCCTATACTGTGGAAATTGTTGCTGACGTCCCTGGCTGTTGTTCTGGGCTTTTTCTTTACCTGTCTCACAATATTTCTGTCATTAAATGTTGTTTTCCTCGGCTGACCTATTCTATGCATGTTGTTCAGTACATAAATAGTTTCTTTCTTTCCTGGAGTGTTATCGATGTCCAATGTTTGTCCCATGGCTCTGATTAATGTTCCTTCTTTTCTCTGCTTTTTAACAAGAAATGCAGCAGTGACACCCAAGGCAAAATCGAAGAGTAATCATTCAGACCTATTTAATGTGTCAACAATCAATTTAAAAGGAACAGATAGAAAACAAGAAACACATGCTAGATACATGTTCCAATAGTTTTACACACTTTAAAAGTTAGTAAGCGCGAGTTAACGATACAAGACAAACCACTGCGTAAAATTTTAAAAACATTTATTGTACAATTATTTTACAATAATCACAAAAGATACAGACAAGAAAGGTTGCACAAAAATTTCCTTCTGTGCGCCTAACACGGCAGGATAACAATATTTTCCTGGGGTTTCTAAAAAGGAAATACCCACAGAAACAAGCTATGAAATTGTTTAGTCAAACTCTGGTTTTTTAAAATATTAGACCCTTTAAAAATACAAAAGGATAAAGTTTTAAATCCTTTACAAAAATACAAAAAAAGGATAAAGTTTTAGACCCTTTACAAAATACAAAAAGAAAGGGATAAAGTTTGTTTTGTTTTGTTTGTTTTGTTTTTCAAAGAGACCCTCAATTAGCAGAACTCACAAAAGGCACCCACCTCCTTTGAAGAATTTTCGTTGACAGCAGGCCGGATTGGTTTTGGAAAAGGTTGGTTTGTTTGGTAAGTTGAAGGCTGATCTATGGCCCACTTGCTGGTCAAAGTAGAGAGAGGGTGTTAAGTGGTCTTCCAACTGCGTGCCGTCTCAGATCTCTGCTTCGGCTGCCTTTCGTTCTTTTTTCGTTTCTGCCTTCGTTTCTCACAGCCCTCTCTTTTATTTGAAAAAGTCGGCTCCACTTGGGGCCATCCGGAATTTCTATGGGTCTCGAAAACTTAATTTTCATTGGTCAATATATAAAAAGAGGCCCTTCAAAAATTTTGCTTCTGATGGCCATTCCTGATCCGAAAGGGTCATAAAAATTGCACGATTTCACAGAAGAAATCAGAGTTTGACAAACAATTCTGGCGGCAAATTCCTGATCCGAAAGGGTCATAAAAATTGCACGATTTTTTCTTTTTTACACACACCATCTGGCTTACAAAAAATACACCTCTCTCAAAAGACGTGTAAATAAACAAAAAAAAACAACAACACCTAGACGGTTTTACATTTAAATTCTTTATTTAAATAAAAATAAATTTTTATGGGAATTCTACTTTAGTTTTTGCTAAGGCAAAAGTAGCCCCTTTGAAATCCAAAACCTTGCCCACTTTAGAACTGCTAGCCGTATTCCTGGCAGTCAAGTGTTTGGGAAATATTTTGGAGATGTTTTCAAATATTTCCATCAAGAATACCTTCGTGGCTGTTGATGCCCAGATAGTGTTGTCCTGGTTACTTTCCGAAGATGCTAAAACCAAGAATCAATTTGTCAGAAACAGGCTAAAGGATATTAGTAAAATAGCTAAGGAATTAGTAGGTAAATATTCCATGCCCCTAAAATTCAAGTATATACATACTCTGCAGAATCCTGCTAATTTAATTACCAGAGGGTTGTCCTTTGAAAAATTTAAGCAAAACTTTGATTTCTGGGTTTCTGGACCTGAATGGCTGAAGAAACAGCCTGTTACTTGGCCTGTCTGTGGTTTGGATTGTTTGAGTACTGACAACAAAGAAATGTTTTTCCTGTTTTAAAAATTTTACGCAGTGGTTTGTCTTGTATCGTTAACTCGCGCTTACTAACGGCAGCTATCGTTTCTTCTGCCAACTAAATTTTGTGTCTGGCACAAGGAGTTGGTAGGAGTGGAAAAAAAAAGAATCAAAATTTTTACACATATTAATCTTTTGATCTTAAACCAAAATGTTTTCAGTGAAGAACAAAATCAATGCAATTGACCTTACCGTTCCAATATTTTGAAGGGTACTATATATATATATATATATATATATATATATATATATATATGTATATATATATATATACATACTCACATTAATCTTATAAATGTGGATACTGTAAAAATTGTCTGTTTCTTTTTTACTACTGAATTATAAATGCAATAATAGTTTTTACAACATTTTCAAAAAGTTGATTTACAAAGCAAAATCTCTAAATAAATATCATTTTAATTCCCCAAATTTATAACCATTTCTTAGTAGTGTCTAGTATTTTTTTTAACATGTTAAATTGAAAATTTAATGAATGCATTCATGTAAATTTATAACCCAACATTAGATTATTGATAAAACTAAGTTGTCTCATTTTTGTAAATTGATATATTCCTAACGCTATGTATAATTTGGTGTCGATCGCAGTAGTTCTTTAAATATCTAAAACGCCCAACTTTAACCCAAAAAAGTGACATTTCTGCAAAGTCAGCAATCTGATTCCAAAAGACAGAATTAATGTTACTAGACTTTTTTCTACGCGAATGAAACGGAAAGATATTCCAAGACGGATTTCATAAGATATCCACGTTTGTTCTGAATAAAAAAACATCTTTTTTAATGGTATTTTATATCGCTAAATATATTTCGAAATAGAAAAAGTTGACAAACAAATCCATAAGATTTTCTTTAAAAGAAAAATAGAATTTATTTTCAAAATCTACAGAGGCCCACTCATTTCTCACAAGCGGAAATTTAATGAACTGAACAAAAGAAAAATAAAGCTTAATCAGAAACAGATGGTATGAACAGAGATTTCATAATTAAATATATGGTATCATGTCTGTAGGTAACGGGAGTATGGCAATATGCATGACATATAATTTAAAAAAATAAACATCGAAAAACAATCACGAAGAGCAGACCACATAGTATACTCAAATAATTCGATCAGTATATCGAGCAATTTTCTTCGTTCACCATGTACAAAGCCTAAGGGTCACTATTGCGAGAAGGTAAATGAGGACGTGTCTTGTGTGAGAACTAAGGCTAAGTGGTGCTGTTTATGAAGATATATGTAAAAAGATAACGGTTAATCCTAGACTAGAAGAATATTATTTGTCGGGAAGTCATCATCCTTAAGCTCAACTCATACCTCCGGTGAAACACGTACATACCGTACCACAACAGTAAGTACCTCACTCATGCTATCTTCTATCATTACGAAATGCAGATCAGGCCGAAAATGGAGTGCTCCTTTTATATATGCCTAGAAAGCGCCTAATCATCCCTTTCCACTCTCGATAGAAGGGAAGACCATTATGCAATAACTTAAGTGTGTCACGGTGATTTGTATATAATGTTAGGCCCCACCTTATTTCAGTTGCGTTCTAATAACCTGAATATCGCGAGAGCGAGAAATTTGATTAGCTACTTGATTCAGCTCTTCTTTTTTGAAGTGCTGATGGTGTGAAGTATGTTTTTGGCTAGTCTTAGCGACGAGAGATTTACTGCGAAGCCTTTTCTCTTATTGTCTATGTGTTAGATCGGTTAACAAGTTGTGTCTTTGTCACACCAGTTTCGTTTTATATATAATTATGTGCTGAATGAAATTGCCATGGCAGAATGGTGTAGTCAACTGCAACACACTTTGGGAAACACAGTGAAAATGAAAGATGGTGAAATCAGAAAAATATATATCAAATTAGCAATTTGAAATTAATTAATTCGGAATTTGAATTTCGAAGTTAATGGAAGCTGAAGACGCAAGAATGATTATTTTATTATAAAAATTGGATATTTTAATATATATATATATATATATATATATATATATATATATATATATATATACAGATATATATATATATATATACAGATATATATATATATATATATATATACAGATATATATATATATACACATATATATACATATATATATGCACATATATATATACATATATATATATACATATATATACACATATATATACACATATATATACATATATATATACATATATATATATATATACATATATATATACATATATATATATATACATATATATATATACATATATATATATATACATATATATATACACACATATATATATATATATATATATATATATATATATATATATATATGCAGAAATATAGTCTTAAAGTGTGCTATATTTATGGGGTAAAGTGCTCAATATCAGAGATAGAGCGTGTGTAAATATAAAAGTGGACATGGAAGTCAGCACTTAGAGGCGACAGTCTGTTTCATGCTAGCGCAATCGTCGCCTGACGATTGCACTAGCATGAAACAGACTGTCGCCTCTAAGTGCTGACTTCCATGTCCACTTTTATATATATATATATATATATATATATATATATATATATATTATAATCCAAGACGACTTTGTATGTCAAGTATTAAGGTGTTTCTACATTAATGTGCCGGTGTGTGCAGGAAGAGGATACACTTTCCTTTATCGTTGGACTCACGCTATTTATTCATAATAGACATAGATATATGCTAAACATATATAGAAACATATATGTACATATAATTATAAATGTTGTGCATTTAGCAAGCTTGTCTCACTCGATAAATTACGACTGAATAGGGAGTTCGATCCCCAATGTGTGCCCCACGCTTTCGGACTTGTGCCACATCTGCGCTATGCTTAGTAAATCAATATACATATAAATGATCGCGTGAACATTCGCTTTCCTACCAGGAGTTTCTGGTTCAAATCTTGCATTTGTCAGGTAGGGGAATGAATGAATTGTTTCGTCCTGGAAATAGAAAATAAAGTGCTCCGACTAACATAGTATTACCTAGCATATCATTCTCTCCCTCTCTCTCTCTCTCTCTCCCACACACGCACACACAAAGATATATATATATATATATATATATATATATATATATACAGGGTGTCCATAAAGTTAGGTGTGCCCTTCAAAACATGTATAACTTTATTTGTATTTGCGATAGAAATAATCTGTAAAATATGTTATAAAGTTTAATGTACCTAGTTTTAAGTATAGCTAAAATAACTAATGTGATTTCAGGCATTACCTTAAATCAGTTGGCAAATGTTTTCCGTGAACTGCAAAATTGTATTACCCTTTGTATTGATAATGATGGAGGACATGTGGAAACTTAAATAAAATTTCAATAAAACCTTAAAAAATATAGATTTACTTCTTTCTAATACTTTTTACAAATATTTCTATTGCAAATACAAATAAAGTTATAATTTTTCTAAAGTGCACACGAACTTTATGGACACCCTGTACATACATATATATATATATATATATATATATATATATATATATATATATATATATATATATATATATATATATATACACGCTCCATCTCTGATATTGAGCACTTTATCCCATAAATATAGCACACATTAAGACTATATTTCTTCATATATATATATATATATATATATATATATATATATATATATATATATATATATATGCCTGACTCAGTTTGGTACAAGTATAGACTTTATGGAAGAAGATGTGGGTGTCGTTCTTTCAAACTGTGATTGCTTTTCTTTAAACTGATTTTTTATAGCATGACATTTCAGCAAGACTGAATCCCGGTGAGAAATACACAACCATGACGAAAGGTCTGTAATATTCCTGCGTCAATTCAAACCATTAATTCTTTCAAAAGATTAACTTGTTCACCACTTTTATTATGCACATGATTTGTCATATTGAGGCGATACTTACGTTTGCCGAAGACCGCTCCAATGCCTCCGAAGATATTTGGTGTTCAGTGGAAACCAAAATAATGTCATTTGGCTAAAATTCAAATCGCTCGGCAAAGCATAAAGTTGGCAGTACTGCCGACATTATTCCCTCTGCTAGGCACCTAGGATGTTTTGCAATGCATTGATCTCTTTTTCCCTCCAACCATTGAGACAACAATAGATTCTGTCGCTAGCCAGTAAATTCGTGAAAGAAGCATATTTTCTTTGCTTATACAAAACTATCTTTTGAGCCATCTTTCTATGGCTAGCCTCGTCGAAGGATAGCATTTTATGAACTATTCTATTAAAGTATGACTATCAATTAGTAAGCCCACTGTCAACTTAGTGACTGACATTTGACTTTCTGCGTCATACTAAGCTACATTAAATAAATACCAACCTAGTTATGGATGTATATAGTATAGAAACCTCGCCTCCAAAACCAATTCGCTATCTGCTTCTTATTATTGCCGGTTCAATAACTCTTCTGCAGCTATAAACCGTACTATCCTGATAGCACATAAACTACTGGTGTTTGACCGTCGCTGTAGCCCTATGGTCAGCGAACAAACCGAAATGGCCCCTTTTTCAGAGCAGAGAATGTGCTTCCTAGTCAGGGCCCCCACAATGTTGACTTTATACCTAAGGTAAGCTTGTAAACGAGTCGTGTTTACACTTTTAACAAGACGATATCCTTACTTTTCGACCGATTATTAACATTACCACTGCGTCAGTCACATGGTGTGTTTTGTTAACCCCAATTTTTTTAAATACACGCAATTCCAATTTGGCAACTTGTTTCTTTTGCCCTTTCCCACTCAATACTTTCCTAATTCAATGAGTTTGTAGCACACTGTTTGGCACAGTTGTATCTCAGTTTTAACGAATTAAGTGTTCATGGTTTATATATATATATATATATATATATATATATATATATATATATATATATATATATATATATATATATATTGATGCATGTTTCATTAAGTAATATAGACAAGTTTTGTTTATTCATTTTATGTAAATTCTTTTCATATCGTCTGATAAGCTTAATAGCATTATCATTAAAAGAAGAAAGAAAATCACTATATTGATACATATTTTTTAATCCTATCTAAGCTTTCGGCTTACATAAGCCATTATCGAAGATGACATTTACATTACAATATATTAAACAATACACGGACAGCACAATAATGATAGTCTGTTTTTGTTTGTACGAAATATTTCCAGGCAACGACAAACTCGTGCATATAAGACGCTGGAAACAAAAATTGCACCGTAGCTCATGACGTCACACATGACCACGCGAGAGTGTAAACGAGAAGTGTTAAGTATGGGAAGCCGTTGGTGTAAATCAATGGCTTAAGTTATAAATTATAAGCATTTAAGAATATTTGTTAGGTTTCAACTGTTTTATGTATATAGCATCAAGAATTTATAGTTTTTGTTATTGTTTTCATGTTTAAGTATAGTTGTGTTTTTAACGAGAATTGTGTATGCGGCCAGGCATGTTGTTTTAAATACCTAAAAATGTTAGAGTTATTCAAATGTAGTGTCAAGCGTCGTGAAAGTGAGTTTGTGGTGTGACCAACATAGATATTATTTAGTTCGTTGAAGATACAATCTTCCAAAGGGTGCTTGCATTTGTAAACTATGTTGTTTTTTGCAAATCGCAAACCAACATAGTTTACTTCTTCTTTTAATGATAATGCTATTAAGCTTATCAGACGATATGAAAAGAATTTCCATAAAATGAATAAACAAAATTTATCTACATTATTTAATGAAACATGAAGTAATGAAAATATGCTGCCTAAATACACACACACACACACACACACACACACACACACACACACACACACACACACACACATATATATATATATATATATATATATGTATATATATATATATATATATATATAATGTAATACTAATTTATAATTGGTAGGGGTTATTCCAAAGGGAATTTTTCAGTCCAAATGAGAGCTCAATGTATGATACGGAGCAAATTATAAGAATAATCAGGAAAAAAACCTTAAAAATTCATACCCAGTTATAAATTTATTTCGCTGAATATAAGCATATTCATCTCATCAAAGCGACTACATTTTATGAAATGGTATCAAGATATCCCAGACAGACAGACATACAAAGATAAAAAAATAATAAAAATAGAAAAATAAAACGTTCAAGATTAAGCAATTCCTAAATAAATTGACCTTGAAAAGTTCTCTTTGGGGATTAAGAAGAGAGAGAACAGAAAAAAGGGTTAATATACAAGGTAAGGGAAAGTAAAAAGATAGGAAGGTTAAATTTAAAGCAGAGTTACGACATTGTGTCAAATAAAGTGAAGGGGTTAAATTTGTGTCTATTTAAAACGTGTCATCATCATATAATGAGTTACATCATAATAGTAATGAAAATAATAAAATTACAATATACTCATAAGAGAAATTTATATTATCATAAGCATAAAAAATAAAACATAATAATACCCATATTGATACATATAGTCTGTCCATAAAGTTCGTGTTTACTTTTTTAAAAATTATAACTTCATTTTTTATTTGCAATAGAAATAATCTGTAAAAAATGTTATAAAGTTTAATGTACCTAGTTTTCAGTATAGCTAAAATAACTAATGTGATTTCAGGCATTTCTGTAAATCAGTTGGCAAATGTTTTCCGTGAACTGCAAAATCGTATTACCCTTTGTATTGCTAATGATGGAGGACATGTGGAAACTTCAATAAAATTTCAATAAAACCTTAAAAAATATAGATTTACTTCTTTCTAATCATTTTTACAAATTAGTCCTATCGCAAATACATATAAAGTTATACATTTTTAAATTGCACACGAACTTTATTGACACCCTGTATAAAAGCACAAGCACACACACACACATATATATTTATAAATATAAAAGAAAAACAACTACGCACACACACACATATAATTTAACGTATATTGTAAGGGAGATTGCGATGCCATGTTGCCTTTTTCAACAACATGACAATATCTTTCATAATTGTAACTCTATAAGCATTTTAGTATTGAGGTGGTTAAACACTCCGTGGAATTATCCATTTTCGGAAATCATAGGCGATTTTAGCTGTGGGCTAAGTATTAATGGGCCTGATCAATAATTAGATAGATGACTAATGCGTATATTCAGAACCTCTAAGTTACTTTGTTCTGCATATTAAGCAAAGATTGATAAATGTAATAACCTTATAGCAATTGAAGTACAATGATTGTTCACGTTTGCAATTGACATAACACAGACTAGATCGATTAATCCGATACGACCCACAATCATTTCTATATGTGAAACAACGTGTTCATGATATAAGCGGAGTTTGCGTTCCTAGCGAGCTAAACATTTCGATATCACTGACGCACAATAATTATATAGATTATCAGATACTTGCATAAGGGCCCATGAATGGCATCCACTTTCCTGGGTATGACGATGAACTACAACCGACAGCAACGCGTCAGGTCAGGAGGTTTTGGAGAGCGTTGAACCACTTCTTAATTGCTGTTGATCCTAAGTCCATCCTAACCCAGGTTGGTAGCACCTGTCATAGTCCCATGTATGGGCAAATACTTAACCCTCAAACTGGGGTCAAAGCACTATTAAAGTGTAAAAATAGGTTTTTAATACCAGCAATATTTTTTTGGTAAAATAATTACTAGCAATACATTTTTGGAAGAGAAAATATCATCAGCAATACATTTAAAAAAAAATATTACCAGCAATATATTTTTGAGAAAAAAAAACACAGTATTACCAGCAATACATTTTGGAACAAAATATTACAAGTAATACCATTTTTGAAAAAAACAAAAAAACAAATAACCAGCAATACATTTTTGAAAAAAATATTACCATCAATATATTTTTGGAAAAAAAAAACATAAAAAATTACCAGCAATACATTTTTGAAAACAAAAAAAAATTTACCTGTAATACACTTTTAAAAAAAATTATCAGCACTACCTTTTTGAGAAAAAATATTACGACCAATGCATTTTTTAAAAAAAATTATTAACAGCAATAAAAATCTTGTCGGCATTAAATAACCCACTGAGATTGATATGCTGTAAAACAAAACAAACCAAACCGAATGGCATCCAATGATAATTAACTCCAGTGTCAATGGATGGCATTCATGTATCCTCTATATACTCCCCAAGTTCTGATAATCTTAGCACTACTAATCTTATTATAATCTTAGCCTACTAATCTTATTATAATCTTAGCCTACTAACCTTATTATAATCTTAGCCTAATAACCGATGTTTTAAGGTGAGGCCGTGTATTCTATAAAGCAAATTTGATAAAAGCTCAGATGATTTTACATTTCATTTTTAGGATTAAGATTTGCTAATAAAGTTTAATTCAATTTAACTAATCTTCTTAGGTATATTATTATTAATGTTATTAAAGACAACGGATTTAACTCATTAACACTAGACGACAGTAACACTGAACTGGCATCAAAACGAGAGAATAACAGAGTAATAAACAGTCTTGATTTTGCCCAGGCGGTGTTTAGCGGAAACGGTATGTCTATAATAGTTCAAATAAATTAAAGTATAAAGTTCAGGTGACTTCGACAAAGACAAATATCAGTGAATAAACGATAAGACAGTCTTCCAAGTCAGGTATAACTATTTACGTTCAAAGTTTGCCTTCTCTAAAAGCTCGAAAATCGACTGTGGCCCCATCACATTTTGAGAAACTGTTTCAGATACAGTAACATGACGTGCTGAAAGATAGATGTGTAATGCACTCTCTCTATATATTTCTCACTCTCTTTTCCAAATCTCTCTCTCCCTCTCTCTCTCTCTCTCGGCCGTTCAAATAATGGGCAGTCAACATTCTCCACAGCTTCTAACCCATTTTCTTTACTCTCAGTTATACTTGTTTGTTTACGACCCGCATAATCTGTTCAAAGTCCCATTGCTCTGAACGGTAGCAATAATTTCATTGGAATCCCTACTACTTAAAATCTACTCATTTGTTACATGTTTTCTATATGGCATTCGAAACATTCGTCCATAGAACATCTTCGTGGATAAAAGGCTTTCTTCATTTGTAACCAAATTGCCCAACATTCACTACCATAATAAAAATTAGAAATTAATAAAAACTAACTAAACTAAATCGATCAGATTTTTCATGTAAATACAAAATAATTCATATAAAAGATTCATACAAGTGTTGTTCCATATCCTCTAGTTCAATTATTTGCAGTCAAGGCCAGAAATAACGTTTATTAATAATAGTTTCAAAGCGCAAGTCTCCTGGTGCTGGTCTTAAATATCCTCATCAAATCGAGACTTTCATATGGATGTGATGCCAGATACCAAACTCGTTCAGAAATAGCTGAACTGTATACAACCGCTTTCTCAGATGAATGGTTAAAATAATTTGAGCGAATAAACCTTAGAGGCTTCAGCAAGGATCCTCCTTCTCCGAATCTTGTGGACTGGCGCGACAAAATCACAAAGAACTGTACCATATAAGTTATGTAGTGCTCAAGTGTAATTAATTATTAATTCTTCCTTTATCTATCTATCTCACACAGTACATCTTACGAGGGCTAAACAATCTATAAGGCGACATATTATGTTAGCTATAGAAATAAAGAGATTGAGGCGTCATAGACAATTCTGGAGACGTTAGTGATTTCTCTTAATATTGTAGCGAATATACAAGTTGAACTACTTTCAGCACAAGACATTTCCACATCTAACTTTTCTTTATACCCGGCAGTCGAATGGCCCATTAAAATATGTCTTTCGACGATTCTAACGACAGACAAGCCTTTTGTTTCTACATGGGACTTAATCGGATTTATAGTAAACATTGATGGGAAACAAAGCAGACACGACTGCCATATTGATCGAATGAAGCTAGGTTCATTTAACGAGCACAAAGCGACATATGGCGTGACTTGCAGCGGTAAAAATTCACACACAGGCACTAAGGGTTCGTATGATATTGATTCCACTTTAATAAAGACTATTTTCCATTAAATAAATGACATTGAAAGTCAATATTCACTCAGTTGTCCAAAAGGAGAACTTAATTCCACAATGTCTTCACCAATCACGTGAATGGCTAATAGGCTGAATTCAGTCAGTTACCTGACACATGAACAGGAAATGATTTGCTTGTTATGAAACCATGAAGGAGAGAAATTTGCAAGCATTTATAAACCTGGAAAATAACCAGATGATTTGAATATCTCGAAAATATTGAGGTAACTCGGCAAGTTACATCAAGGCTGCGCATCCGGTTCTCTATTTATGTCTACGCATTTTCCGGTTTCCTGATACGATTAGAGTTAGACATCATATATTATTTGTTTTTAATTCATGTGTTATTTCAGATATATATATTTTTTTATACACACGCAAGCATACATATTCTAAAAACACAACGAATGATGCTGAAAAAATTCTAAGTCGATCGAGTTTTCAAAAATCGTCCGAATGTCCATAGAAATAGTTGTTTGATAAACACAATAATATTTAAGCGCTCCATGTCGACTTAAAGATATTTATTTATTACGGATACTTTTTCTAGAATATGTAAACCCAATTTAGAAGCATTTCTATTCTTAAATATATTGGGTGACTTTCTGTTATAACTATTTAAAGATTTCAGTTCATGTTATAAGAATATCATTTCGAATTTCTTTAGATTGCCTGGCTGCAGATCCAGGATTCGAATATCCATTTCCACCAAATCCAAAACGTACTCTGTGGCATTGTGATGCAGGGACCGTGACGTCCACTTTAACACAAAGGACTCATGCCTACAATCCCCTGAGCAATTCCATCAATATTTGTTTTGATTTGTGACACACGGCTCCTTGTCCTGTTGGAAGAGGTCAACAGAAGATGGATAGAAATAAACTAAGGCATGTGTACTTCCAGGACAACTGGATACATCGCAGTATTTAAACGACCATTTCTTCCAGGTTCCCACTGTATGCAAAGAAAATGCTTCTCACGCCGTCAGACCAACATAACCAGCGTGAACAGGATGCATCCAAATATTCAGCATCGAAAAGTCACTACAGAAAACGAGACTCATGAGAGCAGAGAGTTTTACCATCTTCTACTTTCCAATGTGATCCTTCGCGAATTTCAGCGTTGGTTTCTTGTTCTGAGGAGAATGCCACAAAGTGTAGTATTCCGAGACAGTAGACCAATTTTGAAGTGTTGTACATTCAGAGATGCTATTCTCTTTATAGTGATATTCCAAGCGTAGCTTAGATGTGGCACAAGGCCGAAAATAAGGGGCACCAAGTGAGGATCGAACTCACTACGCAGTCGTAATTGTTCTAGCGAGAGAAGTTTGCTAACCATTACACCACACCGAGGTTCCCATGCTCTTCTCTTTATATCTCTGTTGGAAAGAATGATTATTTGAGCTACTGATGCTTTTCTCTCTGCTTGATCCAGGTTAATCAGCCGTTCTTTGTCAACCCTCTAGGCTGTTGAGCGTGAAAATGAAAACATACTTGCAGTCACTTTTTAATAAGGCTTCGTGTAATTTAAAATGGTCATTAGAGCCAAATCACAGAGAATAGCGTGGAATACGCGTCTCAGTTTCAAAACTGATGAATTGAAGGTTGGTTGGTTGTTTCGTTTAACGGCATTACAACCTTAGTTGTCATGTTATGCCGAAAAGGATTTTGAGTGACTTTCATCTGGTTTTCAAAAATGTATTGTTGGAGACATTTAGTTTTCAAAATTGTATTGCTGGAAACATTTGGTTTTCAAAAATGTATTGCTGGAAACATTTGGTTTTTAAAAATGTATTGCTGGAAACATTTGGTTTTCAAAAATGTATTGCTGGAAACATTTGGTTTTCAAAAATGTATTGCTGGAAACATTTGGTTTTTAAAAATGTATTGCTGGAAATATTTGGTTTTCAAAAATGTATTGCTGGAAACATTTGGTTTTCAAAAATGTATTGCTGGAAACATTTGGTTTTCAAAAATGTATTGCTGGAAACATTTGGTTTTCAAAAATGTATTGCTGGAAACATTTGGTTTTCAAAAATGTATTGCTGGAAACATTTGGTTTTCAAAAATGTATTGCTGGAAACATTTGGTTTTTAAAAATGTATTGCTGGAAATATTTGGTTTTCAAAAATTTATTGCTGGAAACATTTGGTTTTCAAAAATGTATTGCTGGAAACATTTGGTTTTCAAAAATGTATTGCTGGAAACAATTGGTTTACACAAATGTATTGCTGGAAACATTTAGTTTTCAAAAATGTATTGCTGGAAGCAATTGGTTTTCAAAAATGTATTGCTGGAAACAATTGGTTTTCAAAAATTTATTGCTGGAATCATTTGGTTTTCAAAAATATATTGCTGGAGACATTTGGTTTTCAAAAATGTATTGCTGGAAACATTTGGTTTTCAAAAATGTATTGTTCGAAAATGTATAGCTGGTAATACTACTCTTCCAAAAACGTATAGCCGACAACCTTATTTTTTCAAAAACAGCCTTTCTGTTGGACATAGTTCATCGCCGTACCCTGTATGCATATGCAGTTTACCGTCATACCCATGGACGGGGATGCAGTTTACCGTCATACCCATGGACTCGGATGCAGTTTACCGTCACACCCAGGACGTTAATTGAAGGAACGTTGGTAGAAAGATCAGTCAATCAGTTATGTGGCATGCGTGATAGATGCTTAGATGATCAGATGGCTTTCAATATATAAATGACAAGGTAGATTTTTTCCCCGCAGTAGCTTGCCATTTCTTTCTCTGGTAGACCAGTGCCCATCCAAGGCTATAGAACCCGTCCTGCTATATACCCATAGCTGGGGGAGAGGAAGAGGATTCATACCTTTCCCAAGGGTATTAGCACGTTAGTGAATGAAATGGATCCGACTGGAATTCGAATTCGGCTTGCTGATTTCACAATCCGAGTCCTCACACTGATTTCGTTGTAGGGAATGATTCTATTTTTTAAAACAGTCTCACAAGTGATCTTTGGGCATATCAGCACATGTTTTATATTTGACGTATCAAACCATCAGGAGGATGGAAAGTTCGGTGAAATGAAGCTTATTTTTAGATGTGTCACTTTCAAAGTGTCTCTTGTTTTGCCTTGAAGAACATTACTCCTCGCATCATCAGTTCTTGGAAATGTTCGCGAAAATGTCATCGATCGGAAAACAAACTTACTAATAGCATGCAGAATATTTCAAGATAGGGTCTTAAGGAAACAGAAAGGGAAAAACGGATCATTGACAGAATGAGGAATTATTAACTTTAAATATATTCTGGAAACATTTTCTGAACAGTACGTACTTCTTAATTACGAAAGAGACTACTGCTTCATTTTTCGGTGTAATACATACATACATACATATGTGTGTGTGTGTGTGAGAGAGAGAGAGAGAAAGAGAGAGAGAGAGATCACAGATCTAAAAACAAATATAGGTACAATATTCATCAAGAACTTACCAAAATAAAGTGCGTAGAATCTTGACTAGATATATTCCAATCCAGCTGCAACTGCACGGATATCATTACTGCAAAAAAGAAAAGAAGAAAAACAATGTACACAGGGAGAAGCGTAAAAAAATCTTTTTTTTAGTTGCAAGCTCTTTTTAAGCATCGTTTGTATGATTGTAAGAGACATAAATGAAAAATGTCAGGCCCTTTCATGCCGACTTTCCCTGCAGCATCGCGATCGAATTTTGTCAAATTTTACTGTAGACCAAAAAAAAAATAGCTGCTATTGTCAGGATAATAATAAATTGCATATCGGTGATTTAATTAATTTAATTTATTTCCAATATTATTTAAGAGCCATGCCTTACATAAGGGTGCATCTTGATGCAAAACACTTCAGAGCATTTATGATTATAATGACGATTCATTTCAGTTCGTGGCTTGATCTTGATGTTGCTAGGAGGATTCTAGTCCCTAAAGCATTCCTCCCTGACACACAGGGAGGAGTTGGCTAATAGCAACCAAGTTATCATCAACAACACCTTTAATAACTCATTTACAAATCCTATATAGTTATTTCTGATCGCAGGACAGATATTTCTCCACTTATTCATTCAGGACAGGGAATGGCTAGAATATAACAACTGGGAGCTCAGACAAAGGCTCAGTGAAATGCTTCCCAATGGAAGCACATCAATGCTCTTGCTTACTTGGCTTACCTTCATAGTGATAGAAAACAGCGCGGAAGGGCAGCTCATTTCCGTGAAGCTGACAGATGAAATAATGGAGCGGATGACCGAGTAACCTTTCAAGATGGTGAATGGCACCATTGACTTAACCTACGTTTACATTGGTTCCATCACTACCAAAACATACAATGGGCCGCTGGGTTAGAATTTTCCACCAGAAACTGATGAATAGTTATGGCAATCTGCTTTCTGTCTTGAGAGTCACATGTGTGAGATAATCAGTGCCAACCTCAACCATGATGACGTAATGATCTTGCATCATTATTCTTGAACTTTATTTATGGCTTTTCTTATTCTTTATCGTCACACGAGTGGTGATTATCATGCCATCAAAATATAGTGACATCATATTTTCAGAACTAGCTATCTGAATTTTTTGCCTCTTCAATCGGAATGTTTGTCACGCATCTCGTAGTTTATGTGGTCCAATCTCGTCATCCTTTGTGATAATTCCATAATCAGTTAAGGCAGTAATAACAATGCCATCTCGAGCATAATCACTAATCAAGGACGGTCACAAGCTGTAGTCAGTGTGGGACGTCTTGTCCTGTTCTGTGAGCCGGTGTCTGTCAGAGTTTTGGGATCGGGGACAAAATCAGCATCAGTATTAATAGGAGGGATATATCTTGAATCATCTGAATTATCCTCAACATAAGGAATACATCCAGCTACCTGATCTAACTGTCTTTAATCAGGCTCTCTGCTGGCTCTGTCTGCATAATGCTTCTCTCTTAGCCTCACTCTGTCTGCCATCATCGTCACTTTCTATCTTCCTATCATCTCACTGGTCAACGTGGAAATGCACCGCATGTTTGGGAACATTTAAATCACAATTACATGGCGGCTGATAGCCATTGTACTACTAAACATTGCAGTTCACATCATCACAAGAAAATGATCTGTTAACTTGATAAGAAAAGTGAAAGTGTTAGTGGATAAACAAAACTGAATATAAAAATTGTATATCTGTATAATATACATTAAACTGCACCAAAACAGCATAAGTATTATTTTAAATTTCAGCTTCAGATGCTGCAGACTAAACCCCGATCTATCAGCTTCAAATTTGGTATGGATTCTTAGAGATGTCTAAGGAACAAGCCATGAAATATGCAGATTTGAGTAAAAACTCACAGCTTCCTAATGTGCATCATATTTACACGACCAAGACTTACAAAAGCCGCTTGTAATTGCAGAACAAATGCCCACTAAATGTTATCTGCCTAAGAATAATGTAATATATGAAGTTACGGCAAGATGCACAGTTGTCCAAATATATAGGAATAGGAGAATGACCTAAGACAGAGTGATGTTACTAGCAAAATCATCATTCAAAATATGTGAACGCCATAAAACTCCAGAATTAATTCATGTTAAATGGAAAACACAGATCAGAAAACACCAAAAATAATACATAATATTAAGAAAAGTCACTAGCTTACAATAATAACAGGAAATGTTGTAATCATTGCGTATAGGTAAAAGATTATTACATTTCAAAACCAAGATAGACACAAAAACAAGATCAGACATGGAAACAATATCCTACTCTTTTAAATGAATTAAATAAGATATTATAACTTTATTCTTTTAATCCTAATCCCTATAGTTAGTATGAAAGAAAAATATACGAGATAAGGGATACAAAGTAAAAAAA
This sequence comes from Acanthosepion esculentum, assembly GCA_964036315.1. Taxonomy (NCBI): domain Eukaryota; kingdom Metazoa; phylum Mollusca; class Cephalopoda; order Sepiida; family Sepiidae; genus Acanthosepion; species Acanthosepion esculentum. Next base: position 120,529,764 of record OZ038489.1, on the reverse strand, counting down.
TGAAATATATAAATGAATAATAAATAGATATAAAATTAATGCAGATGTTGTGAGCCTTAGCCCCAAACCAAAAGCAGGGGGAAAAAGTATAAATCTAATTTCCCCCACTACGTCTTTTAATGCACTAGAGATACATATAGAGAGTCCGCTAAAGAAGTATGATGCTAAGGTCACTTTGAGGCATGAAACCGAAAATTAGTTTCGCTGTATTGATTCCAAATCCGACACTATCGTTCTCTCGAAATGCTTTAGCTGCGATATTGAGCACCCCTTCCCAATAAATATGATAAATAGTAAACAACGGAGAGATTGTATGTATATTTTCAACTCGCTCTAAAATACAATTTATATTTTGAAGTAATATTTTGTGACTTCGCTAAAATAAATCTAAATGCGAAAAATGATTCTAAACAAAATAATATTTAATTAAGAAGAAAAAGTACTTTTGGCCTTGTCACTATTTGAAACTTTCTTCACCTTATTCTCAGAATAATATAAAGATAAGTGACTAGTTTTGCGTATATCGGAGTACATGTGTCAGGTCGTTGGAAATTTTCTTCTTACGATAAGATGAAACGATGAAGTATAGGAAACCGTCAGAACTGACATGAGGCGGATGATTTTGAATCAATTGGTTGGTCTGTTGCTAGGAAACTTACTTCAGTGTGTCGTTATAGACAATTCTTTTGCAAGTATCTATCTTGAATATTTATAACTCTACCATTCGTCTATAAATTGAATACTGTTTCCATATTTGGTCTGGTACTTCTACCATATATTTAGTGATAATAATACAGCAAAGAATCTGCAATGTCATTGGTCTTCACCTGGCATCTAGGGTCTAATATCTTTCCCACTTCTGAAGCGTAACTACCCAGTGCCTTTTCTAAAAATATTTTCATATAAATTTCTCATTGCTACTTAGACTTTATGAATTTAAGCGTACTGCTAAATTGGCGACAGGGAATCATTATTTTACAGATATAGTAGGTAGATGGAAGGCTAAGTTATATGTTAACAGTATCTTCCTCCGCCTTTCTCGTGTGGGGGTTTCTTTTACAGCTTCTTGCTCCCCAGTCAACTTTGATCTTCTAAAATGTAAATGTAATATCAACAGTTATTGGTAGGTCTTCTTAATTACTGTTCATTTATTGTTCTCTCTCTTCTTTATCATATTCCTACGCAAGCAGTAATTCCTTGCGGCTTTAGCACATTGCTCGAAAGGAAATGATATATAGAAATTAAAGACGAGGAAAACTTCCGAGAAATGTTTTCCAATCTGTCAATAAGTCCGTGAAAGGAAGAGACATTTGATTTGTGACTTCCAAATATAAACACAGAAAAAAAAACACATCCACGCACGCACGCACGCACGCACGCACACACACACACACACATATATATATATATATATATATATATATATATATATATATATATATATATATACCACATTAAATTTCGGTGCTGATATTATAGTGCAATAACAGCGAAGTAAAATGTATTATTATTACATATATATATATATATATATATATATATATATATATTTATATATTGATATATATATATATATATATATATATATATATATATATATATATATATATATATATATATATTATGTATAGATAGATAGATAGATAGATAGATAGATAGATAGATAGATAGATTTCTCGTACCGCAACATGATAAAACAAGTTTTAAAATAGGAATCATAATCTGATAGTTATTGATTAAAATCGATTGCAATAAATATAATCCCGATTAAAATACGATAAAATCAATAAATTACGACGCCTTCTATCGGACGCTTTAACGGAAGTAAATAAGTCGTCGGAATTAAATTACTAAAGGTATAGTTTCTTTAAAAAAGATCTTAAAAGAAGACACGAGGGGAGGTAATTAAATATTAAAGACAAAATCGTCATGCTAAATGAGTCAATGATTCTCCAAATAATTCCAATTTATGTTTGAGTTTTGTCTGTCTACACCTAGCCGGACGTGTGTTGAACGCAGTAACTTCTAGGATATTCAGATGGTGTTTTATCTGGACTCTGTGCAGAACAAAGAACTCTTCTAAATACTTGTTCCTACAAGTATCCATATTTAACAAATGTCCGGTCTTTGTTGACCGATCCCCACGACTAGCCTTTGAATTGTTTTGCCCACATAGACAGCATCACACTAAGATAG
>OZ038489.1:120440068-120522568 GCA_964036315.1 Acanthosepion esculentum | reverse complement strand
ATATATAATTCTTTGAATATAAGTAAACTGAAGGTTTCTTTTTATTTTCTTGCCTTTTATTGTCCTCTGCCTTGATATCTTCTTATCCAACGGTGTTAGTTTATAAGGCAATTTTCTTTCTCTGATGATGCGTATTTACTGTGATATGAAACGACATTCAGCCTTTTTTGTTTTACAGATTCAGTCTATTCATTCTTTTGTCTAAACTCTCTTATATGCAAGCATCATGTCCCCTTTAATTAATGAATAGAATTCGATTGTAAATAATGCAAACTGAGAAATCAAGAATTCGTGGCTTTGTCACTCAATAGAACGAGGGATTGAGAATTTAATTGAAAATAAAAAATATTCGCTAAACATTTTTGGTTGGAGGCAAATACCCGTTGTCACGTGATATAATTTCTTAGAAATTTATATCATACAATGAGAAACAAATATATTTTTGAAGGAAACCTATCTTATTAACACATAAAGAGAATAAGCAAACGTCAAGTAATCTAAATCTAAATAATTAAAAAAATATTTCTCAAAATTTTGATATGTACACTGGAAACTGGAATTATATATACCTTTGACAAATAATGAGTTTTTAAAGTATTTCCATTAGAATAATACTTTTTGACGACCATAATTATCAGATAAGAACCGTGAAAGAACGTATAAAGGGATAGAAATAAAGATTTATGGTAAGAGACATGCAGTAAGTTTCATAAATTCTGATTTTAAAACTTTCATATAATAAAATACATTACTAAAACTCGAAGAGAAATAGAATCTAATTAAAATTTTAATTATAATTAAAGAATGTGTGATAAATTACAGGACATGCTTTTAAAAATGAAAGCAATTTTATTATCATGACGGCAAAGTTATGAATACAAAATTAATATGAAATGCATTCTCTACACACTGAATTCAGTTTAAGAAATCATTTATTCATTATGTTTAATTTCATGAGTGCGTAGAAACCACAGTAACATTTCCAATTTAATTTTTGCTGAGTATCTACTTAAATAAGGGTGTCCACTAAAAATTACGTTTGTAATAACAATATGTCAGATTAAAAAATAAAACTAATTGTTTAGAAAATACTTTGTTCACGTTGTTGGGTACATGGCTTTCGAGATAAGATAAACCATTGAATGCGATTTAAATGAAAATAGAGCTATATTCGATTGTGATGCTTTTTGTAGCATAACATTCAAAGTACACCGTATTTAATCTTAGTTTCTGCAGCCAAGGTGGATAAATATTCGAATCCTGCCTGGGGCAAATTTTCTTTAAGAAATTATCTCGAATCTGTAGACTTGTAGACGAAATGAAATACTGTTTAAAATTAAATGGAACGTCTACTCATGTGAAGGATGAAGTAATAAAGTATCATTCAATAATGTTTGGCAACATTTTCGGGTCATCCTTCTAAACTTCTTGCGTAGAGCAAGTCTGTTACTGATACAAGTAAATATTATCATTAATATTATCGACAGATTGATAACCATTTTATTTATTCTTTCCAAGCAAATAATTTTCTGTAATTGAAATTTAAATAACTCAGTTTCCAGTTCAGAAATGTCACATTATTTACATTATTCGGACTATTGTCCTCATCATTGTCGCCATATTTATTACAACTTTTCGACCGTAGGAATGTCGAACTGAACCCTTTATTTCGCTCACTGCGGTAGACCGTGTCATGTTTAATGGATGTCAGTTATCTCCTGTTAATCCCCCTCTGAAAGTTCTGCACTGCCTTAACCGGGTATTGAATACTTTCATCCACTGTGTATGAATTTCTGGGTTTTATAAACCTAATGTCTTCAGCAAACGTTTTTTACCAGTGCTCATATTGCAATTCTTTGCTGTTATCATTTTAGGTTTTTACCAGAGCTTATATTGCAATTTTTATTATTATCGCTTTTCTCGGACACTCCTTATTACTGGTTCCCATAGTTTATTCAATTCTATGCTTATATAGACATAGAACATGATTGGAAAATTCAGTTCCTCTTTTATAGCTTGGAATCGGATATAATAACTAGCAGCATTTACAGACGGAACGATTTGAATAAGTCACAAAATGTGAGCAATTTGGGAATTTTTCAATTTCTTCCTAATCATTTTGTACACGGAAAATTCATTGCGATATGAGATATGAAATAATTTATGACATTTCCATAAATATTTCATATGTGTAGGTTAATACGATCGAACCTTAAGAAAGACAGTTCTAATGGTGGAATTCCGTTCCAGAAATGCTTCACTTCATGTAATAATTAATATTGAAGCTGAGCAATTTTAAGGACAGTTATGCCCAGCATCAAAAGTTCGTTTTCCCTCTGCTACCATGAAAGGATAGAAAAATTGCTTACAAGCAAATTCTTAATTCAAAGTTTTCTATTCGTCTCGCCAAAGAGACGTCATGTAAGAATAAAATGTGGCTGCCGACACTTGAGTTTGAATATGTCGCCAGTGAGCAAATACAGGGGATCCCATTATTGAAATAGTAGACCACGAGACCATTAGAGGATACGCATATATAGGAAGCCGCGAGTCTAAATGATCGCTATTTCTAGTCTATCCTCTAGTACTAACGGATCGTTATTTCTAGTCTATACGTATTACTGTTCGAGCAAGTTCTATTACAACGACCGATATTCGAAGGCGCCTGACGCCAGTATTCTTCAGTGGTGTATTATAGTTATATCTGCAATTTCAAAGTCTATACTAAAACGAGCATTACGAAAATGACAACGAGTATTCTTTGGCATTATAAAAGTGGCAACGGGTGGTCGTTGACATCGCAAAAGAATAACATTAGATGCTTGAAACTTCTTGCAAGGATTTGATGTTTTCTTCTTTGAATTCAGTAAAGAGCGCACAAGTATATACTTAAAACAATTCAGAAGATTGAATTGAACGAATAATAAAGTCTAAGCTTCTGTTATTCCAAGAGAATATTATATTCTTTCTCTTAGGTAATGTTTATGCGGTTTTCTTCAGTTGGTCGTATTGCTAACAAATAAATCGAATTATAGTTTTGGCTATCTTGAAGGAAATTAAACTTGAGGTCAACTTTTCAAAGTGCTCATATATACGTTATAATCCTCGTTAATTTAGACTGACATAAATTGTGATGCCTCTTTAATTTGTTTTACAAAAGTCACATTTTGAGGGTGGTATCCTCGAGCCTCTTTGTGTATGGCAAAAATATCCTGCCACTGCGAGCTTAATATGTGGAATAATATTGCGTTGTAGTAGGAACTAGATTCTATCAAATTACCACATTGACATCAGGGTATCTCTTGGATTTTAAGCGTCTTATGCATATATATATATATATATATATATATATATATATATATATATATAGGCATATATATATATATATATATATATATATGTCATTCGCAGTATATATATATATATATATATCATTCATTCGCAGTATATATATATATATATATATATATATGCGCGTTTGTATGTGTGTCATTCATAGTATATATATATATATATATATATATATATATATATATATATATATATATATATAAAGAGTAAATATAAACAGTAAAATCGACCTTGCTAACCGAATGCTCAACTGTGGCCCGATCGGTTAAGGCACGCCAGGCTATATGACGGTTCCGTATAGGATACAGGTTTGATTCCTCTCGGAGGACGCATATTTTCTATGAAAATTTCCCGGACATTTTGGCCGGTAAATGTTGTTAACATTGTTTATTATAAACAGAGTATATACTTAATATTTGTATCTATAAAAAGAATGTATAAGCATAAAAAATGTCTTAAAATAATATATATATATATACACTACCGACAAAATGTTTGGCTTCACCCTGTATTTGTTTAAAAATACATTAAAATTAAATATTTCTATATTTGCTTAAAGTGAAAGATAAAATGTAATTAACTTCGCTGAGTTTATTTATGTTTTGAGTCTCTTCTGTGTGTCAAAAAGTTCGAATCTAGATTTATCTGTAAACATTACATTTTGCTAAATTATTAATATTTTGTTTGAAAATCTTATATTTTGTTTTCGCCATTAACCAGTCAGTAGAATTTTTGAAATTACTAAAACTTCAACTTTGTCAACAACAGATTGACAACAGGTTGTCAATTTTGACTAGGCATTGCATTGAGGTGAGTTCACAAATTGAAATTTTATTCAAAGAAAGCTATTCTCAAAGGCAAATTGCCAAGAAGGTGATGATTTGGAGATATGGTGAGCAATAATCGTTACATTGATAACTGCTGCTGATGATAGATATTTGATTATTGAGAACAAAATGTTAAGTTCTGTGTACACTACCACACGCTACTAAATTAAACGGTATCAAAGAAAAGTGGTATTTACTTTTGGTTTTCCTTTTCTTAAGAGTGGCAGTTTAGATTCAAAGAGGTAGTAGGAGGAATGACGTTACAAGAACGTATGTCACACGTTGGTTCAGTGTCCCTTCACGAGTGGTAATAGCCATTTGCAAACCTCGGTGTGGGAGACATATCGACGCTTCAGAATTCTTGCGAACACCTTTTGAATTCGCTCTGTTTTGGATTGATATTCAAAACACAGACAAAAGCAATCCATCACTGTCAGAACGACCCGAGTCACTCAGGCCAATCGCTGACCCTTCTGCCCATAAGAAATAGAAGGAAAACTGCATCAGAGGTGACAGCTGTACTCAATTTCTCTTAACAGAAACCAGTGTCGTTCCTAACTGTGAAAAATCAACTTAGATCAGTGGGGTGCAGAGGGCGCATAGCTATCAAAAGCCGAATTAACTGAAAAATGTGAATAAGCAAAGTAAACCGTTATGGGCATAAATACATCAGAACTGGACATAGAAAGAATGGTGAAATGCATTCTGAACAGTCGATTTCAGTTTTGAAATTTTTGGTCATAAGAGGAGGGTGTACATTAGAAAAAGTAGGGGGTAGATTGAATGACGACTGTGTACAACTGTTAAGAATCGCCGAGGTTATTTTATAGTGTTTTTAGCAGGGGAGGAGAGCTGGAGATTTGATCCAAGACAAGCAACCCTGAAAAAAGAATAAAGACACCTTGTAAATTGGCAACGATCCAAAATTCTGTTCTGGATTATGTCAAAATTATCTCGAGTCCTCCAAAAAGAATACGTATTTTGATATATATGACTTTGCCGCCTCGTTCCATATATATACACATATATATATATATATATATATATATATATATATATATTTAAAGACATTTTTATGTTTAACATTCTTTTCATATAGATACAATCATTTAAGTAAAGTGTATCTATAAAAAGAATGTTAAACATAAAAATGTCTTTAAATAATTGTCGGACTTTATCCATTTCATAATATATATATATATATATATATATATATATATATATATATATGATGAAAAATATGGAAAAGAGAAGACAAATTCCGAATATGCAAGTTTACTGTTTTAATGTTGTTTTACTGTCGACGTCAGACGTTTCGATCTAGTTGACCATCTTCAGGACATGGTTATTAGAAACATACTTATGATTAGACGATATTTAAGTCAATATGAAAAGACGATAGACACAAGACTAATCTGAAACACAACAACTGAAATTCTAAAGTCAGCGTTCCCTTTTTGAGGATTCGGTCACGTTGGCGAAACGTCTGACGTCGACAGTAAAACAACATTATAACAGTAAACTTGCATATTCGGATTTTGTCATGTCCTTTCCATATTTTTCATCATACCTTCGGATCTACATCCACATATTTGCTCACATACATACATATATATATATATATATATATATATATATATATATATATATATATATATATATATATATATATTTGCTTACATGTATATATACATACATACATATATACATATATATATATATATATATATATATACATATATATATATATATATATATACGCACACACTCATATATAGGCCAGTGTGTGTATATATATCTGTGTGATGGTTTCATGTATTTAGAAAATACGAACTGTATCTCTACATTCACAGATGTCAAATAAGACCTAAACCTGAACATTTTCTCAAAATTCAATACTTTATGTCTTGAAAACTATTTCTTTCTTCATTCGTAAAATTATTCATATATTTTTCAGCCAAAATTATAAATCTCTGACATTTTCTCTCATTGTTCCTGTATGTAACGCTTTTCGTTTCGAATCTTGTGAATAATGCTAAATATATTATAAGTACTGTGAAAACAAGTCATGTTCATAATGATTAATATGGAGTATTTATTGCGAAGAAACCTCACTAAAGTCGAATTGCCTGTCTTGATTATTTACTGTTTAAGTTTTGCTTTCCTGTACATATTGAAAATGTTTGAATGAAACGCAACGTTTCAACTGAGTCACACGCGGAAGATAGACGTCCTGGGTAAGACGTTTAACTACATCCACATCCTGGGTAAGACGATAAACTACGTCCAGCAGCAAGGCCTCTGATCAGGAGGTTTTGAGGAGCGTGGAACCACCTCTTAATTGATGGTGTTCCAAGTCCACCCTGAACCGGAGTGGTAGCACCTGTTAGGGTCCCAGCTATGGGCAAATAGTTAACTATTACCAGCAATAATTTTTGAAAGAATTATTACCAGCAATACAATCTTGAAGGAAAAGTATTACCAGAAACGGATTTTTGACAAAACAAAATATTACTAGCAATAAAAAGTTATCAGCATTAAATAACCCATTGAGGTTGATATGCCCTAAATCAAAATAAACCAAACCAATCTAAACCAAAGAATACATATTATATTCATACAAATCTATCCTAAAATGCTGCCGCCATTAAATAACCCATTGAGGTTGATATGCTGTAAAACAAAATAAATCAAACCAAACCTGAAAATCGAACTCACTCCAATAAAAAATAATAAACTCTCTTCACAGTTGAACTCCCAGGCAAGTTGCTCCGAGTAATTGTGACAAGTACTCATCACGCAATAATTTGTCAAACATTACGATTCTTATTTCCGCCAGTCCCCACACCACATTGAAAACTTTAGGATACACTTAACTAGAATTTATGAAATTACGTTTTAATTATTATGATATGAAATGCAAATATGAATATTAATTTTTGTGTCACACGTATTCTGAGATATGGTTTGGCGAAAAACTCTTGATGTAAGTAGTTCGATTCAGTCTCAATACGCTACATATGTGGTCTTGTATCCGAAATAGACGAACTTTTTAAATATCATTAAGTTTCTTGATTATGGAAATAGTTTGGCTTGCGATTACATATTCTATAGTATTTATCGATTTCGATCTTCAGTGAAAACGTCTCATGTAAGATCTTATACAACCCTAGCGACTATTGCTATAAGTTTTTTGCCATGTACATCTCTGCCTTAAGAAGAAGAGGTTGATAGTGGAAAATAAACAGCAAAACATTTCGTTCTGTGACAGTCGTAAAAAGTGTACACTTGAAATATACAAAGCAGCCTTCGGCCAGTTTATCTTAACGTACGATTCTCTGCTTTTAAACATTGCCAGTTTGCAGAACATTTCACAAATATGGCCTTCAAGCAATGTTTATGTTCCATAGCCATAACTTCTGTCAATAAATGTTTAAATAATTCACTAGCTCATGTTCTCTTCACAAACTTGCAGCCTGAGTAGTATACTCATATGAAATCGGCAATTAACATACATTTTGTGCTGTTTGTATTCAAATCGTGTTTAGAAGGAAATATACAGTACCGTTCGATAAAAGTGACTCACCTGACTTTTTTTACTAAATGTTCTCTTCTCCGATGAAACGAAAGTTGAGCTAAATTCAAAGGATAAACGATCTAAAATCCGAAGAATCTTTGAAAGCTCTTTGAATGTAGCAGTAAGTACTGTCAAGCATCGTTCAGTATAATGTTCTGGGGATGCTTTTCTTTGCATGGAACTGGTTTCTTAAAACCTATTGAAAAGACCCTCAGGAGCGAGCAGTACTGTTTGCTCCCATCTACTGAAAAGGTGCAAATCGACCCCACCAAGCTCATTTTTATGCAGGATAATGCTCTCTGTCACAAATAAAAATTGATGAAGGAATGCTAGGTGAGAAGCAGGTGAATGTTATGATATGGCCGCACCAATCTCCTGACCTCAACCCCATAGAAAACTTATGGAGCATTATAAAGTACAGGCTCTCGAGAAAGCAGTTGAGCAACAAAGAGGATTTGATTGTGAATTTCATATCCGAATGGAATTCAATGCATGGAGAGGAGATTTGCCAGAACCTAATCAAGTCAATGCCAGAGTTGAAAAGGTTATTCAAAATAAAAGAGACCCATAGATTATTAAATATTTCGAACTATATTACCTATTATAAATAAATTATACCTCTATTATTCTTTATTTAAAGCTGTTCGGTTATGTTTCTATCGATTACTAGTTGCAGGAAATAAGTGAGTCACTTTTTTCCCTAAATCTCATTTATATCTAAAATTATAATTATCAATAAAATACCTTAGGGTGAGTAAACTTTTTCACTAGGTGGTCGGGAAGGGGCCTTTATATTAGTAAGATTAAAAATTAGTTTGACCCCAAAAACAATAGGCGAAAAAAATGTTAAGTAAAAAGAATCAGTTGAGTCACTTTTATCGAACATCACTGTATATCAAATTTAAAACCAAGAAGAATTCCCTACCGTTTTTTGATAAGCATAAATTTATACCTTGTGCACAAACTCATGTTGCCTTGAAAATCAGCATTTGAAATTTTATATTTTGGTTCTCGCTCAATTCCCTCAATATATATATATAAAATTATGTGACTTCCATTAGTGCGTCCGTCAATTTCGCTAAAATAGCCATACATTGTCCGATCGAAACAAAATTAAAAAATATTGTTTACCATGAAGTCCTATAAAATAAAATTGAAGTAATTGTTTAACCAAGAAGTAGGCTTTTTGTCAAATTATTTTTCTAAAAATATCAGCTTATTCAAATTTCATCGATTTGTTTGCGAAATTGAACGAAATTTTGAGTTTGTAAATCTCGAAAAAAACTTTAACGATAACAATACTAAACAAAAAATTGCAAAATATATACTAAGTAAAATTAAAGTACTTTCATATATTTAGGTTTATTTTCTTTCTCAAGGATTTTTATAGAGTAAACAGACAATCGCAAATAAAAATTAAAAGTCAACAATAAGTAAATTCTTTTTAAGAATTATACCGTAAGCAAGTCAATAATTGCACAAAGAAACCAGTAGTTTCTGATTGTAAAGGCAAACGAGAAAACATCAGTGAGGAGAAAGGATGGTAAAAGATGGGGATTTAGGAAAGCAAGAATTTGGTGATTGATTTTGCATTTAACTTTTTCAAGATCGTAGCTGGCAGAAATATATAGGAGATCAACCATGTAATTTACAGGTTATTAGTGTTAATCCACCTATTGGCCAGCAGGGGCGGGGGGCGTTTCCGTTCTCTGTCTTATTGGATGGATGCTGCAATACACGCCCTAACCAGACATGACACAGTTCTAAAAAATAATGGTGTCAAAAGCAATTTTTGTGATGTGTTCAAGATTTCAATCCAGGCATCATATTCTTTCTGCTTTTCTGACGTTTAACCGATGCCAAAGTTGGTCACTTTTTTTTACTCTAATGCTTTAAAAGCATTTTCTTTTTTCAAGCATCAGGCATTATGAAAATTACATTTTGATGTGGACCCGAAGTAGGGGCCACGGAAGGAAAACACGGAACACGGGTTAGAGGTAAGAAAGATATATTAAACAGAAAAGTTACAAAGAATAGTGTAAGCAGAGCTTACTATCCAGTGGTGTCCGGTATTGGTATCGTACGCGGCTGCGCATTACTGGTGCTACGATATTTAACACCCCCCCCCCCACGGATCGAATGTGGCACAAGGCCGGTTTAACGTGGGCTTACCGAGCCCGTAGGCTCAGCCAAAAATATGCCCATTTACAACCCGTATACACGAGTTTAGGGACTGTCTACCTCCCCGGACGAAACTTTGCCCTGCGGCAAAGCCTCGTCCGAGTTCCTCTCTGCCAAACAGAGAGTTCGACAGCAGAGCACCATTACTGGTGCTACTACTCCCTGATACTATCATTCACATAATAATATAGTACTGGGAGAGTCCATGATATAGGGAAGTATTGGTCTCACAACACATTTCAATTGTAGAAATCCTACCTGTTGAAACTACATTTACTTATTAGGTCGAATGTTGTTGCATCTTTATATTTCAGTTCGGGATCAATTAATTGTTGCTAGAAATTCAAAGTTAGGTGAAGCTTTCTAGTATTCAGCAGAGAACTAAATGCATCGGTTGATGCTGGCCCTGCTCAATATCTTCTCGATCGTTTGGCATCGAATATGAGGTCAATATTTGGGGCTTCTATTTTATTTTTCCTTAGATGTTGATATCTATATTCTTATTGTATTGCAGAACATTTATCAGAGACAATCTAATTTTATCCAGTGGTTAATAGCAACTTAGAAAAATGATGTGTTGCTAGGAATAGAGAAGATACAATCTTAAGTGTTGCCGTACATCCAAAACGGCTTGACAGTTTAGTTAATTAGTCTTTTAAGAATGAGGAATTCTACCGAAATGTTTTGGAAGAAAACTGACATAGATAATAATAATAATAATAATAATAATAAGAAGAAGAAGAAGAAGAAGAAGAAGAAGAAGAAGAAGAAGAAGAAGAAGAAGAAGAAGAAGAAAATGTACATTCCACTAAAGGATAGAAAAAACAAGAGAACAAAATAGGTTAGACTAAAAACATGTGTAGATATAAACCAACGAACAATGGCGTATGAATTGACCCCAACATCCTGGTAAATATTTCATTAGTATAATTTCATTTCTCTATCAGGTAATCGATTCTTTATTTAGACTAATAAGATTGTGCTCCCCAATCGTACTAGCAAATATGATCTACTAGTTTTCAAATAAGCATTTCATCAAGAAAAAGTCCTATGTATTTTCAGAAATATTATGCTACAATTGTTTTTTTTATCTGATCGATATCTGCTTAATGCTGGCACATATGCTCTAGGCTTTAGGCTGTCACGTATGCATTTAGTTTCAGCCTGTCGCATATGGACTAAGCCTAAAATGAAGCCACCACATGCTGCACCATCAGGCTTCGTACACATTTTGATCCAGCAAAGTAATATCCTTTATCCTTTTCTCGTGGATCAAAATCTTAGACCAACCGAAAACCAATTCCCTGTTAAGTTGAAGATTTCGTTTTGCCTTTTGCCATCAAACTCTGATAAGGCCTTTGAGGTCGAGATATTAAAAAAAGGGATGAAAAGCGGCAAGAAAATTCTAACAACCATCGAACCCGACATATTTTTGATGATAATAAAATATTTATTCTACAAGTGTCTGTCAGTCTTTAAACTCGTTGTCTGCTCGTTTAATAATAATAATAATAATAATAATAATAATAATAATAATAATAATAATAATAATAATAATACGCTTTAATTATATAACTCAAATAGCATAAATGATTTAGATGAAGTTAGGTTATTAAATTTTGGTCTATCCTCTGAAAATAGAATCAATATCATGAGAATATCAGTAAACTTGTTCTCATTAGTTTCAGCTGATTAAAACATCGCCCCTACTTTATTGTAATATATGATAAATACTCGACCGTGTTCTTAAGTTTTGGAACCGTTTTTCTGTAAGTCTCAGTTTAACAAACTATTTACATTGTCAAACATTTAAAACAACTGCTGAATTTTTTGCCTGCAAAATATAAATATACCTAAAATATACGAAGCACATTCATAATTAATTATCTTACGGTTTAATACGTGTTAGGATTAAGCATTGTGGCGTTATATAGTTTGTTTTTTCTTTAATCATTAATATCACTATACAGATAACAATTATATCTTTCCTTTCCACTTCGTTGGCTCAATGGTGAAAGATATGTTCGAAGCCCGCTGATAAAAGGACGGACTCCCTAAAAAGTACAGTAAAACAAAAATAATTAGAAAACAGACACAGAGAACTCACATTTTAAGAACTTCTAAAAACTATATTGACTGCACAAAACAGACACATTTCCAGGTTTAATAAACCGATAAGTAAACATCAAGTCGCATAAAACTCATAAGTATTCAATAGATATTTTGTCGAGTCTTGCTTAGCACAAAAAAAGTAATTGATATCCAGCGTGGAGTTTATTCACTGAAAGAGAATAATGATTTGGTAAGACTAATAAATAGAAGCCATGATATTTACTAAACTAACAACACAAAAAAAGATGACAAGAAAAGAATGATAAAGTTTATGTAGCAATTCAACGTATCTCTCCATTATCCATTATATATATATTTGTTTTGTTTTATCTTTGTAAATCAAACTTTATAAATAAAAGACAAACCACAACAACTGTACTGAATCAATTCCTGTCTAATTGCAAATCATATCTGGTCTTTTACAAGACAACACTAAGTTTATTTTATACATTCCATCAATATTATTTACTCTAGTTACATTCCGATCATTGTCCTCATTTTCGCTGTTGTTATCACAACGTTTCGGCCATTATGCTCTCCAGCCTTCATCATGTGTATGTCGATCCGGTTAATAGAGGGGGATTTCCGAACTGACCCCTTTATATAATCTACAAGTAGACAATTTTCCTTTCACTGCTCATGCCTAGATTATCGCGACTAGTTACCTGTAAGTTACCCGGATCGATATACACCTGATGAAGGCCGAAAACTTTTGATACCATCAGGTATATTAGATTTAAGGCTCAAAGCTCACCATATAAAATTGTCCTACGAGACAATAGCCCAATAAATTCAAAGAATTGTCTTATTGGATGAAAGCGATGGTTCGTGAATTCGTTTACATAGTAATTGCTCCATTTACATTGTTCGGACGGTTCTTCGCTTGCTTGTCGTCACATTCACGACGTTTCGACCGTTGTACTCTTCGGCCTTCTTCAGATTACTGTAATTTCGAACCGAACCCTTTATTTTTTTCCACCGGGATATATCGTTCTATTTCCACTTGCCATGCCTCTTCTGATATATCAGTTTCTGTTTGTAACTCAATTCTCCAAGTTTTTGTTCATCTCTGCTGTGACCAGCTGGTGTAATGACGAACAAACTTTCCACACAATATATATTAGTAATGAGTACAATTCTCACTTGATGCTCCATAATGCCAGCCATGTACTACATGGAAGCTACACTTAAAAAAAATCACCGTAGCTTTTGGAGGAATGCTGACATTTAAAGCAAAACACTGAGAGTACAAGCCAAATACAATAAAAGCTACAGAAATCCACCAACTGGTAATAATCACATTTAGTCGTCTCCGTATAAATCCAAAGCATTCGGCATTCATTGACAGAACACTCAGTGCTAATGTCAGTTGAAAATTCTAATTATTTTCTATTAAAATGTTTCTTCAGGAAAAATGAGTATTTCACAGTCTCTAAATCTTATTGCTCTCCTAGTAATGATGGTGACTTTCTAATTAGCTTTTTGTTCCAAGTAATATGCAATGTCACCATCGGGGTTATGTCCTTATTTTCTCTTTGAGTGACATGTGCCCATCAATTTTAGTTGTTGCTGCTGCTGCTTCTGCTGAAAGTCTTCAAGTGATGTAGTTTCTATTATTGGGTGTAGTTCTTTGTGTTGATTTCTATCACCCGTTCACGGAGTTGGAAATAACACAGTCCTCACTAAGACTTACAGTGTTCATTCACTAAAAGGAATTATAAAATAATTTGCCTGAGAAAGCGTTTATATATAGCTGATATTTTCGTTGTTTCTGAACAGGCTTGGAGTCTTGCATGCTTTCGATATGAAAGTTTAATTAATGATTCGATATCTTAATTTAATGTATTGGTTTTGTAACAATTGACGATGTTGAGCGAAAATAAATCCAACTCCTATTCAATTTCATTATCACCTATAATAATTAAAAAAAAAAGATCCAGTGTATTTAAAGAGCTTAGTATTTATTAAATCCGCATCCTGTATTTGTAATATGGATTGTCTATGACGTCTCTGTTGCTTCATTCCAATTTCACATCCTAATTTCAGTTTTGGAAAGTATTATCTCGTCATGTTTTTGTAACACTTGGTAGAGAATGTTAAGATACTTTGTTCAAAATGATATGATGTCCAGAAAATAACACAAGTAATGTCTCACGTACAAACAGAATGGAATATTTCCATTCACAATATTTTTCTCAGTACCTCATATACTGTACTGGTGCTGGTTTAGTCAGAATCTACAACGTCGTCTATGATCTGGACAGAGAAAAATACTTTCAATATTGACTGACTTCACATATTTTCTTGTTACGATGATATATACTAGAAAAAGTTTTAATGATGGTGAAAATATAATCTGTGGTGGTTTTAATGGCTGAGGGTTACGCAGTCTAGCTATTGGTATATAGCTTTGTTAACATTCGTGTCCCAGAAGAACATGGAACACAGTTTTATTGCTAATTGAGAAGGAAGGAAAAATGATCTTTCAGCCTGATAATGCGAGTTGACATTCTGCAAAAAACTGTTTCCTAGCGCAGTGATTACATTCAACACATGGGAAAATATTTGGTGAATAATGGTAAAACCTAATATTTTCATCGGGTAAATGGTAAAAAAACGCTTCTGTCTACGCTCTCTAAATTGTAAAATACGATCACAAATAGTGCATTGAATGTTTTGAAATCAAAAGTGCAGTCACAATGTATAAAAGGAATAGAAATGATTGATTTTTGTACTGTTTTTAAAGTTAATAGAATTCAGGGTTTTCCCATTTTGAATATAAAGAGCAGACTTTTAAAATAAAAAATAATTGTTAGTTCAATTTTAGAAAAATATTGAAAATATCTGAACATGAATTTAAACAAATTCCACTAAAACCATTAAAAATTCACAGTGTTTTGTCATTTCTGAAGTGTGTCCTTATAAACAAAACTTGTGTTTAAACACGAGTGAAATGTCAAAAGGCATAAATATGAATGACATAAATGAAACCGTTTTTTATTCAAATTTATTAGAAAAACACACTGGAATTGCTAGATATTAAAATATCCGACCATTCTAAATAAGTCGATTACGAATTTACAGAATAAAATGTTGTATGTTTAATAAATAAGTGTTATATCTTTTCATTATACATCCAAAAAAGATAAATAATTCGACAGACTTAAATTTCGTTTGCCTTCCATTGAAAATTTTAGAGCGGATGTCTAGATTTTCGGCTCGGACTTCTTACTCTGGCAGTGAATCTGGTTGTGATTCAAAACAGTTTGAATATTACCAGGAAGGCAGTGAAATAAGTGATAGATCTGCAGTGTTAGATTAGATATTTTGAAACCAAAGTCGTTTTATAGCAAAATGGAATCGGCAAATGTTTCAATGCAATATATAGATGGTGGTAGGGGCAATGAAAACAATAATTGATCTATAGGAGTTAATAACATATTTCGTGTCTCATTTCTGTACCCCAAGTAATATTTCTTTAAAAATGAATAACTTAGTTCTTCAAGTTAATTTTAAGTTGCTTATAAAATGTAGAGAACTCAGTAATTATTCCAGAGAAGTTAAGGTATGTTAATGATATGAAATTAAAAAAAACATTCCGGAATATTGATTTTTTTTATGCATTTCACCCCAAGCAAGGCGGGAAGCCACTAGCACGCAAGGGGTTACGGAGGATTTGGAGCGAGATCAGATAGGAGTGAAAGAGGAAAGGATAAGGAGAATGATGAGGAGAAGGATAGTGGATAGATCAAGGCAATTGGAGATGTCGATTGACATTACATTTGAATAGTTGGAGATTATAGCTATCAGAGAAAGAGGAATAGGGAAAGGAGTTCCACAGGCGAGAGGTGCGAGATATGAAGGTATTGGAGTAGAAGAGAAGGCTACATTTTACATTTTCAACAGTGAAAGGGTGAGAGCGGGATGCCAGCCTCGTGGGACGTTTGAATTCATGAAGTCTGGGAACCAGCGCAAGCAGCTCATCGGAGCAATTACCTTGAACATAATTGTAAAAAAAAGACAGAGGCGACGGTACGTCTATGAGAGAGCGACTGTAGACCAGATGCCAGATCAGGGCCAGTTACATTTCATATCCATCTCTGGATATTATCAAGAACCCTGAGCCAAACAGAAGGGGCTCCTGACCATATATGGCAGCAATACTTTATGCAAGGGCGAATGGTTGATTTGTAGATTTGAAGGATCGATTCCGGTGAGAAAAATTTCCTGGTGCGGCACAGGGAGCCAACTTTCCTTGCGGTGGACGAAGCAATTGACTCAATGTATTTGTTCCATCTCAGGTCAGCAGGCAACTTGAGACCGAGCAGCCGCAGAGAGGTGCTCTCGAGCAGTTGAGCGTCAGACATTCTAATGAGAGGGGACAGGTAAGGATCTCTGAGGTGATTAATAGAGAGCAGTTTTGTTTTTGAAGCGTTAAAGTTAACCAGCCAATTCCTACCCAGTTCACAACCGAAAAGTACCGCTGATATATTGGTGAATGAATAATTTTCGAGCATCCGTTTGTCCTAGATAACGAAGTCACGGAAAGCTGACACATCATTTCCGAGAATTAAGACTTGTTAAGTTTTGCCTGAAAAAAAAAAGCCTAATAAAAGCGAATATAAAGAAAATGTCCGCTCATATATTTTTTTTTAATAATATATACTTTGAAGGCAGAATGATTCAGCTCACAAATTTCAGCTACGAGAAATGTGTTCATACAATCTATTGTTTTAAAGAAACGAAAAAGAAAAAAGTTTTTAATCTAGAAAAAAATATAAAGTGTAGGAAATAATGTTCGAATAATGTTGAATCGATATGTTTTTTTTATTATGATTACTGCAAATAAGACTTCAATATACCCTTCACAGAAATAACACTTCTATATACTCTTCACAGAAATACAGAATTGATTAGATATGTGGCAGTAAACTTAACATCTAATGGTTTTTATCTGACCAACAATGTGGTTCAGTGTCAAATCTGGTCGTACTCAGATGGATGACCGGTAAGAAAAATCAGGTGATGTATGTAATTTGGGGTTTTATATCATACTAAAGAAAGTGTTGTAGGAAGATGTGAAGAAGAACCTTTGACACAAATCACATTGGAAATTTAATTTGGCTATGGCTGAAAGACATCGCTTTCTTTGTATCTATAATGCAAGCAGGACGACCATTTTGAGTCAAACAAAGAGATTATCACGTTTAACCACATGCAAAGTTAACGAAGAATGAAATAATATGCATTTCTTTTATGGAAAGTTCTGAAAGTTCTCAGCACGACCAAAGTGAAATAAGAAATAATTCCACAACCTCTATTATGATCAAATATTTCAAATTATGACATGCAAATGAGTTACATGACTAATTTACATGTTTTCTTCCTTCAATTTTGCTTAGCCTCATTATTTCTCTCGCTCTTTTTATTAATGAAACATTCCATCCTGAAAACATTACACTTTGCTATACTTTTTTAAACTAACGACAAAATGTTTGGAAAGATAACTTATAATCTTGCTCGTCTCTCCCTTAGTTAGCATGTCAGTAACTCATGAATAATGAACTATTCCGTTTCAATCACGTGGAAAGATGGAAAAGACATATCAGAGATAATATTTGGTTTCAATTGTAAATTTAATAAAAGAAAAAGGATAGAATTATTAAATTTGTTTCAGCTAAATAAAGTTGTCAATTTCAAATCCTTTATTTGTATCCCCTTACTTCTTATATAACGACTGGCATTCATATTTATGATTTTGTTATTGTAGTAATTTGTTAAGCTCAAATATCTAACGATGCGATAGAAGTTATGTGGATATTTCGTAGCCGTAAAACACGCCATTAGTTTATTCAATCATTAACTGAAAAATTAAGATACAATAGAATATTAAAATAGGAAAACCGTAAAATTTTCACGGGTATTTCTAGTCATATATTTCTGCTTGTTCCTTCGTTAATGATTACATCCGTTCCCCCCTGACATTAACCTAGATACATAATGGACCATTCCTTTTTTGGGCGCAGACCTGTAGTATCTTTCCCGTTCCTCTGTCCACAAATCAGAAGAAAAAAATATATCAACAACATTGTCTGGTTTTAAAGAAAAAAGAATGTTGGCTTCAGTGAATTGGAAAACTTGTCGATTTTAATCTTTCTAATTGTACCCATTTACTTCATTAAATAATGACTTGCATTCATACTTATGATTATTACTGAAATATTTTTTAAAGTTGATAAATTCATATAGTAAAACAATGGAAGTATCCTGTGTTCTGCGACTTAATAAGGATCTAATGAAAGTCTTCAGATCTTTTCCTTAATATCTTCTTCATCGCATCTAAGAAAATTCCATACCATGAAAACTTGAACATTGGGTGTAATGAAAATATACAGACTCTTTTCTTATATTGTCTTATATATGCTTTCTATTTTTACGTTTGTATTTTGGTATATTACATATTTGTCTCCGAGATAAGAGGAACCCGGCATAAAAGAATACAACAGTATTAACAGGGTGGGTGAGGGTTGTGGTGCCATGAAAGTTTTATAGAAATGAACGTGTTTGAGCCTTTATTTGGCATTTTTTGGCTACTGATCTGGATCTAATGTTTCATATTTGAAGACTGCTTGATTTTTCTGGAAAGACAAATGAAGCAGAGTACCCAAAAATTTATATGACCCGAATTCTACTGATAATTTTGTTAACCTCAGTAAGGGCCCTATTGAAAGTGCTAACTTATTTTTAATAGTTTACTTCTTATTCTCTCACTAAAATCTGGATGACGAGCGCCAGCGACGTGGAAATGGGAAAAAAGATGTGTTTTCTGAGAGTCCATATCCCGAAAGCAAAAAGAATTAAGAGCACACGTAATAAAGTGTAAGACGAGGGATACTAAATTATTAATCCTCTATAGAGAGACGCCAAGTTAAACTTCCAAATTTTCAGTCAGATGACCTTTTCTCTTAACATGGCGTTTTATTGTAATTTCAGTTTTAGCAATAGGTACTTCAAAAGCATCGTAATGTATGTCCATTGGTAAATTAAATTATACTAGTTGCTTATTCTGTGCATATCTAGAATCAATTGATTAATATATCTCTTGTGAAGAAATCTTCCATATTCGACAATGTACACTATACTACCAAGGCGTTTAATAATTTTTCCTTCCTGCCAAATTTCATTTCCGAACTTAAAGCTTTCAAAGAAAACTCGGGTAGGTTGAAATAATCAAACTTTTGTTCTTCTTCCGTGGCAGACATTTGCCAAAAATGAATCTAACTTTTCTAGCAAACATGAACTCTGCAGGTGAAATTTTTGCAGTGACCTTTGCTTTTGACATCATTCGATACACACTCAGAAATTCTTGTAATACCGTTTCTACAACTTCCAAGCCTTTTTTCTTAATGTTCTTTTGTAAGTGTCAACAAACTGTTCCGCTTGACAATTCGATCTCAGATGATGAATCGGTTTGTCAAATATTCAATCGCGTAGCTTTTGGAGAAAATGTTTAACTGATTGGAAGTAAATCGAGTTGCATTATCAGATACGACACTGTGAGGTACTCCAAATCTAGCAAAGATTTCGCGCAAGAATTTAATTGTTATTTCAGTAGCATCTCAGGCCATTTTGTGTAACTGTCGACCACACTTAAATGGTATGAACCATTTAGTGGTCCAGCAAAGTCCATATGTAGTCTTGGCCATGGTTTATAAGTTCTCGGCCATGTCTGAAAATTTATAGGCGGTTATTTTGCTGACGAATTACAAACATTACATTTTCTAAGTGTATTTTGGACATCTTTATTCAACATGTAGCTTCTCATCAATGACTTCATTCTAACTCTTCCGGGATGTACTACGTGTTATTGTTTTAGCAGTGATAACAGAATTACAAGTCTATCCACGTACAAAATGACTCCATCACAAATAGGAAATATATTATTGCTACCAGGTTCAATTTTAATTTAACTCCATTTTGAATTAACGTCATTCATATATTTGGAATAAATGTATCCTTTTTAGAATGACTTTCCATATCGTTTAACGTGACTGACAAATCGTTAATAGTATTACACACTAGGCTTTTAGTTTCGCTTTCGGATTCCAGCGAAGAAATCACAGCATCTTCAAAATCTTCTTTACATTTCGCTATCAATCTAGATACGCCATCTTCGTGTGCCAGATTCTTTGACGATAGAAATTTCATCTTGAAATCATATTTCAACAAAATCGTAGCCCAATGCTGTAGTCTGTTTACATTATTTGTGAGAATCTCTTTTCCAGAACCAAATATACTTAATAGACGATGAGTAGTTTGCAGTATTAATACTAATATCATTCCGTGAAATTTCTTTACGGCAAAAATTATAGCAAGCTCTTCCTTTTCAATTTGACTGTAGAATTATTCCGTATTTGTCAAACATTTTAAAGCGGCTGTGACTGTTTTCATTGTACCGTCTTCAAATGTATGGTCTATAACCCCTCTTATGAGTTATTTGTCGGTGCGGGTCGTAATGTGTCAGCGATAACTGTGAAGTTAGTTTTTTTTAATTCCATCAATTGCTTTTTGACATTCTACCGACCAATTCCATTTCGTATCATTCTTAAGTAAATTATTCAGAAGTGCTCACAATCTGTACATATCTGGCAAATAAATATTATAATAATTTGCTTATCCGAGACATGGTAGAAGGTCACCAAATGTGCCGGGGGAGCGATCTCTTTAATGGCACTTGCGCGAGCGGGATCTGGTCTTCCTCCTCTTTTGTCGATTATCTGACCTAAATTTCTTGTCTAGAAAGAATTGATATTTCTGTTCATCGATTTTGAAACCATAGTCATGTAGTCTATGAAATGCTTGCTGAATCAGTTTTACAGGCTGTATTTTCATAGGACTCTTAATAAATATATCATATGTAAGTAACAACACGATCTAGAGCCGCCAAGATTGTATCCATTCTTTACTGGAAAATACCTGGAGCTACTTTGACACCAAAGGGTAATCTTTTAAACTTGTAGCATCCTTTATGCGTATTAATACTGAAAAACTTCTGGCATTCTACATCCTCTTCAATTTGAAGGTATGCCTTATAAAGGTAAATATTTGACAGAAATTACCCCCATTTAATTTGACAAATATATCCTCTGGAGTTGGTAGGGGATATACATTTGGGAGGAGACAGCTATTCAATCCAGTTTAAAATTCTGCGCATAACCGAATCTTATTATTTTGCTTTTGAATATAAATTGATGGTGTGGCCCATTCAAAATAATCTATTTCTTCAATAACTCCCCAGTTTTATAACCTATAAAGTAAGATGTTACTAGACTTCAATGCAGTAAAGTGTATCTTTTTTAAGCTTAAAAACTAGTATGACATTTTCTTTTAATTTAAAAAAATGCCTCTGACTTTGTACATTCTACCAACTCCTCTGAGAAAATATTCTTGAATTTATTTTTTTAGTTTATTCAGTGTTTTTTATCTGTAATCTTTTTCTCTGACGAACCATGAATTATTCCACAGAATGAATTAATCAGCCAGATCAATAGATCAAATAATTCTAGCCAATCGATGTTTAGTAAATTTGAGTTGGAATTTTTTATAACCTAGAAATCTGCTTTCTTTGTTTTACCCGCAAGAGCTACGTTACACATAATTTTCCTGAGAAAAAATTAATTTCATGCCGGATATTCCTCTTGCAATTTTATTGGTTTTTCTCAAGTTAGGCTTGCTAATTCTTTTCCGAATTGTAATATCGCTATCAGTTTCTAGTTTTAAATCTCACCGTAGAGTTATTCAATTGTTCTGTTTCGAATTTTCTATTATTTAAACTTTCCAGCTTTTTAGCTGGAAGCACTACTTTCACCAATCAATTTGTGCATTTATTTTGCTTTTCAACTTAGAGTAGCTTTGTTTGTGTGCTGTTTTTCCACAATTAAAACAATTTTTGGTTTCAGAGGGACTGTCCTTTCTTAAAGGAAGCACGCCATTTCCATAGCATGCGTAAAGTTTTAGAGTATTTTTAGTCCGGATTTTTTTATCTTCGTCGTACTGACTTTTTCCTAACCATGTGTACTTCTGTCATGCTATCTTGCACGATTTTCTCTTCATCTTGCCTTAAAGTGATAACTGTTTGGTACGCTATATCGTAAACTTTGAATCCTGGTCAAGTTCTGTAAGTATTGGAGAGAGTATTTCACAACATTTCTTGATGTTATTCCTTTCACAAAAATAGCCTGTCTGGGGATAATTCAGCCAGTTTAAATTTATCTCACTCACGGTTGACTTTACCAGCATATGTGGCAAAATCTTAACTTTCGTCCTTAGTAAAGTTCATACACTGGCAACGTGTATAAAACAATCAATTATTTTCACTGGAGACTTTCTGTAATATCGTCACTGTTTCGTGAAATGACACCTTTTTTCTGGAGTATTCGGCAAAATGAAATTGAGATATTTTCATGTTCAGCGGGGCACAGTTTTCGTAACAGAAGACGTACTTTCTTTTCATGCGACCATCTTTGACATTCGTCTCTTAAAATGGACTCGTACCTTCTGAAGTACGATAGGAATATAATATTTTCTTCTGGGACGTAATTAAATTCACTCACTGACTTAGCGACTGAATGCGGCGAAAACGAAATTGACGCATTATCTCTTCCTTGTTTTCCCAGAAATGCTTTTAGCATTTCTATATATTCAATCCGTTTCCATTGCATTTGTTGTAATAGTTGCTGAATAAATATTTTCAATTCTTCCATAGTGTATTTAGTTCGCTCCGGTAGTTCTTAACTAGGAATAAAAAGCCATATGTCATAGAGGCTTGAAGTTTACCGACTTCAGCGTCGTACAATGAATATACATGAACTGCACCAAAATCTTTTCATTGAATTTTGAATTTCTCCAGCTAAGCAAGAGGAAAAAATTTCGTGTGAATTCGAATTCTCGCCGCCACCATTGTTTTCACTGCATAGAATGAAGATAACACAATCAAGCAGTGTTAGGTCGTTTGCAGTTGAGGTAGACTTACTAAAATACGTAGTAAGCAGACAAGATGGATCTATAACTCTCTACTTGTTTACTCCTAATACTTATTTTAAAAAAGTACAAATATGCAACTTGGGCAAAATTGGGATGTGAAGGCTGGACATTACTTGTCCTATCGATAACTTAGCTATCCTCAAACTTGACCCAACCGTTCGTATATTGTTCCTTTCATCAAAACGTATCATCTACACAACACTTTACAGACAGCCACACACTCTAAGAATTCATACTTAATCCCATATGTACAGTTTTGTGGAGGGCTGGGTTGATAAACATCTACATCAGACTAAGGCGGATTTCTAGAGTCCTTTTTCATTGGGCAGGAAGGTGCTTGGTGACCATTTACACCACACCAAGAAACTGGTTTCCTCCGTGATGATGACGGGGTAATTCTTCCCGCCTATCTCCAAATTGTTGAAAATTGAGGTGATTTAATTAAGAGGAAGACTTCTCGTTTCCGTAAGACTTTTTGTCGCGTCATCTGAATCACAACTCTCATAATGCCAAGTAAACACAAGAACACAATGTTCATTCCTCTTCAGCTGCGTCACAACAATGCTACAGACGGAACTGGCTTCATGGACAATAAAATTTCCGTCCAGGATGCAAACCATATAACCTTCAATCAGTTTGCACAACGGCCGTACAAGGAAAAAAAGTTGTACCCAAGGACTCAACTACCGCATCGCAGCGTACGCACTTAGGCGTAACTGCCAGCCCCGCTGCGCAGAGCTTTTTGTCGACAATGAGGCCCTTCCCTAATATCAGCCAGCTGTGTGAGGCTTCGTAGTTATTGAGTCACCGCTAACCAGACGCCCAATACCACAGAGAGTGAAACTCCTCATTCTTCAAAACGACCTCATCCCTTAGCGTATCTTGAGCGTCCCCATCCGTACTAGCAAACGATATAATGACTTAGCAGACAGCAGTCAAGTATCGGAGAAGCCTTTCTTAACCCATATAAAGTCTTTCAGAGCAGGTCGACACCTACGATAGAAGGAGCACGACTCCAGAGTTACGGCGGGCCTTCTCCTCACCTTAATGCACACTTCTCAAAGAAAGAAAATGCTTCCTTAGTGTCTTCTTTCTAGAAGTGGCCGTTCCCTCTTGCAGGCACATTCGATCCAAGATATTGAGCCACAATGTTAACTAATATCTTTTTGTCTGGCAACTGGATCCCAATTACGGTACTACTGTCCCGAATTATATGTTTATTTTGTGTTCTACTGTTCAAGTGTTTTACTGGCCGAAGTAACTCTATTGTTTAATAAGATTAGCTTAGTTTAGCAAAAGACTACAGGTATGCGTTAACTCATTGAGGATTGAAATTTCTATTTTAAAAAAATGGCAAACCAGACATTATTCCATTACTCTACTCATTTATTTACCATAAATAGCTTTGGTTTTGGCATCAGATCACAAGCATCTAATCGCAATGAGAATCTAATTCGCTAGAGTTTAGTAATGGTAAACAAGACTGCCTCGTAAAACCCATATCACCACTCTTATCACGCGTTATAATAAATATCGCTTAATACAAGAGATGAACACTTTTACCACTGGCAATCAGTCTAGCTCACAATTAATATCGTAGCGGGATCAATTCTTATTGCCTAGCCTCTTAGGATGTTATATCAGTGTATAATCTTATTAACATCTATAACAGTACGCTAATAAATTACCGTTCATTTTTCCCGTAGACTGTGCTTTAGTTCCTATTAATTCGTACATCATTTGTGTTTCATTGCATTATATAACAGCTTACTAAGCAACGTTTAACAAAAGGTGAATGTCTTATCATATGGGATTATATTAAATTACAATTACTACTTTAGTGAGATATATCATTATTGAGGATTCTATTATTGTTGGCCCTGCATTGTATTATTCAGCACCGTTATTAATACGCATAGCATAGTGTGGCATATGTGCCACGGTTATCTACTCAGAATCGAACACTCTACACTATAGTAATGGCAAATCAGACTTGCTTGCTAACCATTTATCATTGGCGAGGCCCTTTCTTATTTATTTAGTGTAGCTGACAATATATCGTTCTGTGTTCAGTCGAATTCCCCAGCAAAATGTCTATATAATATTGAACACTTTTATTTTGTATTATCTTATTGACTTGGATGAATAAGTATAAGGTCGAAAGGGAGGAGGAGGGGGAGATCTTTTGTGCATTCAATGACTTCTTGCTCAACCCGCCTCTGTGCATCTCGCAAGAATGAAGACATCGCAAAGCGAGGAAGTAAAAACCTGAATGGCATCAGGGAAAGAGAAAAAAAAAAGAAAAAACAAAATGTTTTCCCTGTTACCTTCCCGATAATAAAAGTTTTCATTTCGCCAATGATAATCTCCGAAATTTCCACAAAATGAATTGAATGCATTTTACATCTGGATTTCTTTCAAACGGCACAGATGGGTTCTTTCATAAAGATACGCTTAACAAAGACATATTCTGTCGTGTTATTAATGCATTCTAGCTCACGTGCATGCCTCACGATTGTATTCTTGAGTTAGTTTGGCCTTTTCCGAGAAAGTATCTAGTCAAATTGTCGGATAGCGCCCTATACCAGTGATTTTCAGAGTCCGAAAACACTTTCCCTACGTTTCTCAATTCATCATTTGGCACTACTTACAGTGACTGGCCCGCTCACAAAAAAAGGACAAACATTGCGGGGAACAATTTTCGTAAATTAGCATTCACAAGGACGCAATCAGACTACTACATTTTTCAGAATTGAAACATTGATTTTTATCAATTTTAATAGGGCTTCTTTTCAAAATATAAATACAGTGTCTTGGAGAGTTATCAGCTCTTTGTATTTATTTCCAGATTTCAAATTTGAAACTGAACTTAAGTCATTAAAACTTCATAATAGTGTCCTATTTCTTCAGTCTTAAATGACAATTCTCCATTTTTCTCACAGTTGCTAACATGTTTCAACTTAGATTCAAGATTATATCTAACTGATGATGTCACTGAATACAAGTACTTTTTTAAAATGTAAAGTGCTAAAACTATATTTTAACGTTGCCATTATGAACACGACGGAAAGAAAGTAAACCAGTATAATTTATTAGAGCAAAGGACATCGGAAGGAGGAGGTTGTTATTTTCATTGTATAATGTTATTTTTATAAGATTACAATTCACCCATGATTTAAGATTACACTTAATTTGATTATACAGAAATTGAACATCTCAATTAAAAGCTATTTGCATAATTATTTCATCTCCTTTCCTTCTATAAGAATGACAGCGATTCCAAAGAAGAGAGATTAAAAATCGTTTCTACCAAAGTGAGGTTATCCAAACGCTGAATGTGATTTTTTGAAGATTATATACAGGCATGAAAAGTTCAGACAAACAAGTTTCGTTTCTCGCTCAGGCAAATATTCCTGATTCACATAAGATTTATCAAGTCGCAATAAGGAATAAAATGAAAAGCGCTTTATATGTTATTCGCTGTGTTTGGAGTTGTTGTTTTTTTTAACAAAGCTAAATGTACAGCGAAAGAATATAAGAATAATCCTCAATCTGAATAGGAAAGAATATATTGTATAGACACAACATTAAGTGAGCACACCCACATAGAAAGGGGGTGATAAGGGGAAGTTTTCTCACATTATTTATTTAAATATCTTCGAGAATAAAAAGAGATACAATAATGTATTTTTGGTGGAATTTCAGAAGGAAAGCCGAATTAAATATTAGGCAATTGGTAGGTAAGTAAAGAAATATGAAAATATTTGGAACACATGGTATGTGGTCTATCGACTAAATTTGAGAATACTATGGTGCAAATAATGAAGTTCATTGGCAAATAAGAATTACAAAAAACATCGCTAGTAATAAAAAGAAAAATATAATTGAACATGTTTTTGTACTCATAGGAAACGCCAAAGACAGGATATACCGAGGAATGCAGTAAGAATCCTTCTTTTATTCAAATTAATGGTGGAATAATCATCGCTTGTATAGAGATCATAATAGATATCTATGAATTAAGGGAATCACCAAAGACAAAATCAGTGGAATATCAACGTTTTCCGCATACGAATCGAACACAACCCACCGATGAGAAAAATTGGTTTTGTAAACATAATTTACGACCAGGCCATGATAGACACATACTATACTGACTGGCAGTTGTTTTAGGAATAGGAATATCTCACGCCTAAAACGTCTGTCAGCAATTCCTTGGGTAAGGACTCGGAATTACCTTCATAATATTTAGCTACTCCATGATATAGACACGCGCCCAATAATATTCCAACTATTTTTGGTGTTAATATATCCTTAAATATATCGTCATTTGGAATGTACAGTGACAAAATAAGGCAAATATACATTCAATAATTTATAGAGAAAATATACAGAAAACAAAGAACTCGGTTTAGAAGAAGCAGAAAGGAAGATCTATAACAAAGCACCAGGACTAAATATTCATTACTGAGCAAAATATTCCTGTTATACCTGGTTCATTGTTTGTACCATCTTGTATCATCTTGAATAAAAATATCAACATCCTCTACCAAGCTTTCCAATGAGTAGGACACTTAGAAAACCTTATAATACAGAACGTATTGCTAAAGACTTCAAATACATCCGTATATTAATCATTTATAATAAATTTAGTATAGGAGATAAGGAAATTAAACGTAGAATATCGCATAAGACTGAAAATAACTAAAGAAACATTAACCTAAAAAACATTAACCTAAAAATATATATTCTAAATATTTATATTCTAAATATTTATATTTCTAATATTTATATTCTAAAATAACCTCGTAAGAACGAGACTTTCGTAGGTGGATATCGTAGATGATGACAAAACCCGTGCAGAAATATAAAAAAAACTCAGCCGTATAGAAAAACATCTCAGATCAAATAGTGTCGAGAGAATGAAATGTGTCGATCTTAGGACCATATTTCTTCTATCCTTGTCGAATGATGTTACGGAATACAAAGAAAGAACTATAAGAAACATTTTCACTTTCAGGAACAACTAAAATAGATTGGACATGTAATTCGAAGAGATATAATGAGTTGGTTGACATTCTACAGTAATTCAAACAAAAGACTAGGAAGGAAACCGCCATTAATATTGAAAAGAGCGTTAAAGTCAATTATGTTGAGATTTTTTTGGAATTTTAGAAAATTATTTTGATAGAAGGATTTTATTAAATACAATCGATTTTAAAGATATCTGTCAACCTCCGACAAAATACCTCAACTTCCCAAGAGAATTACATTGTTCTTTTACTCCGAGGCAGATATTTACGATTTATCGTTAAAAATAAATTAAACCAATGGGAAATCTGCCAAATCGTTTCATTGCTTTATGAATTATATATATATATATATATATATACATATATATAGCATAATGAGAAGCCACGTATACTTTCTTAATATGTATATATAGAAAAAACAACTAAAAAGTTGCAAATTTAAAAAGATGAATGTTTTTTTGTGAAAGTATTTATTTATATTTCTTTATATATATATGACGTGCCGTACCGATTCGGCCACTGAGGATCGTTCGATTGGCAAGGTCAAATTTACTGCTTATAAACTTCAAATCGTTTAAGGCACGTAAGGCTATATGACGGTTCCGTATAGGATACAGATTCGAATCCTGTCGGAGGACGAATATTTTATATGAACATTTCACCGACATTCAGGCCGGTAAATGTTATTTAATACTGTTTATTATAAAACAGAGCATTTATTTAAACCTTGTATCTATAAAAAGAATGTAATGTAAACATAAAAATGTCTTTAAATAATTGTTGGACTTCGTCCATTTCATAATATATATATATATATATATATATATATATATATATATATATATGTATATGTATGTATATATATATGTATGTATGTATATATATATATGTATGTATGTATATATATATATATATATGTATGTATGTATATATATATGTGTGTGTATGTATGTATGTATATATATATATATGTATATGTATGTATGTATATATATATATGTGTATGTATGTATATATATATATATGTATGTATATATATATATATATGTATATATATATGTATATATATATGTATATATATATGTATATATATATGTATATATATATATGTATATATATATATATGTATATATATATATATATATGTATATATATATATATATATTTATGTAACGTAAATCATTCAAACGAAAAACAAATATTGAAGCTAATTATACGGATTAACATATATATATATATATATATATATATATATATATATATATATGCATGTGAACAGTTGCACGTAAATTTATTTATATTTATTTATTTTATTACAGTCATATGTTGCTCCCTTTAGCCGAGCAATATTCTTAGGTGTAATATAATTCTTATATCTTCTACCCTAACCGTGAACGAAATATGGACACTTTTAACCTGAACGATTCCACTAAGAACTAAGGTTCCTGGTAAAAGAATATTATGGACAGACCCTACCACAGAAAATAAAGAGCGTCATAAAAAGCATAAGGTCGAAATTATTCTTAGCCACACACAAATACGAACAACAATATCGAAACTAAACCGAAACATTTCGATTTAGGTACCAAAAAACCCACGATGTAATAAGCAATACATGGGCTTCGAGAAGGAGTTATTCTCTTTTATGAACAAGATTAAATTCATAAACACCACAAATGCCTTCAGAGAAAATGAATAAAGACATCGCCACTATCAACAAATCTGATAAGATTATTATTAAGTCAGACAAAACAGAGAATCGCTATCATATTGATGTCGACACATATCATAAAGCCATCAAGTGAGCAGTTAATATGATTTATCAAAATGTGGCTATCCAATGTGAAACTTCCATCAACAGTGAGACAGAAATAACAGCCAGTGTGATAAAAATTGACGATATAAGCCATAAGTTGCATAAACAGCCAACATTTATCACAGTGGCAGACCATAAAGAGGATTTCCCAGACAAACCACAAACCGACTATTCAATCCATCCAAAGATAATATCAGTAAAACAATCAAGGCAATCCTCTAAAAAGGCTGCAGATAAACGAGCAGTGCTTCAGGAATCAACGAGTGGCATAATACAGCCGACGCCATTGGCCGGTTCACTAAAATAAATAAAAAATTAAATGCTCATTTATACAATTTAATATTTGCCACTTGTATCCGTCTGTTACCGAGGAGCTACCGGTGGCTGCAATAAATCTGGCTAACAATTACCGCCCCATATGTTAATCAGGACATTAATATCATATAAAAGGCCCCCAAACCCATTCTATTCCACAAAGTTTGCTTGTGGACTAACCGTAAGGACACAGATTTTTTGCATTGGTATAGATGCGTTTGACGCGGCGGAGGCTTGTGAATTATTTGGTATTCTGCTACTTTGGAGCCTAAGGTTCATCTTCCATATTAATTTCACCGGTTTCTATAGAGACGACGGTATAATAATCCTGCGTAAAGTAGTTTCACAAAAAACAGACCGACTAAGAAAAAGCCTGATTACATTCTTTAAAGAGTATGGTCTGAGTATCACCACCCCTACCAACGCTAAATTGATCAACTTCCTAGATGTAAACTTGGAGCTGACTAATGAATAGATACAGCCAATAATCTAGCCACTACTCTAGAATTCTAATCAGATTATATAAGGGTCCCAATTTATGCTGTTCACCAACTCTAGTTATAAGGATATTTTTGAAAGGATAAAAGCAAATATGTACAAAGGCTATGACAATGTAACCATAAAGTAAATCTAGAGTACTTAGAAATAAACAAAACAATATTAACAAAAGCTGAAACACCGAAAACGGAATATCATATCGTTAAACGCATCCTTTATCGCCAATGTCAAAATTAACATCGGAATATACTTCCTGAATTTAATCCACAAACATTTCAGTCATTCACCCAACACTAAAAAAGATTTTCAATAAAAACAACGGTAAAGTTAAAGTTACTCTAAAAAAACATTAACCAACAAATTTATACTAAACAAGCACTTAACCAACATATGAGATAAATACACCCCTACAATTAAAGAATGCAACTGCCGAAAAGTCAAACTATGTCCGCTGAACGGCAAGTGCATTACTAAACATATAATTTGTAGAATTAACATCAAACATGATGGCGAAGTCAAATTCTATTTGGTTCAAATGAAAACCATTGGAAATCACGTTTCTACCAACGCAAAATGACATTAGGCAATAGTGAATATAATAATAGCACTACCCTTTCTAAATTTTGTAGGAAAATAAAAAGTTGTAACAGAAAACCGTCAATCGTCTGGGATTATTTAGCAAAAACCAAACTCTTCAGTAGAAAAGGAGATATATGTTGTTTATACTAGGAAACACTCATGATTCTAAAACATATAGATAACCGTAACAAAAGAAGGGAGTTAATGTCCCACTATCATACGACATCATACTAGTATTAATGTTACTAATATTACTATATTATTAATATTAATATTGCTAGAATTTTTAGTATTTTTATATTAACATTCTTATCATATTTGTACTTATTTTATTATTATTATTTTTATTTCCTTTGATTTCTGGCGTGTACACATTTCTTTCCGGGTACCGCCCAGTGACCTAAGGTTAGAAATGGCATCATACCACTTTCCACTGACAAAAAATATATATATTACACAGATAAAGCTCTCCGTAAAGTGTGGGCTGTACTTGTGAGAACAATTTTTTGTACCTCTTTGAGGCATGGACCTCCAGGAATCTCTTCAATTAGTCTACTGGAATCTTTTGCAACCAATCCAAGGGCTCAAACTACAAAAGGGATTGTTGATGTTCCCATGTGCCACATTATTGAGATTTCTATTTCAAGTTCCTTATATTTCGATAGCTTTTTGAATATCTTCAAAGATACATTGCAGTCTGCAGGGACTGCCATATCAATAACGAGGCCGTTTTTTTGTTTGTGGTTTTTAATAACAATGTCTGGGCTGTTGGCTTTGATTGTTCTGTCAGTATGTATTGTGTAGTCTCATAGAATTGTAACAGGTCCTATCTCTGTAAGCGTGTCTGGGTGGTGTTCATACCAGTTTCTTTCAGTTTCCTTCCCGTAAAAGTGCAAATTTTCCAATGCAGATATTAGCCCACTCTGTCATGCCGGGTTATATACTCAGTGGGTGCCAATATCGTGCAACCTGATACAAGATGATCAATTTTTTTCCAGAATCTGCATTTTGGGCTAACACAACATTTTAGTATATGTGCTTGATAATTCCTAGTTAAAAAGCATTGGTCCTGTGCAGCAAGGATAAAACCTTCAGTTTCAGCTTTCAACTCTGCACTACGTAGCTACTGATGGGTACGGGTTTTGTGTACACCAGCTTGTTTGGTACGTTCAGAGTATTGGCGATGAAGCGGTTCATCTTGTTATTGTTTCTGTATCTGGTTCGTTGCATTTGTCTTTGCTTTCTTTTTCAAGTATTTTGCAGCTTCAGCCGGTGAATTTTGCTTTACTTGTATTTCTGCGTCCATTTGAAACTCCATTTTGAACTTGTTCGCTTCCTTTATTACAGAGTAAATACGCTTACTACCTTCATGTTCCTTGACACATACCATCATCCAGTCTTCTGTAGTTCCCAGGTATCTTTGGAGGCCAATTGTTGTAGTTTTGTAGGACAGTTCTAGTTGAACTGATTCTCTGCCTCCTTTGGATCTGGGCACATACAGACGATCAACATCAGCTTGTGGATGATGCATGCGATAGCAGGTGAGAAGCTTTCTCGTTTTGGCGTCCATTCGCTTAATTTCAGCTTTGGTCCAGTTAAGG
This sequence comes from Acanthosepion esculentum, assembly GCA_964036315.1. Classification (NCBI taxonomy): domain Eukaryota; kingdom Metazoa; phylum Mollusca; class Cephalopoda; order Sepiida; family Sepiidae; genus Acanthosepion; species Acanthosepion esculentum. The sequence goes on along the minus strand of OZ038489.1, from coordinate 120,489,635 downwards.
ACATTAAAGCTGTATTTCCCCACGGGGACAGCCAAGGTGTCTGTGGCTGATATTCGGTTTTGCGAGTTTAGCTCGGTATTTAGTACACGCCTTCCTTTCTTAACTTCTCCTTCATTTGAGGATATTGTTGGCCATCGCTTTCGCTAATACCTAGGAACTTATAGGCTTCATCATGTTCCAGTTCCCTAATCTTTGTGAAAATATCTAAATCTATTAAGGGTGTTTCTGTAATTCTCCCTTTCTTGAATGTTACTTTTGCACATTTATCTAATCTGAAGTCCATGCATATGTCGTCACGGAAGCATTTTACAATATTGAGGAGACCTTTCAACACATTGTCATCTTTGCCAAAGCGTTTGAGATCATCCATGTAGAGTAGGTGATTGAATATTATTATTATTATCATAATTATTATTATTATTACATAACTATTATTTTTAAATGGATTACGCCAGCAAAAAAATGACATTGCGGTCAAATTGTGGTGGATCTCTTTGCGGGGGCAACCAAAGCAAATACACAGACACCCATGCGGACACACAAACACACACACACGCACAAATATATATATATATATTTTATATATATATATATATATATATATATATATATATATATATATATATATATATATATATATATATATGATAGAAAAAAAAAATATATATATGACAGCAAAGTTTCTTTCAGGCATGTTTCGTTGAATCTGACAGATAAGGAAAATTTGATGAATTTTTATTTTGATTTAGTATTCTTAAATTTTCCCTTTTGATGGTAGTAGGGGAGGGCATCGAATCAAATACCTAGTAGCATATTTGCTGCAATCTTCCAGCCACGAAGATTCCATTCAAGCGTGAAACAGACTATCGCCACTCGATGTTGAACCGAGTCTTCACTTTTCTGTTAACATATTCTCCATCCCTAAGACTGAGCACATTTTTATCAATAAAAATAATATACCGTAAAATATATTTTTATTATATATATATATATGGGTTCAGTTCTTGGCCTGACTTTTAGCAATTTCTATATTTCTAATCATGAAAATAATATATTTAACAATTTTAAAAACCTTCCATTTGCCTAAGATATGTCAATGGTATCGTTATATTAGTCAAGAATACAGAAGGAATACATCAACTTCAAAAACAATTCTAAAATAATTCCGCTCTTCAAATTACGTAAGAACTTAATAATAGCAATAAAATTCCTTTTCTAGATATATCGATAAATACTAACCACAGTAATTTCAATATCTCGCCATATAAAAAAGCTACGAGCATAAATTCCTGCGTTCTTATCTATGAGAGTAAATATCCAAATGATTTTAAAATAGCAATTATAAAAAAAACTAGTAAACCGTGCTTAAATTAATTCATCCACAAAGCAGTGAACAAAAATATAAAACAACTTCTTTTTAAAAATAACTTCCCTAATTATATTGTTGAGGAACAAGTAAGATCTTCTATCAGAAATTTTAATACAAAGCAAATGGAATATATTTCTTCAACTAACCATAAACATATTAATCATTTATAACGCAACCAAATACATTCTAACTATAAGAAAGACTAAAATATCCTAAAAAATTAATGAATACTAACATATCCACCAAAGATCATAGTTAAAAAAATAAAATTAATTATATACTACATTAAATTCAGTATTTCCAATTTAATTATTCGTAATGACTCTTCAACACCAACTAACGTGTTGCAGAAAACCAACATTTTATACAAATTTAAATGACCTCTGCGAGATTGTATCTCCAACGGAAAAAACAATATTCATCTTGGCCACACTACGACCACATTGTCATGACTGAGTTTTCATTTGAATGATACGTCCAAAATTTCTAAACATTTACAGCAGCATACCTTTCCACCAGTGGTATTCAAAGCAATTCTTGTTGAAAATACATCTATACTTTTCATGAAGAATTATTCAAAATAACTAGAAATTCTTGAAGCTATTTCTATTAAAAAATTGAAACCAAACCTTAATAAAATTAATTATGAATACTGCACAAATGTTTTTAAATGTTTAGAGAAGATAGTATAAAATTTGAGGTCTGTACCGATAGTTCGTAATACTTTCAAAAAAACCTCTTCACACATCATAACTAGATTACCTTCCCTGATGTGCTACTCCTTAATTGCATTTAACTCAGAGATCTTCGCTTTCAGATGAACACAGCAAATTTGTCATTGAAAATGATGAACGCTACAATATTTTTCTTGAAATAAAAAAACTCCCTGATGATGACATTGTGCCATTGTCGAAAGTAATCGGAATAAATATCTGATATATATCAACACGGTAATTTTCTCTCTTCTTTTAAAAATAACATCAAAAAGCTCGCCGGTGGATATGAAAGGATCCATTTAAAATAAGTAGGCAAAATTTGTCTAATTTATTTATTGAAAAATGTCTCAATGAAAACATACTGACAAAATATACCTAATACACACACACACACACACACACACACACATATATATATATATATATATTGTTTATACGTTATATTTATAGATATAAAAATTTAATATATATATATATATATATATATATATATATATATATATATATATATCGTGTCTAGTTTGTTACTGTTCGTCACCGACACCAGTTGTTTTAGTGGATACGAAGATTGCATCATATTGTAAAGTCCGATTCTCGGTATCAGATGCACACTTCTGATGAATCCTAAAATAGGAAGAAACGGCCGGCCTGTGCTTTTTGCATTCTGTTGAGGATTCTTCTAGACTCGATGAATTACTTAATTATGATACTCAAATCCCCCTAATAATTTCTATAAACAACAGCCACCTTCACTAATGCAAAGCTCTTCAGTAAAGTGAATGGAGCACTTTGGCTGATGGGCATTTGTTTACATTTGTAAAAACAATACGCTAGATTTAGTTGTGTACTCTACCAAGTGAAGATAGCTCTGACTGACACCAAATTAGTTGTATTTCAATCCTGGCTTGAGGCATTCGAAAGTCTAGTCGCACTGAGGAGCTGTGATACTGCGATACAGTACTGTCTGTGAATGACACACACACACACACACACACACACACACATATATATATATATATATATATATATATATATATATATATATATATATATATATAGTTTTAATTAATGGTACATTTATCGGTTAAAGTGCGCAATATCTGGGATAGAATGATAGAATATATGGAAATGTGGACATAAAAGGTTATTTCATACTTATACGCAATTGTCAGGCCATTGAATACGGCAAGCCTTTGAGGATAATGCTGTGACTGACGATTGTATCTAAGCATTGGTATTGAAATTCAATGTATATTTTCAAATATATATATATATATACATATATATCCACAGACAGATGGTTTCGCTGTATCACAGTTCTTCACTGTGGCTAGACGACCGATTGCTTCAAGCCTGGATATATATATATATATATATATATATATATATATATATATATATATATATACATATATATATATATATATATATATATATATAATAGATACATAGATAATGATGTAACATATTTATATTTAAAATCAATATTGGAATTATGAATTGTTTTCTCCGCTTGAATACTGGCCATTCTATCTGGAAAGAAATACCCAGCAAGATGTTTTCCTTATTAATTCTCAGCTCATTTCTGGAATACTGAATTTTATCCACAAAATATTTCCTATTTAATTGAAATTGTACAAATAATTAAAAAATCTGCTTAACGTTCATCTTCTCTGCAGATTTCCTCATTCTCTTCCAGTTTGACGTTTTCATCAACTGTGTCCGCCACCCCTGACATTGCCCCGCTTACGTCAAGAAATAAAACCTTTTTTGCAGGGCGTAATGACAACTTGACGGTTTTTGTTAGCGTTTCAAATGAAAATAACAAGAATCTTATTGTCTTTTTTTTGTAACTTTATGTTAACATTTTGACGTATTTATTTTCTTTCAAATACTTTCGTTCGTTTTTTTTTGTTTCGGTTTTTACATAAAAAAATTCTTTATATTTTGTGTCAGCAAAATATGATATTTCATTTTCATTTATCCGTTCCGAATATCTTGTTTTTGCGATTTCCTCTATCTATCTTTCCTTCCTTCTTTTTCCTTTCATCTCTTTTCACTTCTGATCCACGTGAAATTCTTTTCTTTCCATGAATTTCTTCACACTTCCTCTGTTTTTTTTTCTTTTTAGGTTTTTGCATTTCGATCTTTCTTTGTTACTTCCAATTTAGTTTTTTTTATATTTTCTTTAATATTATTTTGCATCAAAAAACGCAGACTTACTTCGTGTTTTAGAACCTTACTTCGCTTCTGATATAAATGTAAAAACGGTCACAGCTGGCAATAATATATTCTTACAAGTAAACATCCTGATATGAACAGAAATAAAAAAAGACCTTATTCTACCAACACAGATACGAAATATATTAAAATATTTAATCGGTTTATCAGTGTATACAAATACCTTATCTTTATCATTTACTATAAAGGTGTTACAGCAAATAATCCAATTAATAACAATAATTCTGGATCATCCTATATAAAAACAGGATTGCTTATGAATTCCCAGCTCATTTGGGAGACTGTTTCTCATATATAAATAATGAAAAACAAAGCAAATACTCACAATGGTCACACTTGTACCACAGTGTTTCGCAGGTTAACCTGTAACTTAAGAAAATGTACTGTAATTCGTGAACGAACCAATCACAAACTAAGATCAACACGTGTAAATATATTTTGTTTAATCTTTACACATGATGTTACTTTGTGAGTGATTTCAATTGATGTGCTCTGAAAATGTCCGGAAGTTATCAACATAGTCATAACTGGTTTATATGTAGATTTAGGAAAATATATGATAATGTAGAAAAAAAAGTGACCATCGCAAAGAGCTAATAAAAAGTGTCATATAAATGTTTATAACAACAAAATTATATCTGAGATGTTTATCATATTCTATTTACGAGCTCTCAGAATTTGTAGTCATCGATATTCTTTTAATAGATTTCACGCCATACAAGGCTATAAAGCCACTACGATACAAGAGATAACAGGACATGGAAGAAATAGAAATAGAACCATTATTAATGAGCGAGAACAAAATAAATAATAAGGTGGACATTAGATAACGATTGACATTTTATTTAAAGGATGGAGTCAGAAAGGGAGTTCCACATGCAAGAAGTGCGAGAAATGAAACTGTCAACATTGAGCTAACTCACCTGTAAACTGATTAGATTTGACGAAAGCCTAATACTGCGATGAAATTTATAAAGTCTACGTACCACAGCGAAAAGCAATATTTATTTTTTAAAAACTCACAAAATGTAGCACAAGGCCAAAGGGAGAATTGTGAGAGGATTGTCTTCTTCTGTCTCATAATTAAACTTATCTAGCCACACTCACTGACCCAAACACATCACACAATTGCTTATACCAAACCAACACTTATCACTCTTACTGCATCCACCATAATATCTCAGAATCTATATGAAGTCCTAGCTAGTCCCCATATGTACAATCCTTGTCTGGGGAAGTTATAAAACAAAAGTTTATAAATCTAAAGCCCAATTGTATTTACAATATGAAATAAAATATTTACAAGAAACTAAATATCATACTGTTAGTAATAACTGAGCCTCACGGTCCTTAATTATGGCTGAAACATCAGTTATGGGTGGGACGGAATGGAGGCTGTACTTTAATAATAGAAAACACTCGTTCGTCCTACCACTCATTCAAACACACACACATTCAAACACAACACCATGTACAAAACTTATACCCGAAATAGGAAAGTCGTCTTGCACCCAACCCAGAACTGACTTCTCAGTTCACCTAACGGAGGAGCGGAGGGGAATTAAACTAAAGAAACTTGGGTCAGAAATAAGAGACAAATGGGCTTACATCCACTAGTTAAGTAAACGTTGAATAAAGAAACTAAAAAAAAACAACAACCCGAAACTATCCTAATTTTGGACTGGATTGCCATTGTTCAATCTAATCAGAACAAAATGTTTATGCCTAACCAGTATAAAAGTGCCACTCTAAATCGGCTTCTCTTACTCGACAGATAAGCGCAAGACACACCCGCCTTTTGCCAAATGCTGATTGGGAGAGCCTCCGCCTTTCCGTCGCACTCTTGACTTTGAGTTGATGCTTAAAGAACAAGAACATTTGAGAAGAGGTGAACTTCTCGTCCCCATAGAATTCATCCAGAAGGGTCCTCCACATCACGACTCTCATTACGCCGAGCAAGCAAATGAACGCATAGTGTTCAGCCTTCGCCAACGACGGTACCACATTGCTACAGACAGAACTGGCTAGCGGGCGTCCATCAAAACATGATGAATAAAGGCCAACCACACTAGACAGAATATTTTCACCGCCGCTAGTTGAAAGCCGGGCCACATATACAAAACATACATTCACCCAGAGACGCTGAAGATCGCGAGTGAGCCTCGCCCTTCGAGACTCCAAACTCATGCCTTGGACATTCTGGCTAGCCCATCAGAGAATATTATCAGACCGATTAGGATTGCTCTCTTGCATTAAACATAGCCGGGGTGAGGATACCGACGGCCTTTCCCGTTGAGCTTAGACCTATTATGATACCATCGAGAAGTATGCCGCCAAAGTCCAAGTGAAAGTTTCTTTTTTGTGCTCTATAAAAAGATGGTTGAACATAAAGCGAGAGCCCCCCCCAGTACAAGAGAGTTACAATCTTTATACATTGTCATTATCAAAATACCCCAGTGAGGAGATAGCGTCGTTGGCCTCCTCGATCATGCCGCATATCTAACGCGCATCCGAGCCTGATCTTACCACTCTTAAATTACGCTTCGTATTGTTAAATCATTAATCTTTTTGGAGATTTCAATAGATTTTTCAGCTTGTTACTCGGATACCATGAGGAAATTTTTTTTTCTTTTATATTGTGTTGCTTTGCTTTCAGAGTATCTTTGCCGCTTGTTAGCGTTTTGTTTTTTGTTGTGGCTTTTTTAAGAGAGAAAAGGAGAAAGATTTAAAAAGATACAAAATATTATAAGATAAAAGAACTTATTCCTTCTTCTTTCTCTGACCAATTCTAATTCATTTATTACCCCTTTAAGCAAAGGAATATTTTTGGTCAGTCCAAGTATGGATTACTACCACACAGAAAAGACAATGGTTAAACGTAAGAAAACATTAATTCCTTTAAATAAATAACAATCTTTCGCCTGATGAAGACCCGAAACTCGTGTAGCAAAAATATGGAAAATAAAGTATATTATACAAAAGAATCCACCAATATATAACCAAAATCTTTTGAGACGTCTCTGTAGTATATATATATATATATATATATATATATATATATATATATATATATGTATATAAACATATATATATATATATATATATATATATATATATATATATATATATATATATATATATATATATATATATATATGAAATTTGAACTTCAATATATAATTATTTCAAAGCAGCCAAATAAAATGACCAAGACATTAAAAACTGTAATCCTTTCCGAGATCATCTGTCCATCTCTGTTGTCATGACTGATATCATTCAATAATCAAAATCCCCCAAAATTTAAATCTAAATATATTTTCTGTTTCATTTGAATTGAAAGTAACCTTTAAAATCAATGTAATTGAAAAACGAAATTTAAATTTAATATTAATTAACTTTAAAACAACATGAAATCTCATAATTTAAAAAAAAAATCAAAGTGAATTTCAATTAAAAATGTGTTTGGTATAATGCATTTTCTGAGAAATTAAGATAAAACTTTAAAAATTAAAATAAATATTAATAATACTTTTTCATTTAATTCGAATGTGGTGAATTATAAAAATTCTATATATATCATTTTTTCTTGTGTTTTGAAATTAAAATCAGTTTCTGCGTTAAATATTAATGTTATATATTAACCCTTTGAGTCCTGCGATCCTGAACAATTTTAACCCTTCTGCCTGAGCTCCTGAGTCGAAATTCGGAAATAATTGGTATTTAATGTTTCACGGTAGACATAAATATAGTTACAAGTGTTTACCCACCATTCAACCGGTGGCTGGGCATTACGTCATTTTTCTTTACCACCGGTAAAGCGGTGGTCAGAGCTCGAAGATATAAGTGATAAATCGTTATTTAATAAGCTAAACATTGTATTTCCTGAACACATTTGTATCGGGTTCCTTCTGTGGTTTAAATGCGTTTTGGTTGTAACATTTTTATGCCGGTTCAAAAATTCTAAAATTGAATGAAAACATATCAAAATGATACATGACTGAGATAAACCGGAAGACGCCGATTCGAAGATTACATTTGTACCCATCAATATCGGCACACTTGTAAAAGTTGCAATGCACTTTTGATTTTGGAAGAATAGGAATTTTCGGCAAGAATCGAAAACATGCAGACTCCACTGATTTCTAGAGTTTCAAGTCAGTGCGTTCAACCCACGTAATCATCATTTATGTAACTTTTCACTCGAGGACGTGAGCCTCTATAGCTATCCACAACTTCCTCTTCTTCGTAGCTCAGAGCAATTTGTACTATTTTTTTATCCTTCACACTACCTGATCCGATTTCTATTTACACATGCTTATTAGGTAATTTATTTGTTGCTTTCTGTTGGTTCTCATGATTCAAATATATATGTATATATATATATATATATATGTGTGTGTGTGTGTGTGTGTGTGTGTGTGTGTGTGTGTGTGTGTGTGTGTGTGTGTGTGTGTGAAATTCACTAGGCCCACTTTCCTCATTATGTCTGTCAGAAGTTCAAACTGTATTTGTCTGATTCTAAATATCCTTCTTGTTTCCATACGGAAATCCCAGTAATAAACAATTTTTCATGTTTACTTGATAACAATCCAAAGGCGAAGGATCGCACTCAGTTTGAGTTGTGCCAAACGGAAAAGACCTTTTCTCTTCCCCTGCATTGTTAAATACAAATTCAGGTTCCGATATTAAATAAAAATTATCCCTTGAATATTCCCGTTTTCTTATCGTCGGGGTTCTATAATAAATACTGTTTTCATCTTATAACGAAATAAGTTTCTATGTCGGATAAAAAAAGAAGATATTTGAAAAGTGACCGGAATTCATTACCAAATTTTGATGAGAGATTCCATTTTAATTGGTACCAAATATTTCCAATTTTTCTGAAAGATATGCGAGAGTAAATCATATACAGTGGGGGAAACAAATATTCGTACACATACAAATTTCTAATTTATTGTATTTCCAACTAATGAATGAACATACTTTTCATATAATTCACTGTACATAGATACATAATAACTAAATATACATAGAAAAGAGAAAATATATTAAGTTATTATAAAGAAACCCCATTTAACCTTTTTAATGGGTGAAAAAAGTATTCTTACAATGTAAATTTCTTATTTTAAAACTTTCAAGTTGCTTTAATACTTTAGATTATCCGAGTGGAATATTCTAGTATGTTCCAATAATTTTATTAGTAGTTACTTTTAGCCAAAGAAATGTAAATAGAATATTCTGTAATTGATATTCGTGCAAGAAGGTTATCATCATGGCAAGAAGTAAAGAACTGACAATTTTGAAAAAGAAAACAACTGATTCTTAAGCTCTGGAAAGAAGGTAAACGTTACAGGAAAATTTGAGACATCCTGAACATTCTATACTTGGAATACATAATAATGTGTTTATTCCTTACTTGGAAATACGATGAATTAAAATTTTGTATGTGTAGAAATAGTTTTTACTCCCCCCTCAAATTTATAATGTAGAGCGGGAGTAAAAGCAATAAATATTTTCTCCGTTTATCTAAGTATATAAATTCAGAACAGCATTTAAAATATCAAAGTAAACAGAATGCAAAGATGGTATTGAACATATTTCCATCAAAGTAATATAAATGTAATAAATGGCTCCAGTTTTCAAAATCAAATAAATTCTTTCACCTTCTTTAAATATCAACAGTCCAACAGGAGGAATTGACTAAAATCAAATGCCCACCATGACTGTCATTGACAGATCTATACACCAAATTGCTGAAAAGATGCACATAACATATTTTGACAAACATCAAAATTTTGTGAGGAATTGCTTCATGGTAGGACTGAAAACTATTCAACACCCTGTCGAGGATATATAAGTATTTACTAAGCTTAGCCAAATCTTGACTGGGAATGAGATGTCAGGGTGCCGAGTTCAAATTACAATCGTTTTTTTTACATTCACTTACCTACAAATACCCTTGTCAAATTATAAATCCTTCTTTGCCATAAAGGCGTGGTTTAAATAGTAGAACTTGCATCAAGAAAATAGTTTTTATTATAAAGTAATTGTTAAAAAAATATTCACTCACAAAATGTATTTTTCTTAACGTTCTAAATCTATAGGCTTTAAATAATCTAGAAAGCGTTGAAAAGCCGTTAAGAAGAAATGAAAATATTGTCAATAGCTACATTCTCCTCAATATCAAGTAATTCTTTCTCTGCACCGATGTTCCGGATATTGAGACAAGACCAACGGAATAAGGCTCGGAGGATTATGATGCGCCAGTATTTTGCCGGGTGCTCGCCTACCTTCCAAGAAAACCTTCATTTGAATGCCTATTTCTTAGCAAACATCAAATAAGACGCTTTGGTTTAAGTTGGAAATACTTAATAACAGAGTCTAAAAAGCAGGATTTTTATTTAACAGATTTATCTGACACGGATTCAAATCTGAATGGTGTTGCAGTTTTACTAACATTTTGCTTCTTGTCATTTAAGGAAATTGCGTGCGTTAATCTGGCGTTAAAAGTAGTATTTTTGCATTTATAAATGTATATATTTAAAAAGAAATATTGCAACCTATATCGAGTCAAGAAGTTTTGCGTAAAGCGAATGATATTAAGAAATGGAAGATATTGGGAAGCATCATTATGAGAAAGAATTTAGCATCAAGTGTTGCAATTATTTCATATATTGTAATTGCAAATTAAAGATGAGATTTGTCATTCAACAAAAGGTCGAGTCGACTTCCTTGCGCCCCCCCCAAAAACATGATAGCTCCAGCTTCCAACAATAATAAATCATTCCACCTTTAATGCTGTGTTTTCTTATATTTAGTGTTTTATAATACTTTCACTTTTGTAAAAGCAAACAATTATTTAATAACTGATTGATATCTGTTTTACAATTTTGACAAGGAAACCATTTTCCTTGCTACTAAATATGACTAAATGTTGTAACAGACAAAGCAGATTAAAAGACATACTGACCGAGAAAACAATACTGAATTCAATAGATAATAACATTTTACTTTATCGAGATTCAGGACAGACATCAACATGCCAAAGAAGCATAATCTAATCAGGGAACATTATAGAAAGAAAAATTGAAATAGCCTTGTATGGTTATGAAGATTTTACATGTTTACATTTTAACAAATTGTTTGAGTTCCGAAACAGGTCTAAAATGCAATGCTCCAACAGCAGCAACAAAGGAGAGAAATCGCATTGAATGCAGTCAACCATGGCAAGAGCAGCAAAATCAAGAGGTAGGAAGTTTAGATTTAATGCTCCAAATCCAAAGTTCATAATTTTCCCACGGGGGAATAACCGTCGCTCCTTTGAATTTGGTGACAGTCATTTTGAGCTCAATCATTGGACCGAGTCTTTCAGGCAGACTCAGCCAGCAGTAACGGATCAATATTAAATAATAACAAAGCGATATATCCCTAGACGTGGAGAGTGGAAGGAAAACAATGTACTGAAGGTTACCCAGATCGGCAAGACCCTGAAGAAGGCCGAAAGGCACAATGTCCGAAATGGTTGTGATGAGAACAACCAAGATGTGAACAATAGTACGAATGAAATTAATATAAATACCTCAATGCTTTTAAACATTTATTTCCAGGAGTCCCCATATCTCTGCTCGTTCAAGGCTGTAATTCCATCTGCTGCGTTCATATTGGTACAGTGCAAGGACTTTATTCTGAAGTACCGTGATACAGAAAATACGCTTTGCAAATGTTAGTAACCACGCAGATTCAATAAACTTTTGAATCTATTGGTGGTTTAGTGTATTTTATTGTAATTTCATAAGAAAGTTGGATATTGAGAATATGAAAACTATTCACAAGGAACGTGTTCTATGTCGCGCAATAACAATATATTGTTGATATTATTTTTGATAATAAAAGAATGGGTAGAACTTTGAAATTAGAACAAGAAACGTAAAACCAAAATCAATTTGCCTACCAGATTCCATCCTAAATTTAATGTTGAAAATTCAAACACCATTGTTAGTAAAGTATCAATTCATAAACTAAAAAGATATCACGTAGATGCAATCTGAATAGATGCAGTTTAGCAAAAGAGGATTAACGAAAATCATGGAACACGAAAAAATATTGTGCAAAATATCTACTATAAAAGGATTAAGAATAGGCAGCAACGGTATTTAGTGATAAAAACAATACTGAACTACGCTCTGATGCAAGGAAATATTTAAAAACCGTAAGGAAATTTCTAACAATATATAGCAAGCGTGAAATACTCCTCGACTACATCAAATATGCAAGAGAGTTGATATGATTCGATGGAATACGGAATTATTTATATTATTTTACTCTTGTTCTAAATACTACCTGATAATTTTACTTGTCTGTCTGCCTATCTCTTTCGACTCTCTCTTTCTCTCTATGTATCGCGTCATTTCAAGGCATAGGCGAATATAGTTCGTCATAATTTCATTTTGTTACTGTAATCAGTTCTTAATTATGTCTGTTAATCTCCTCAAATATACACATTTAATGCAACTGCTGTTTAGTCAGTTTTACTTCCCCAAGAAGAGTTACCTTTCTGTTCTCAACGGCGACAAGTACTACTTTTTGGGTGTACATTCTCAAATATTTAACATTTCGCCCCAAGCAATGCAGTAATGCCACTAAAACACAAGGGGTTGCACGGTGTGAAAGAATTAGAAACATATACATTAATGATGAGCAGGAAGATGAAAGAGTAATCAGGAGGTCGTTTCTCTTCGAGATCTTACATTTATTACGATCAGCAACGAATAGGCGCCTGTTGTGATGCGAGCTGTCATGCTGGTATAGCCGAAAATAGTGGTCCCTTTGTGCTATAACGTCCGGGCATTCTGGTGTGAACCATGAAGTTGATGGACGTTTCACCTGGTATTTCCGAGAAGGGATGAGATCGTCCATGCCGGCTTTGACCCAAGAAGAAACCTCAGTGGCGCAATATTCAATTGTGATTTTAAAGATATTAGTTCAAGTAGCGTCACGGAGAACATCAGCATGCTGGTAACAGAAAGATGTCTTGTGGCTAGGGTGTAACTGTTTAATAGAGGATCGGAAAGCAATATCAATAGCTACCACAGAGTGGTCAGAATTACCAACTAGGGAAGAGCGTGGAGAGGAGGTAAGTAATAAATCAAGTGGAGAAGGATGTTGATCGGTTTTGGTAGAGAAACGAGTAGGGAAGTCCACGATTTGAGGCAGGGATTGGGTAATGGAAATTGTAATGTCTAAACACTGCAACATCAGTCCCTCTAGAATGTTTAAGCCGCGTTTTGTGGTGAGTATTAAAGTCGCCAAAGACAAAAATGTTCGCAGAGTTTAGTAACGAAAGACGGAAGCACGTGTAAGAGTAGTCTGTATCCTCGAGAGACAATTCCCTGGCGATTGGTAGAATATCCCGGACGTAAAACCAAGGACATGCATTTGAATGCTGAAATCTTCTCGACAAAGAGGAAGATAGCCTGGAACCAAGACCGCATTGGTAGCATTGGAAGAATTTATGTTAGTCTCACATAGGCAAAGATATCTGGCGACCGGACGAAGAGGAAAGATTCTACGCTTCAAAAGTTGGAAGGGATACCACTTTAAGTCGAAAGCACTTAAAAGCATCATCTGGTGACCCAAGAGATAATTCCATTCCATTAGAAAATTTCCCCGGCTGTATACATCAAAGCCTTGTATATGTAACCTATGATCTTTTCGACAACGAGGAAGATAATTTGGAACAGAGAATTCATTGGTAGTGATAAAAGTAATTAGTTTCACACAGTTCTAAGATATCTAAAGAAAGTGGTAGGAATATCACGAAATTGGAGAAAGAAAGATTGAATGGCGGGCGATGTTTTTTAGATTTCAAATGGTTTAAATTATCCCGAATATAAATGGTGACATCTTACATTTCACGCTTCCCATGTTCCTTACATCCTGGATAACATCATGATAACATCATGGTAATTTTCGTTTTCATTTTCACCCGATGAAGCAAGAAATAGCTTTAGTTCACAACTATTAAATCTGGTATTTCTTATTTTATTTAATGATCTGTGTCAAGTCGTACTATTAATATTATACAGTTTTGATCTTAGTGTCAACTGGTTATCATCAGTCGTGTTTCAGCTACAATAAATCTCCGCGTATTCCAAATTCTATGCTTAATATTCTCTTTAAATCTCTTATCGATTATTATGATTCTTCCAATCAGATTGCAACGTTGTCCAGGACCATTCAAAATGATTACAGCTATGATACAATATAACGTTGTTCTTTCAAGGTACTAATATAATGTAGAGGTTTATGAGGCCAGCGAAACAAAAGAAGAAAGGTGTGATAGATATTTGTCATTTTGAGTGGGTTCTGTTTTATATCCATATACTCAGTATCATTATTATCTTATTATACAAATAAATACAAAGACTTTAGCATAGGTCAAGAAAAATGTGGCGGCAGCGTTTAATGTAGCAAAAGTATGAGATCAATCGTCCGAACAGATATTGATGTCGTAAAGTTAGCCGTTAAAATCAACATAGAAACTGAACACGTTTGTCTAAAACCCTCTGAAAGTAGATGCAATAATGTTTTCGTAAATTGTATTTTCTTAATTTGCTATTGTGGAAGGATATCTCAACGGAGTAACTGTTTATATTTTAATAACATTTAATTTGAAATCAAATATTGATAAGAGATATCTAGTCTTTATGTCGACCGGCGGCAGAAAAAAATACATGCACGGAAACGCTCCAGGGGGTATTCAAAGCGACATTAATATATTATAAACGTATAATTGAGATTGAATAAATATATTGATGAGGAATGGGGTCGAAAAATGTTGCTACGTCACTCTATTGCAAAGAAATAGAAAGTGCCGGGACAATAAAATCATTTGCTTTAGACACATACAGAATCCGAGTTATTAGATTATAGGCGATGATAAGCGTTTACGAAAACTAATATTGTATAGATTTTAAATCATAGTTTATAAGATTATTATTTAATGGAAAGTGTATCGCTACTTCGACTTCCTAATTTTAACCTTTGAGGTGAGATGAAAGACAAAGCACGAAAGTTGATTTTGATTGGTTGAACAAGCGTGAGAACGATAGATATTGAAAGGGTTTTCAGGGAGTCGAGTTTTAACCGTCAAAAAATGTATATGCCTTTTTTTCGTGTCTGAAACGGCTCCCCGGTGGAGGGTGAGAAAACCCACTGGATAGGTAGGAATGTAGACGTCGTCGTCATTAATAAATTAATTAAGTACAATTTCCTGTGTTGAATTTATTTTATCTCTGGACTCAAAAACAACTAGCGATTACCGGTCGTGAGACAAGAATGCAACTTTATTATCAAATGATCACTGTCTAAAAAACATCGAGAGATAAACGAATTTAAAACACCACATTAACCAAAATAACGCCTTAAGTATTGAATAGACAAGTCAACCAGAGCTTTTAAAATCAGTATGGGTAATTGTGTTAAGGGTGACACTGACCGATTGAGATGGAAGAGAAATAATTACGAAGCAGTTAGGCAAAGAGACTAAATGAAGCGAAACCTTGGGCCTCCAAATGGATGTTTACATGTTGACATTTATAGACGTGCCTGCCTATATCCAAAGCAGCCATATACTAAGATTTCTATTTGACTACAGGCAAGTAATTTCCCCCGATTTATTTTATGTAATAAAGTATATAGCAATAGGTGCGGATTAAGTAGACATGTTAAATCTTACAATATCAATGTACATTCCAATAGTCGCCTTTGATGAAAAAGTGAAAATCGCTTATACAGTTTTAGAGTCCCTGTCGGTTACACAATTTATAGGTCGATTTTATTTATATTATTTCTTTCTTTACTCTATAACAAAATAAGTGATATTTATTCTTAATTTTCTAGCATAACATTTCAACTTGAACATAGAAATTTATTTAGTATACACTTGTACTCAACTAAATGTTCTTTGGGGACACACGTACTATAAACAATAAAATTAGTATAACGATGTAAATTGTTGATGCAACATTTATCTTAACGTTAATATAATTTGGTCAGCAACCTGATAGAATCAAACTGCTCTTTCCGGATCAGATTCCCATTGATAGTGAGATGTCTTTGTCGGAACTCGTAAACTGTGTCACTGTGACATTCTGTCCATATTGATTGATTCGTTTTTACGGTTTAACAAACATTTGCAGGTTATTTAAAGCCAAGATATATTTTTTAAATTTTAATTATAATAATGATTTACTTATACAAGTAATACTAATTAATCCATAGCTGGGGAGTAGATGGGTATTCATACATTTCCCAAGGGTATTTTTGAGTATATGAAAATAAAGAACCCAACTGGAATTGGTTTTCCGATTAAGAATTCCGAGCTATCATCCGTTACATTCCCCTTACATCCAAGATTACAGCAGCTGGTTTTTCCCAAACGGTCACTCCTCTAGGTACTGACCATGTTTGATTTTGTTTAAATTCTGTCATCGTAAGGGAACCGCAGTTTGGACGTGATGCGATCGTAAGACCCTTTCTTTCAAGGAACCTATTTTAAAGATTCAGAAAACACTCGACTATGCTTCAACGAGGGAATCTATATAAAATTTGATTACTTTTCTTTCAATCGTTTTCACGCCATGAAAGGCAGAAAAGCCACTAAAAATAGAGTGTGGAAGTATTAGGAACTAGAAACATTGCGGGAAGAGGAAAGAATAATCAGGAGGAAAATAGATGCTGATTGGCTTTGCACTTAAATTATTGCAGATTAAAGTTGACTGGAAAGCATGCAGCTGGAAATGCAAGCGAGAAGTGCGGGGAAAAATGTTAGCATAGAACGTACAGTTACATCTATCCAGTTCATCTGCTAATTGAATTGATGAGATCTCGGTGCCAGTTTAGTATTGTGCTTAAATTCCAACGTCCATTGAAGAGCTAATTCAAACAATTACCATGAATGTATTTATAGAAAAGACACTGATAGCGGTGGGGACGTGACTGAAGTCGAACCGCCGGATCAGGATGAATAATATTCAAGGAGCTCAAGATAAATAGCAGGGGCAGCAATATTCTAAGCATCGACGAACAATGAAATTTTTATAAATTAAATTTACCTAAGGATCTGCTATAAGGGGACCACGTTCTGAAAACACATCAAAATATAGAAGAACTTAAAATAACCAAAACGCGTACCTGCTGTCACGTAAATGGAAATGAAGTACAAAAGAAAAAGTGATTCAATGGAGTTCGAAATGATGTACCCATTTCGAATCTCTCAGTTGCTCATATTTCACGTATTGTGTCGGGATTTACTCAAGTACCACACAACTCCTCTCCAATACAGAACTGCCTTTTGTAATTTCCATGGATTTCCCAAAGGTGAACCGCTGTTGAAAAAGTGGACATTTTATAGCGCTGAATATACTGTACTGGAAGTAATGAAGCAGGTGATGGCAATCACTTTTTTATTTAATTTTTAAAAGTGTATGTGAAACGAAAATCCCAAAGTAAAATCCTTGGGATTTGGGGGAGAATACTTTTAGGAACCTACATTCAATGAGACGTGGACGCTGTTTTGTTAGCCATATTTACTTCAGAGTCTGTCTATATTTCTGAGATGAGGTATTATGTACAGTATTTACATTAGTCGGACTATTGTCCTCATCTTTGTAGCCATTTTTGTCACAACGTTTCGGCCGTTGTACGCTCCGGCCTTCCTCAGGTGGTCGGAATTTCCAACCGAACCCTTTATTTTGATAACTGGGGTAGACTGTTCTAGTTCCACGAGCCATGTTTGATGGATGTAAGTTATCAGTTATCTCCTGCTAATTTTACCTCTGAAAGTTCTCCACTGCCTGATAACTGGCATCCATCAAACATGGCTCGTGGAACTAGAACAGTCTACCCCAGTGATCAAAATAAAGGGTTCGGTTGGAAATTCCAACCACCTGAGGAAGGCCGGAGCGTACAACGGCCGAAACGTTGTGACAAAAATGGCGACAAAGATGAGGACAATAGTCCGACTAATGTAAATACTGTATATTTACTTCATTTATAAACTTCTCTCTTTCCGTTGATCTTTCGGTATTTCTTAAATTATTCTAGAAATTTTCTTCATTTCCATATTTCGTACATATTTGTTAGATATTGCATAATACATTCATTCTACAAGATACGTTTCACGCAGATTCCTTTCATTATGTCTTTATGCTTATTAAATATTTTCTAACCAATCAGCATGCGATATTTTATTTCACGTTATAATTTGCTTAAAGTTGATTTATGCCTGGACTTCTTTGAGTTATTTAACCATTATTCTGATGAGTTTTTCGGGCTTAAAAAAGAACTTTATTTTTGTTTTCTTTCGCTTCCTTATTACACCCATTTTTGAAATTCAGTAATTAGATCATGTAAGATTTGCTGTAATCTTTCTGGTGGTTCTGATATTAATAAAAACGCCCGAATATCATAAAAGGCTGAAGTATTATCCGTTTAACCGTACTTTTCTTTCATGTTCTTTTTTCCGGAAATGTTTTCAAAATATGTTTTAAATGATTTAGACGAATTCGTATAATTCTATCCCACTTCCTCTGCAATGTCTATTTTATCAGTATATTTGGGAAGACGAAATATTGCTGTAGTGTTTTCCTATACATTTTTTACTTCCATTTCGTTAATACCCTTTTTCATAGGACATTTTGACTACCGAGTATTCTTTTAAGCCAAATACATTTCACAAACAAGAGCAGGGCAAAATGAGTATAATATTGTGTTTTTCTCTCAGTATACTTCTTCCTTTTCAATCAGTCTATTTATTTCTCAGTATCAGCTTCTAAAACCTCCTCATTTATGTGATTAATTTTAATTTAAAGTCTGTAAGTACATTTGAGAAATGATTTTGTAATATTCAATAGTAACGTAATAATTAAGGTAATAATCGTCATCATCTTTGTAATGTGCATATTTTATAAAATAAACTTCCTATACATGAAATTTAAATTGTGCGGTAAATCCATTTGGTGAATCGTTTTGCTAGTCTTTTGTAAAATTCTTTTCTTGCATTTTTCAAAAGTCATCTTAATTTGTTAGTATCTCCTCGTGTTTAATTCGTCATCGTTTTCTGGTATTTAATTTGTCATTGTCGTTTAGTGTTTACCTGTGTTCAACATCGTGAAACACAAAATTTGGTCTATTTTTTTGGTATTTTGGGAACAATGTTCGTATTTGCCTAAAATGGGTGTTGAAGTTTCTTTCGAAACCTAACTGTTTACAGAGAATTCATTCGGTTTCTTTAACATCTTGCGGTCAGTTGATTCAAGAAAGGTTCAATAAATGTAACCATGACAGATGCCCTTATAACTAATTTCCACCGTTTCCATCACCTAGACCACTAACGTATATATGCAGAAATTCATAAGGACTTAGAATATTTCATGATTCGTAAGTTTATTTTGTCTCTACCTTGATATCATTAACCTGGAATTGTATCTTGGAAAAGAGTAAAATGTTGCGAATGGTAACATTAGGGGAATGATGAAAAAAGTATTTTGCAAATTTAGAACAATTATGTATGGGAACGTATTGTCATGAAGGAAGATTTCAGTTACTGTTTTACTTGTCTGAATAATTGCACCGAATTTTTTCCCTTAGCGTCTTCAAGAAACTTTATCCGAAATATTCGTTTAGAATTTGAGCAGAAATGGTGAATTACATGCGGTTAATCAATTGTCTGCAGCTCTGTAAATATAGATCAATACTTACTTGATTTTGCTGCAGTATTCGGATGTTTGTTTGGCTACACAATGATTTCGACGACTGTTTCGGTGATAGTCAATGTAGGGAGCACTGCTTTGTAAATGGAAACCATTAAAAAACTGATTCATTTCGACCGTTTATCATCTGAATAAAGAAGGTGGTTTCATGTCTACTGCGACGTTTTAATCCCATTCTAGGAACAACACATTATATATTTTGTTAATCAATTCACCCCAAGCAAGGCGATAATGCCACTAAGACGGAAAGGCGTGGGGCTACTGGGAGTGAAAGAGAATGAGAAAAACTTTAAAAGGTACCAAGTCCTAATAAAGGAACAAAGGAAAATGCATCTAACCCTGATCAAAAGACCGGGGAGAAGTGTGACCCGGACTATAGGCAAACCCTATCTACACCTATTCTTTCCATTTATTATTTAATACATATGAAAATAGTAATACGTTCAAAAGTTACAGAAACAATTTTTCATCAGTTGCTTACGATGATCCCATCATCACACGGACATCATGGATCATTTTAAATGTTTCCAGGTGTCCTATTTGTATCTTCAAACATTAGTTTTTTTTTTCGTATTTCTAGTATTTTCAAGTTGTGTTTCTGTAGCGAAACATTTTCTCTTAAGCGAAAGGAATATTTGGAAAATTGGCTTGTCTATTTACCACCTGTTATTTGAGATGACGTGGAAGACAAGTTATCGTAAGACACAAAAGTCCTTTTCGTTTAGTTTGTCTTTTTCACTGATTCAGAACCTCTCAAATTTTACTCTACCTCGCGGAAAGATTGAACGAAAACTTAGAAAGTATTTTACCTTTTGCTGCCAGGCTAGATTTCCAAGCGAGGATTACAGTGGAGAACACTTAATGTCATTTTTATTCCTCTTGAATTGGGCGAGAATATATGATTTTGTATGACAGTAAATGTAATATAATTATTTTTAGTTTTAGGTCTAATGTTCATTATTTATTTCCAATTTCTAATCCTAAGACAAATTGAATAAATCATTCATTTAGAAAATATTACGAGATTATCATCTACAGTTAAAATGATTCTGATAATATTTGGTACCCATTGACCGTACAATCAGTACTAATGTCGATTAAAGTTTTATTCGCTTAAAACAATTTCTCAATAAAATAGTTTTATCATATCTAGGAACGGTTATTTTCCTTTATCAGTAATGCCTGTTGCTTCCTTCCTTTCTGACCCTTTGTTACATATAATATGAAAATTCAATAACATAGTCATGGCATTTAATCTCCTAATTAAATGTGCTATTCGTTATAGCATTTGAGGATGTTGAAGTTCCTCAAATGATGGGATTTCTATTATTTGGGGATTCTGTAATGCCATTTCACAAAGGTTCAAAGAAGAATGGTCCTTTCTGAGACCTACAGTGTTAATTTCTTGAAAGAAATATTTACTCATTGGCAGTATAAGTTAAAAGAACATCGGCCAGCGTACTATGGCCGAAAGTTTGCGATTTGTCTTCTCTTGAATAATTTAAAAATAATATCAAAGTTCGCACAAAGTTCTCTGTTCGAAGTCATCGTAATGAAATTTATAAATATTTATAATTGCAAATTTTAAGAGCATTGTATAGATTTTATAATTATTTGGGGCTTAGATAATATAGGTTTATACCTTGGATTCTTTTTCTAAACTAATTGAATTGGAAGCACATGAAATGTTCTTTGGAAACGATACAATCTAAGCGTTCAAAAAGAGAAAACGAAAACGTATATACATTTAAAGATCGGAAAAAGCTGTTTGGGAATAAAATGTTCAAAACCTTTTTAGTAAATAATCTTTGTTTTCTGTTCGGGGAGATAAACGCATTAATTTGTGGCAAAACTTGTAAATTGAAAAAATATATTGTTTTACAGAGAATGAAGGAGAACCGAGAAATTCCAAGAAATCACTTTTAGCTCATTGACTGTTTCCACCTTCCGTATTGAGGAATAGACATGATAAGGCGCATTATGGACATTTTAGGATGCATTAATGTTTTGTCAAAGTGCTTGTTACATGATGAAAAATTGTATATAGTGATGGTGTTTAATTATGCTATTTTTCAGCAAATGATTAACTCCATGAAGGATTTTGTAAGAGACTGATAGAAGAAGTATATGGTCGTGCGTGACTGGGCAAGTGTGTGGCATAAGGTTTGGGAATGAGCAACTACGAAGCTGTACCTGGAGAGCCATGAAGTGTCTTCTTCAAGTGACTTGTATAGAACAGATGTAGGAAATGTTTTTGATAAATTCATGCCATCTAAATTCTGACCCCCAAATACTATTTTTTTCGTCTGTGTGATTCTTACATGGCGTTCTATTCATTTAAGAAAAGTAGATTATAATTGTTTGAATATCGTGTTTACGTGTTGTCGTCGTGATGTTTTGAATTCATGCGGCGACATAGCGCAAAATAACATTAATGTCTCAGTTGGAAACCGGAAATGAACTTCAACAAATCATCATCATCATCATCATCATCTTCTTCTTCTTCTTCTTCTTCTTCTTCTTCTTCTTCTTCTTCTTCTTCTTCTTCTTCTATGTGGCTTGTCCCTTCAGGACGTGAGCTGTCCACAATATCCTAACTTAGTAAGATTTCACTTTTCGTTATAACTCTCAATCCTTGTTCTCTCATCGATTTACATAGGCTCGTTAGGTAGTTTCCTCATTGCTTTTCTCTGTTTATTTTGTCTTCAGTAGAGCATGTGAGTATCATATTCTCCATGCCATCTTTCCGTATTATGTGCCCTAGAAATATCAACTAACTATTTCTGATTCTAAATATAGGAGTCCTTTTTTGTTTACCTTATCCTTAAAACTTTCCATTTACACGCATGTTCAGTCCCTTATATTCTCAGCATCCTCACGTCTCTTCATCATCTGTCTGGAGATTGTCCAACATTAACTGCCGTAGAATTATATTACATAACAGTTCAGTCTTCTTTGTTCTAAATCTTCCTGTCTTAATCTTTTTGGAAGGCATATCTCGCTATTCGAACGAGTCATCGGATTTCAGTGTCATATTTTCGACCCACTGTTAAAACATTATCCAGATATTTAAATTAGTCGATTTTACATTCTGTTTGATTTTTGACATTGAATCAACGATAACCAGTTGTTTAGCACAAACGCACACAGACATCGATACTCAAAATTCAAAACACCAGTTAAATTTGCCAGAATGAGGACTTAAATGAGCATCAGTAAATAGAAAAAGGGTGTTAAATGTAGTCGACAAAAAATAGGTCCATAACATATTCCTGATGATTTGTCATTTCATCAGATTTGGAGAAGGAGATTCTATCAAGAAGTTATAGGCACAACCTCATCTACACACACACACACACACACACACACACACACACACACACACACACACACACACACACACACACACATATATATATATATATATGTATATATATATATATATATATATATATATAAGAGATTTTTCAATCGTAGCTTAGATGTGGCACAAGGCCGAATGTATGGGACACCCAGTGAGGATCGAACTCACACATATAAATATATGTGCGTGCATGAATGTGCTTGTATGTGTGCTACATGTACGTTTCTTTGTGTGTGTGCTAATGTGTGTGTCACTGACCCTACATATATAAGGCTATGTAATTTTGAGCGGATAAATACAGACATGCACACTCACCCTATATATATATATATATATATACACACACACACACACATACACATATATATATATATACACACACATATATATATATATATATATATATATATATATATATATACATATATATATATATATATACTTCTTTGCGCATGTGCGTCATACATATGTGCTTTGCTTGGCAGAAAAAAACAACTGAAATACTTATTGATACACGAGGCAAACATTTTGGACAAATTCAAAAAAAAAATTCTTTTTTTATTACTCATAAAGATTCAACATAATTCTTTCTTCACGATAGCGACAATAGACAAACGTAAAGGAACCAATAGTTTTCTTTCTGTTTTTTTTGTTGTTGTTCTTCGGAAGTAATACATTTTGCTCTTACGCATTTCATTTCGAAGATGACCTAACCTTATGATTGCAAAGGAGCTGAATAAAAATTACGAAATTGATTAAAATATATACGAATAAAAGCTTGCATCATTCAAAGAATTCTCCCAAGAAATATCCTCATAAAATATATTGATATTTAATTAATAAAAGTGATGGCAGATGATATACGCTGTTTCACAATGAACATGCAGATACATAGCCACATGCATTTTAGTATTTGTTAAGTATACTTTCTTCGAACTAATTATACGATAACACTTATCCTTTAGAACAATTCACATTGAAGAGAAAACAATGACAGTAGCTGTTTTATTATTAAGAACTAAAAAAATGTTTAAATGTACTTTTAAAAAAATAATGTGTTAAAAAATATTTAAAGTTCAATGCATGCCAAACACCAGGTCGGCTGGTGCTGTGAATTCCGGAATGCAATCCGGTATCAAATAATAACAAAAGCCAAAAATGCATATAGGAAAATAAATGTATTAACGTAATAATACAAACTGGTAATACAGGTTAGTAGTTCCAGGAATGCGGGTTTAGTAGACAAATATATATATAAAGTCTTTGGTATCGACGTATCACTGCATGACTTCTTACTGAGTATACGTGCTTGTTACTGTGACTCTTGCCCGCTACGTTATTCTACTTCTCTACCTGAGCGTTTCCTACTGACTGTTCGTTCATTCTCCCGGGTATTTGCTAGCAGTAGTATATGTATACCCTGGGTGTGTCCATTTGTGTAAAAAGGGGAGACCCTTCAACAGCTGGAAAATAGATATGTCGAAAATGTGCGACATAAATAGCGAAGATTATAATGTAATTCTTCTAGAAACGTGGACCAGAAACACTGCTACATCTGGCACGATATTACATGAAAATGGTGGTCTATGTTTGCTGAGATAATGATGAGTTGATATGCATATATCAATCAATCAATCTTTCAGCCATTCTATCTATCTATCTATCTATCTATCTATCTATCTATCATATATATAGACAGATAGATTGATACAGATGGAAAAACTGATATATATATATATATATATATATATATATCATTCTGTTCATTATCTATTTATCTATTTCATGCTGTTCATTATCTATGAACCTCACCTCAGTCTGTATATATATATATATATATATATATATATATATATATCAGTTTGTTCATCTGTATCTATCTATCTATCTATATATATATCTCAATCTGTTCATTATCTATCTATCTAATTTATAATAGTATGCTGAAAAGTTCCTGACCCAATCATTAAAACTGAGAGAAAAAAACGACCAAATAACAATTGGTTTTTAATTGGGCCGAGAAGTTATCAACACTGCAAAGCATATGAGAAATAAAATTATATCTCTTACAGTGTTAAATGATTCTCAGTAATTAAAATAAACCTAATCGGCAAATAAATACGTAGCATTTACATTATACAACAAATATTTAATTACCACAAACATTTTTTTTCAATGCAATTATTTCACTGCCGAATACCAATTCTATACTACTGCGAGATTTTCCGCACAATATCAAAGAATAAGTCTTTTCATTCATCACCCACGTATGTATATCTATATCTATATATATATATATATAGTCGGTAAATGTCAAAACGTGTATACGTTTTTTTTTTTTTTTACTGGATGGTTAAATTAGCGAATTTATTTTGAGAAAGTACTAGTATAGGATAGTTTTGAGTTGGATATGAGTGTAGGTTTAGTTAAAGATTTGGTATGGATATGGGATTAGTATTTAAAATGTAAAACACGGACTTAAACAATGCAATAAAGATACCAGCACAGCTCAATATGGATCCCGGAAATAAAAAAAAACGGAGATAGTAATAAGACACCATTATATAGACGAGGAGTGTGAAAAGCCCTGTTTTCATTGGCTGACGGTGACTGACATATGTCAATAAGAACGGTCGAAGTCCGGCCTTGCTAGTATTCGGGATTACTGTTTTTTGCAATGTCGCGCTGTGTAGCACGACGCTTTCAAGGAGGCGGCCTGACTCGCCTAGAATCAGGTCGGGGTTGCTGTTGGAGCCGATATGATGCGAAACCCGAAATCGGCGATGAGAACAGTGCATCACTGAAGACCACCCTTGATGCATCTAAAATGTATGACTTAACTATGGCCGGAATACACCCGACAGTAAAGTTATTTATTATTAGCATGGTACAAGGCAAAAACTACGGAGCATTTAGCATAGATTAAAGAAGACTGAATTCATAAGTTTCCTGTAGATCTTCCTTCTGACGATTGCATCGCAGTGATTTACTCCAAATACTGTTTTCTAATTGTGTATAAATAAGTTCTGTTTTTAATTGATAGAATAAAGAAATACCATATGTCGTTGTTCCGAAAGTCAGAGAGTGATATCTTCCTTTTGGAATCCATCCCCAATTAAATTAGAAAATAAAATATTCTGGGTGGACTTCAACTCTATCTAAATACCGTGGTTTCTCTTAAAAACGAAATTTCATGCTATATCCGATAATTACCAACCATTTCAAGTTGAGTTATCTACGCCTTAACGATGAAAGTAGGACGTTTTCTAATTACGGGTTCATATAGTACAGATAAGATCAAATATTATTCTGAATATTTTGAAAACGTGTAGAATGTTTTTAAAAGTCCTAACGAAATAAGATCTTCTGAATTTTGAAAAGGGTAAGCAATCATAAGAGGAGAAATTAGAGGATGAGGCGAAAGAATGGATGGGTTTAGATTGATATATTATCTAAAGCCCAATACTTCTTTCCAATTAATAGCTTGGCCAAATGATGAAAAAAATTCCCCTAGCTCGCCACAGCATGGCGCGCTAGAAAAATAAAAAGGAGATATCCCAAAATGGCGAAACAATCTACATATTTTAGACGTGTTACGATGCATAGTTATTTTAAGACAAATGAAAGGTTTTTCAATATATTCAGTAACGTCTATCGTTATTACACAGTCGATTGAAGCGCTAAAATGAAAGGCAAGTAATATTGATCCGATCGATGTGATGACAGTGATAACACTGACAGGTTAGGAGTAAAGACCTGGTGGAGAGAGGGATAAAGAAAAGAAAGTTGCTCAAAGCTCAAGGACAAAAGAGAAAAAAGTAGAGAATTTATGGGGTCCAATAATTCTCTCAGTTTGGCATGAAAAATTAAACCCTGGACAGATTACCGTAGGATATCGCGTCTGACAACTTATTTCTCTACTACTAGACATTTGCTTTTCCCTTTTCAGCCCGCGGATTCACTGATGAATGACAAAGTTTTTTGTTGTTTTGTGGGGTTTTGGGTTGTTTTTTTTTTTAATAACAATGATACGACGGGTGAGACAAACACAAAATGTTGTTTGCAAAATATCAGATCTAAAAAAAAATCAATTTGCGCACGCCTGTATATTTTCAGCAAATAGAAACCGACACGGATAATTTATGACTAAATAATAATGAGGAGTGTATACTTACAATCGTAATGATTGAATTGGATATATCAGTTCAAAATTAATTCAAACATTTCTCTCTTCTTTTGATTTAAGCTTTAAGTAAAGAAATAAAAGCAACTTTTTTAAGGTCTAGATCAGTTGGTGGGACCGATTCTATTCACAGTAATGCTCAAAAGTAGCTCAAGTGTTATTTGCAAATTATACTATAGTCGAAGAAAACCAGTCCTGCGCATGCTTTAGAATTTCTTTTAAGAATCAATAAATATTTTCCCCTGGTGCGCTGTAGATACCAACGTCTAATTCCATTGGTGTTGATGATAGCCTGGAAACGCTTTATCATGTTATATTATTCCGAATTAGTAAATCGTTGAAATTATCGCTTCCTGAAAATAATTGTGAAAGATTATTTAGAGTACGAATTTAAACTTGAAAGACAATTAGCTGAAGGAGGTTTTAGAGAATGTATAGTGTTTAGTAAGCCAGTTACGCAAGCGTGGCTCAGGGAAAGATTCAACTAGAAATGAGCCATTTTAGGATGAAACATGAAACAAGGCTGTTAAGCAGCAAGATAACAGACTGATAATTCCTGAAAGACATTCACAAATAATGGTATGATTTGCTTTCTACAGGTGGATCGTCATTTTCTGTTTTCCTATATTATTTATATCGGTGAAGAAATTTCAAACGTTTTTTTTCTTTTATTACCAAAATGTAGTTCTATAAAATTAGAAACATCTGCACAATAAGGTGGCACTGCATCCGTTGCTTGTGAAGAAGATCATGGTCTACGAAATGTAGATTCGCTTGCATTAGCTGTCGCTCAATGCACATTACAAAGTTGCCCATAATTGTTGCATGTGTTGTGTGGGTGCAGAAAATTGTGTAATATATTATCTCCCTGATCAACTGAGCTTAAACTACCTGAGTCATATGGTTCAGGGACTATCCAGATATCGTCCCAGTTGAAATCAGTTTCCTGTTGCCTCTACTGAGTGCTGCGATTTCATTACCACCGGGAAACATGATGATCATGAAAACATATCCGGCACATCAACAAAACTATCGCAATCTTGCAGAAATCATATGGCAACTTAGATCCATCAACGCATTCGCTTTCCTCATCACACGAACTCGACTGTCTGTTGAAATGAACTGGAAATGCTACTCAACTGTGAAATGAACACAGTGCCAATGTTAATTAAAACAGGTCGAGACGAGACAAAATAACATATATATATATATATATCCTTCTGCGCTTGTCAACTGACGGTTAGGAAATACCCGGAAGTGCTGTTTAATGTATGCTATGCATTGACAAACGGAATAGTCATTTGCTCTAATCTGCTCTAGTGCAATGATCCCCCATAAGGTGCTGACATTCGTTGTAAGTTGACACTAGTACACTTGTTTCATGACATGTGCACGCGCAGTTTTCATGTTTTGCTCAAGCATGTCCGATTTATATATATATATTCCTCTCATCCACGTAGTACTATAAATTGAGGAAAGGGGGTTAGTTGTTACCTCAGAAACAGTGTACTCTTTCTCTCTAATCTTAACTAAATACTGACCTCAAACGCTCTAATCCTGTTCATGTCACACTGCTGCCAATATTACACCGTAACATCTACACTACATCTTTACCTATTTCGTCACCATATATATGCCGCCCTGGGTATGACGATAAACTACATCCTTTTGAGGAGCGTGGAACCACCTTTTAATTGCTGGTGTTCCCAGGCCCACTCTGACCAGGTGTAGTAGCACTTGTTAGGGTCCTAGCTATAGGCAAATAGTTAACCCCCAAACTGGGATCAAAACACTATGAAAGTGTAAATATTAGGTTTAATACCAGAAATACTTTGTAACAAAATTATTACCAGCAATACATTTTGGGAAAAAAATATTAACATCACTATATTTTTGTAAATAAATATTTCCAGCAATAAAAATTGACGGTATTAAATAACACATTTAGGTTGATATGCCGTAAAAGAAATCAAACCAAACCGAAACCATATATATGACATTTAGCTGCGTCCATATTTGATAGGTGGCAAAACAATGGACCGTTCTCCGTACAATATTTACCTTTTTAACGATTCAATTTATTTTGTTTTTATTTGTATTATTTATGTGAGGACTAAATTGTCGCCATCTTATCCTTATTATCATAATGATTCGTCCGCTGAAAACCGAAACATTGAGATGCCAGAACCAAAAATATAGACAATAATTCGCGTGTAAATAATGTAAATCCTGCTAACTCCTCATCGCAGATATTCAAACAGATATTCAAACAGATATATGGTTTTGTTATTCTTGTTAATATTTTATTTTATTAAAAAAAATGTTTTCATTATTTTACAAAACTTATGTTTGGGTTTCCATCGTTCGTATTAATTGAAACTGAATATTCAAAATATGGAAAACAACATATCGACCTGTGAAAACAGATAAATTAAAACGGTTCAATATCCTGCTAATGTTAAAGTATTTATTTCTCAGAGGGACAAATAATTATTATTTTAAGCCTAACAAACATAAGATTATTTAGTTAAACTCTATTATCTATCTAAAAATTACGTCTCATTTTTACAAGATTAAATAGCAGCAGAAAATTCATACCTGTCTATAAAATTAGAAAAGATTAAAAAGCCTGGACCAAAAAAGGATCCAATCGACGACACAGACTAACAGATTGTAATATTTTGTGGAATAGCATTTTGGTTGCAATACACTTCAGTTAAGTTCTATAAGTAAATTTTCTTCTTCTTCTTCTTCTTCTTCTTCTTCTTCTTCTTCTTCTTCTTCTTCTTCTTCTTCTTCTTCTTCTTCTTCTATAAGTAAATTTCTATAATAAATTTTAATATTCTTCTTCTTCTATCTTGAAAGTCTTCGATCTTGAAATTCGATGACTAACATTTTAAAAAATAACAGAAAGTAATACAATATTGTTTTGACATTTTCAGAATCTTCAATTGTTCGAGAAAAAGTTCATTATTTCTTGTTTTTCATTTGTTGAATTGATTTATTATTTTCAATATTTTCACCGGTGAGTCATACTTCTTGGTGAAGGCAGAATATAAATCACAAGTCTTCAGAATGAAAAATGGAAAATATAACACCAAACTTTTATTTTTATAAATGCTGAACTTTACCTTTGTACATTAATATTCTACAGAACTGATCAAATAAGTCGTAAGAAAAAAAAACATTAAAAATCTTTTAACTTCGTATGGTACAAGGTCGTATAGAAGGATGCATTCATATAGTATGCAATGTATTCATTAATAAATTAACGGCATGTGTGCATTTAATTCTTGAATATTTCAGAATTATTTAAGGTTGTATTATAAAGGGTATATTAATATACTTGCATGCTAATTACACCAAATGTTGAAAGAGAATAGATAGATAGATAGATAGATAGATAGATAGATAGATAGATAGATAGATAGATAGAGTAATCAATATTGTATTCTAAGTGCCAGTTTCACACCGGAAATTAATCTTATGTCCATGTGCTACTACTATTTTAGCCGAATCTCGGCGATAAAGGAGCCATCGGCCCTTCTTCGTTGTCTTGTGTTCGGTTAATGCGTGGCCGTATTTCTTGTCATGACATTTTGCTTGTTTATATATTTATCCTTTATTATCGTATATATTTCATTTATTTATTTGCTTCATTCATTCATTTTACTTTAGTTCTGATATTTGCATTATTACATTTAGATTATGGGCTTTTATTTAAGCTTTTCTGTTCATGATATGGCTGTAGGTAGCGTAATGGAAATTTGTTTTCGATTGTTATGAAATAAGCACCGATCTTATTTGGGAAAAGTCAGTTAAAGCAAATGTTTGCTCTAGAAAGGGCTTCATCGTTTTGACGGCTTCGTGTAACCTTCTTTGTGAGTGTTGAGGTGTCGTTTTAACCGTCATTTTATAACAACCTCTTCCACCATTGTAAGACTTACGTAGAGCAGAAAGTCCTCTTTCTAGAACAAAATACACTCCAAAAGATAAGATGTCGCTACTAAATACCAATTGCATTATCTACAACCACGCCATAACAAACCTTCTAAGTAAAACCCTATGGATAAATGTAAAAATACCCTAAATAAATAAATTAATTAAATATATACGAGAGATAAATAAAGAAGAAAAAATAACATTAAGCATTACACTTAAGCAAAAGAAATGGAAAGAGTTGGTTTCCATGTAAACCTAATTCGTTTTGTCTTTCAGTCGGCCGTATAAATTGAGCGCTAAAGGATTTGTTGTATTCAGTAAGAACATCGGCCCGATTGGCGAAACTTACAGCCGACATACAACATTGATTACTATGGCAACATTTAATTGATAGCTATAAACCCTCTTCAATACTGAGCACTCTCTCCTTATACATATAACATAATTGTAACATATCCACTTTGGCGCAATTAAATGACATTCTCATTTTGATGTTTTATAAAACGTAATCCTTAATATATATGAATAGAATTATTTCCCATTACATCGTAACCCATGAGCATTTGGATTTCAAAATACGAAGGAAAGTTTGTGTCTGAATTATTTGAAATAGATTTAAATTTGATATTTTTAATGGAGGACACATTAATTTAGTCATTGCTATAGGCATAAATATATACGGAAATTTTCTCTCTATAAACAGCGACAATTTTCCTCAATTTTTTACGTTTCATACCTAAATGCAGAATGATATTACATAAAAAGAATGTTATAAATAAGTCTGGGGCCTTTTTTCTCGGGCTATTCTCTCAATTGCAAATGCTGAATCAGAATGTTTTCAGAAGTCTCTGGTAATTTTAATTTTACTTTTTATACATTGTGGACTTACTATGATTTCTACTAGGAGTTGTGCCATTTTAATGGGCAAATTTTCCCCGTTAAAGACTTGATAAATTCTACTTTTCATAATTTTGTCAAAAAAAGAACAAAAAACAGAAAGAAAACATCGTTCCAGTTCGCATGAGTAAGATTAAAAATCCAACCTATACCGGTTCCAAAATGCAGAGTAATGAGAAGAAGAAAAGAAAGAATTGGCCTTTTAATCTTTAAGTAAGTTCAAATTTACATGCAACCTACTGTCGAACTACTAGTAGATAAATTTGGCCTCCCGTCTTCTGTATATTTTAAGCTAGTTGTTAGTAGCTGTAAGATGAAACATAAAACCCATGAATGGACGGAAGAACTGTTGATGAAATAAATCACCATGTAGAAGGCAATGGAATATCACCACATTATCAATCTCAAAGTCTTGTAAGATGAAGACCCTCATCTGTAGTGAAGGCAATGCACCTAAGGGACTGCAAACTTTGATATAAAACCAAATCGACTGATAGCTCTCAATAACCATCTTAATTGTCATCTATCTTTGGGAAGGAAACCCTCAACATAAAACCAATATATGTGACTTCATGGGAATGCCTAAAAAACATAATTAAGTTCCACATTCTCTGTCACGCATGTTACCAAGTTTACCAAACTTTTGTTATTCAAAAAGATATTCCATCCTTAACACATGGTTTGATAATACCATAAAACACAGCATCAAATGGCTCAGCCCAGATAATGAAACGAAAAGATAGACTTCAGCATCTCAGACTCTTGAATTAGGCAGTTTGTGAGATATTATAGTATACAACTCCTACTTTGAATTAGAATACAGACTACTAAATTGACAGAACCATCTCGTTTCCGCTTACAAATACAGAAAAAGAAATGAAACAGAAAAGAAATAAAAGCAATGTATAAAATCCAAGCCTTTAAAATTGAAAGGGGACATTAAAATTCTACAATAAATTAGAGTCCGTATTGATGTCAGTAAATCTTGATGAAAACATACAGTAATCAAACAATCTTATCATATTATCATTAGCTGAAGCACGCAAAACCATTCTAGGAAAACCGAGAAAGAACAGATACACCAATGGAATGTTACATTGAGTCGAAAAATGTGATGCAAGAAACAAACGGGGAAGAAGGAAAATTGCAGGGGAAATACCAAACATTTATTAAAGAAAATAGTTAATTTTTGACAAACCAGTATCTCCGGTAAATTGAAAATGAAATTAATGAAGCCAAAAACCCCACAGACTTTGGGGAGAAAATCGAAAAATCACATGACGTCATTCAGTCAAAACCTCCACAGAATGTAATCGTCTTCGAATGACATTTTAGAACTGACCACACTAAACGTAAGATGTCCACAGAAATAAAACATACACAATTATTTATCCAATCATTACAAATCCGTTCCCAAACATAAACAATAAAGAATCTACTGATGTGGAAATTAAGAAATCTATAAAAAAAATAGAAAAAGAAACACTAAGGAATAATGAAGCGTCACAAAACATTGAAGCAAAATTTTTGAAAATAGCTTACTTTCTCCCCACATTCAATAACAAGTTTCTTTATTTTATAATAGAAATCCCCCAAAAGTGTGGTTAATCACCCATTTATTCATCATGGAAACAGAAAGATATCTCTCAAGACGCTTACAAATACAGTGGTATTGGTTCTATCATGGTGAATGTATTAATGAACATTATGTTAACTAGGCTCTCGTCGTTTTAAGAAAAGTAAACTCTACATGACCCAATTTATTTTTCGTTCTGGTAAAGGATGGAAAGATGTCATATATATATATATATATATATATATATATATATATATATATATATATATATATATCATCAAACGAAAATGAAATGAGTAACTCTAATAGGAAAACTCTTTTGTCGAGCTCACAACAAAATATAAACACATCAATCGATGTTTCTCTTCCCTTTCATTAGAAACAACCTTCCAAGCACCAAAATCCACTGAATGCATCGATATAATAAACGAAATGTATCACTCTACAGAATCTTATATGTCGGATGAGGACCAGAATACGGAAACATTTCAAACCTCATCAGGGATACGACAAAGAAATAATGAGAGCCCTAGTCTATTTAATCATAGCCATGATGACATGGATACTAACCACATTAGCATTCCATACAAAATCCCAAATGTGTTTACTAATAGAAGACAACGATCCCGCTTCCCCTCCCAAGGCCAATGTACTGATGATAAATTGACCTATGCTGATGACATAGATATTCGTAGTTAGGATAAGAATAATCTTGCTTCCCTTCCCAAGGCCAATGTACTGATGATAAAGTGACCTATGCTGATGACATAGATATTCGTAGTTAGGATAAGAATAATCTTGCTTCCCCTCCCAAGGCCAATGTACTGATGATAAAGTGGCCTATGCTGATGACATAGATATTCGTAGTTAAGATAAGAATAATCTTGCTTCCCTTCCCAAGGCCAATGTACTGATGATAAAGTGGCCTATGCTGATGACATAGATATTCGTAGTTAGGATAAGAATAATCTTGCTTCCCCTCCCAAGGCCAATGTACTGATGATAAAGTGACATATGCTGATGACATAGATATTCGTAGTTAGGATAAGAATAATCTTGCTTCCCTTCCCAAGGCCAATGTACTGATGATAAAGTGACCTATGCTGATGACATAGATATTCGTAGTTAGGATAAGAATAATCTTGCTTCCCTTCCCAAGGCCAATGTACTGATGATAAAGTGACCTATGCTGATGACATAGATATTCGTAGTTAGGATAAGAATAATCTTGCTTCCCCTCCCAAGGCCAATGTACTGATGATAAAGTGACCTATGCTGATGACATAGATATTCGTAGTTAGGATAAGAATAATCTTGCTTCCCCTCCCAAGGCCAATGTACTGATGATAAAGTGACCTATGCTGATGACATAGATATTCGTAGTTAGGATAAGAATAATCTTGCTTCCCCTCCCAAGGCCAATGTACTGATGATAAAGTGGCCTATGCTGATGACATAGATATTCGTAGTTAGGATAAGAATAATCTTGCTTCCCTTCACAAGGCCAATGTACTGATGATAAAGTGACCTATGCTGATGACATAGATATTCGTAGTTAGGATAAGAATAATCTTGCTTCCCCTCCCAAGGCCAATGTACTGATGATAAAGTGGCCTATGCTGATGACATAGATATTCGTAGTTAAGATAAGAATAATCTTGCTTCCCTTCCCAAGGCCAATGTACTGATGATAAAGTGGCCTATGCTGATGACATAGATATTCGTAGTTAGGATAAGAATAATCTTGCTTCCCTTCCCAAGGCCAATGTACTGATGATAAAGTGACCTATGCTGATGACATAGATATTCGTAGTTAGGATAAGAATAATCTTGCTTCCCCTCCCAAGGCCAATGTACTGATGATAAAGTGGCCTATGCTGATGACATAGATATTCGTAGTTAAGATAAGAATAATCTTGCTTCCCTTCCCAAGGCCAATGTACTGATGATAAAGTGGCCTATGCTGATGACATAGATATTCGTAGTTAGGATAAGAATAATCTTGCTTCCCCTCCCAAGGCCAATGTACTGATGATAAAGTGACCTATGCTGATGACATAGATATTCGTAGTTAGGATAAGAATAATCTTGCTTCCCCTTCCCAAGGCCAATGTACTGATGATAAAGTGACCTATGCTGATGACATAGATATTCGTAGTTAGGATAAGAATAATCTTGCTTCCCTTCCCAAGGCCAATGTACTGATGATAAAGTGACCTATGCTGATGACATAGATATTCGTAGTTAGGATAAGAATAATCTTGCTTCCCCTCCCAAGGCCAATGTACTGATGATAAAGTGACCTATGCTGATGACATAGATATTCGTAGTTAGGATAAGAATAATCTTGCTTCCCCTCCCAAGGCCAATGTACTGATGATAAAGTGACCTATGCTGATGACATAGATATTCGTAGTTAG
The DNA here is from genome assembly GCA_964036315.1 of Acanthosepion esculentum. NCBI lineage: Eukaryota > Metazoa > Mollusca > Cephalopoda > Sepiida > Sepiidae > Acanthosepion > Acanthosepion esculentum. The sequence continues at coordinate 120,453,154 of OZ038489.1, read as the reverse complement.
GATAAGAATAATCTTGCTTCCCCTCCCAAGGCCAATGTACTGATGATAAAGTGGCCTATGCTGATGACATAGATATTCGTAGTTAGGATAAGAATAATCTTGCTTCCCTTCACAAGGCCAATGTACTGATGATAAAGTGACCTATGCTGATGACATAGATATTCGTAGTTAGGATAAGAATAATCTTGCTTCCCCTCCCAAGGCCAATGTACTGATGATAAAGTGACCTATGCTGATGACATAGATATTCGTAGTTAGGATAAGAATAATCTTGCTTCCCCTCCCAAGGCCAATGTACTGATGATAAAGTGACCTATGCTGATGACATAGATATTCGTAGTTAGGATAAGAATAATCTTGCTTCCCCTCCCAAGGCCAATGTACTGATGATAAAGTGACCTATGCTGATGACATAGATATTCGTAGTTAGGATAAGAATAATCTTGCTTCCCTTCCCAAGGCCAATGTACTGATGATAAAGTGGACCTATGCTGATGACATAGATATTCGTAGTTAGGATAAGAATAATCTTGCTTCCCCTCCCAAGGCCAATGTACTGATGATAAAGTGACCTATGCTGATGACATAGATATTCGTAGTTAGGATAAGAATAATCTTGCTTCCCCTTCCCAAGGCCAATGTACTGATGATAAAGTGACCTATGCTGATGACATAGATATTCGTAGTTAGGATAAGAATAATCTTGCTTCCCCTCCCAAGGCCAATGTACTGATGATAAAGTGACCTATGCTGATGACATAGATATTCGTAGTTAGGATAAGAATAATCTTGCTTCCCCTCCCAAGGCCAATGTACTGATGATAAAGTGACCTATGCTGATGACATAGATATTCGTAGTTAGGATAAGAATAATCTTGCTTCCCCTCCCAAGGCCAATGTACTGATGATAAAGTGACCTATGCTGATGACATAGATATTCGTAGTTAGGATAAGAATAATCTTGCTTCCCTCCCAAGGCCAATGTACTGATGATAAAGTGACCTATGCTGATGACATAGATATTCGTAGTTAGGATAAGAATAATCTTGCTTCCCTTCCCAAGGCCAATGTACTGATGATAAAGTGACCTATGCTGATGACATAGATATTCGTAGTTAGGATAAGAATAATCTTGCTTCCCCTCCCAAGGCCAATGTACTGATGATAAAGTGACCTATGCTGATGACATAGATATTCGTAGTTAGGATAAGAATAATCTTGCTTCCCCTCCCAAGGCCAATGTACTGATGATAAAGTGACCTATGCTGATGACATAGATATTCGTAGTTAGGATAAGAATAATCTTGCTTCCCCTCCCAAGGCCAATGTACTGATGATAAAGTGACCTATGCTGATGACATAGATATTCGTAGTTAGGATAAGAATAATCTTGCTTCCCCTCCCAAGGCCAATGTACTGATGATAAAGTGACCTATGCTGATGACATAGATATTCGTAGTTAGGATAAGAATAATCTTGCTTCCCTCCCAAGGCCAATGTACTGATGATAAAGTGACCTATGCTGATGACATAGATATTCGTAGTTAGGATAAGAATAATCTTGCTTCCCCTCCCAAGGCCAATGTACTGATGATAAAGTGACCTATGCTGATGACATAGATATTCGTAGTTAGGATAAGAATAATCTTGCTTCCCCTCCCAAGGCCAATGTACTGATGATAAAGTGACCTATGCTGATGACATAGATATTCGTAGTTAGGATAAGAATAATCTTGCTTCCCTTCCCAAGGCCAATGTACTGATGATAAAGTGACCTATGCTGATGACATAGATATTCGTAGTTAGGATAAGAATAATCTTGCTTCCCTTCCCAAGGCCAATGTACTGATGATAAAGTGACCTATGCTGATGACATAGATATTCGTAGTTAGGATAAGAATAATCTTGCTTCCCTTCCCAAGGCCAATGTACTGATGATAAAGTGACCTATGCTGATGACATAGATATTCGTAGTTAGGATAAGAATAATCTTGCTTCCCTTCCCAAGGCCAATGTACTGATGATAAAGTGACCTATGCTGATGACATAGATATTCGTAGTTAGGATAAGAATAATCTTGCTTCCCCTCCCAAGGCCAATGTACTGATGATAAAGTGACCTATGCTGATGACATAGATATTCGTAGTTAGGATAAGAATAATCTTGCTTCCCCTCCCAAGGCCAATGTACTGATGATAAAGTGACCTATGCTGATGACATAGATATTCGTAGTTAGGATAAGAATAATCTTGCTTCCCCTCCCAAGGCCAATGTACTGATGATAAAGTGACCTATGCTGATGACATAGATATTCGTAGTTAGGATAAGAATAATCTTGCTTCCCCTCCCAAGGCCAATGTACTGATGATAAAGTGACCTATGCTGATGACATAGATATTCGTAGTTAGGATAAGAATAATCTTGCTTCCCTTCCCAAGGCCAATGTACTGATGATAAAGTGACCTATGCTGATGACATAGATATTCGTAGTTAGGATAAGAATAATCTTGCTTCCCCTCCCAAGGCCAATGTACTGATGATAAAGTGACCTATGCTGATGACATAGATATTCGTAGTTAGGATAAGAATAATCTTGCTTCCCCTCCCAAGGCCAATGTACTGATGATAAAGTGACCTATGCTGATGACATAGATATTCGTAGTTAGGATAAGAATAATCTTGCTTCCCCTCCCAAGGCCAATGTACTGATGATAAAGTGACCTATGCTGATGACATAGATATTCGTAGTTAGGATAAGAATAATCTTGCTTCCCCTCCCAAGGCCAATGTACTGATGATAAAGTGACCTATGCTGATGACATAGATATTCGTAGTTAGGATAAGAATAATCTTGCTTCCCCTCCCAAGGCCAATGTACTGATGATAAAGTGACCTATGCTGATGACATAGATATTCGTAGTTAGGATAAGAATAATCTTGCTTCCCCTCCCAAGGCCAATGTACTGATGATAAAGTGACCTATGCTGATGACATAGATATTCGTAGTTAGGATAAGAATAATCTTGCTTCCCCTCCCAAGGCCAATGTACTGATGATAAAGTGACCTATGCTGATGACATAGATATTCGTAGTTAGGATAAGAATAATCTTGCTTCCCCTCCCAAGGCCAATGTACTGATGATAAAGTGACCTATGCTGATGACATAGATATTCGTAGTTAGGATAAGAATAATCTTGCTTCCCCTCCCAAGGCCAATGTACTGATGATAAAGTGACCTATGCTGATGACATAGATATTCGTAGTTAGGATAAGAATAATCTTGCTTCCCCTCCCAAGGCCAATGTACTGATGATAAAGTGACCTATGCTGATGACATAGATATTCGTAGTTAGGATAAGAATAATCTTGCTTCCCCTCCCAAGGCCAATGTACTGATGATAAAGTGACCTATGCTGATGACATAGATATTCGTAGTTAGGATAAGAATAATCTTGCTTCCCCTCCCAAGGCCAATGTACTGATGATAAAGTGACCTATGCTGATGACATAGATATTCGTAGTTAGGATAAGAATAATCTTGCTTCCCCTCCCAAGGCCAATGTACTGATGATAAAGTGACCTATGCTGATGACATAGATATTCGTAGTTAGGATAAGAATAATCTTGCTTCCCCTCCCAAGGCCAATGTACTGATGATAAAGTGACCTATGCTGATGACATAGATATTCGTAGTTAGGATAAGAATAATCTTGCTTCCCCTCCCAAGGCCAATGTACTGATGATAAAGTGACCTATGCTGATGACATAGATATTCGTAGTTAGGATAAGAATAATCTTGCTTCCCCTCCCAAGGCCAATGTACTGATGATAAAGTGACCTATGCTGATGACATAGATATTCGTAGTTAGGATAAGAATAATCTTGCTTCCCCTCCCAAGGCCAATGTACTGATGATAAAGTGACCTATGCTGATGACATAGATATTCGTAGTTAGGATAAGAATAATCTTGCTTCCCCTCCCAAGGCCAATGTACTGATGATAAAGTGACCTATGCTGATGACATAGATATTCGTAGTTAGGATAAGAATAATCTTGCTTCCCCTCCCAAGGCCAATGTACTGATGATAAAGTGACCTATGCTGATGACATAGATATTCGTAGTTAGGATAAGAATAATCTTGCTTCCCCTCCCAAGGCCAATGTACTGATGATAAAGTGACCTATGCTGATGACATAGATATTCGTAGTTAGGATAAGAATAATCTTGCTTCCCCTCCCAAGGCCAATGTACTGATGATAAAGTGACCTATGCTGATGACATAGATATTCGTAGTTAGGATAAGAATAATCTTGCTTCCCCTCCCAAGGCCAATGTACTGATGATAAAGTGACCTATGCTGATGACATAGATATTCGTAGTTAGGATAAGAATAATCTTGCTTCCCTCCCAAGGCCAATGTACTGATGATAAAGTGACCTATGCTGATGACATAGATATTCGTAGTTAGGATAAGAATAATCTTGCTTCCCCTCCCAAGGCCAATGTACTGATGATAAAGTGACCTATGCTGATGACATAGATATTCGTAGTTAGGATAAGAATAATCTTGCTTCCCCTCCCAAGGCCAATGTACTGATGATAAAGTGACCTATGCTGATGACATAGATATTCGTAGTTAGGATAAGAATAATCTTGCTTCCCCTCCCAAGGCCAATGTACTGATGATAAAGTGACCTATGCTGATGACATAGATATTCGTAGTTAGGATAAGAATAATCTTGCTTCCCCTCCCAAGGCCAATGTACTGATGATAAAGTGACCTATGCTGATGACATAGATATTCGTAGTTAGGATAAGAATAATCTTGCTTCCCCTCCCAAGGCCAATGTACTGATGATAAAGTGACCTATGCTGATGACATAGATATTCGTAGTTAGGATAAGAATAATCTTGCTTCCCCTCCCAAGGCCAATGTACTGATGATAAAGTGACCTATGCTGATGACATAGATATTCGTAGTTAGGATAAGAATAATCTTGCTTCCCCTCCCAAGGCCAATGTACTGATGATAAAGTGACCTATGCTGATGACATAGATATTCGTAGTTAGGATAAGAATAATCTTGCTTCCCTTCCCAAGGCCAATGTACTGATGATAAAGTGACCTATGCTGATGACATAGATATTCGTAGTTAGGATAAGAATAATCTTGCTTCCCCTCCCAAGGCCAATGTACTGATGATAAAGTGACCTATGCTGATGACATAGATATTCGTAGTTAGGATAAGAATAATCTTGCTTCCCCTCCCAAGGCCAATGTACTGATGATAAAGTGACCTATGCTGATGACATAGATATTCGTAGTTAGGATAAGAATAATCTTGCTTCCCCTCCCAAGGCCAATGTACTGATGATAAAGTGACCTATGCTGATGACATAGATATTCGTAGTTAGGATAAGAATAATCTTGCTTCCCTCCCAAGGCCAATGTACTGATGATAAAGTGACCTATGCTGATGACATAGATATTCGTAGTTAGGATAAGAATAATCTTGCTTCCCCTCCCAAGGCCAATGTACTGATGATAAAGTGACCTATGCTGATGACATAGATATTCGTAGTTAGGATAAGAATAATCTTGCTTCCCTCCCAAGGCCAATGTACTGATGATAAAGTGACCTATGCTGATGACATAGATATTCGTAGTTAGGATAAGAATAATCTTGCTTCCCCTCCCAAGGCCAATGTACTGATGATAAAGTGACCTATGCTGATGACATAGATATTCGTAGTTAGGATAAGAATAATCTTGCTTCCCCTCCCAAGGCCAATGTACTGATGATAAAGTGACCTATGCTGATGACATAGATATTCGTAGTTAGGATAAGAATAATCTTGCTTCCCCTCCCAAGGCCAATGTACTGATGATAAAGTGACCTATGCTGATGACATAGATATTCGTAGTTAGGATAAGAATAATCTTGCTTCCCCTCCCAAGGCCAATGTACTGATGATAAAGTGACCTATGCTGATGACATAGATATTCGTAGTTAGGATAAGAATAATCTTGCTTCCCCTCCCAAGGCCAATGTACTGATGATAAAGTGACCTATGCTGATGACATAGATATTCGTAGTTAGGATAAGAATAATCTTGCTTCCCCTCCCAAGGCCAATGTACTGATGATAAAGTGACCTATGCTGATGACATAGATATTCGTAGTTAGGATAAGAATAATCTTGCTTCCCCTCCCAAGGCCAATGTACTGATGATAAAGTGACCTATGCTGATGACATAGATATTCGTAGTTAGGATAAGAATAATCTTGCTTCCCCTCCCAAGGCCAATGTACTGATGATAAAGTGACCTATGCTGATGACATAGATATTCGTAGTTAGGATAAGAATAATCTTGCTTCCCCTCCCAAGGCCAATGTACTGATGATAAAGTGACCTATGCTGATGACATAGATATTCGTAGTTAGGATAAGAATAATCTTGCTTCCCCTCCCAAGGCCAATGTACTGATGATAAAGTGACCTATGCTGATGACATAGATATTCGTAGTTAGGATAAGAATAATCTTGCTTCCCCTCCCAAGGCCAATGTACTGATGATAAAGTGACCTATGCTGATGACATAGATATTCGTAGTTAGGATAAGAATAATCTTGCTTCCCCTCCCAAGGCCAATGTACTGATGATAAAGTGACCTATGCTGATGACATAGATATTCGTAGTTAGGATAAGAATAATCTTGCTTCCCCTCCCAAGGCCAATGTACTGATGATAAAGTGACCTATGCTGATGACATAGATATTCGTAGTTAGGATAAGAATAATCTTGCTTCCCCTCCCAAGGCCAATGTACTGATGATAAAGTGACCTATGCTGATGACATAGATATTCGTAGTTAGGATAAGAATAATCTTGCTTCCCCTCCCAAGGCCAATGTACTGATGATAAAGTGACCTATGCTGATGACATAGATATTCGTAGTTAGGATAAGAATAATCTTGCTTCCCCTCCCAAGGCCAATGTACTGATGATAAAGTGACCTATGCTGATGACATAGATATTCGTAGTTAGGATAAGAATAATCTTGCTTCCCCTCCCAAGGCCAATGTACTGATGATAAAGTGACCTATGCTGATGACATAGATATTCGTAGTTAGGATAAGAATAATCTTGCTTCCCCTCCCAAGGCCAATGTACTGATGATAAAGTGACCTATGCTGATGACATAGATATTCGTAGTTAGGATAAGAATAATCTTGCTTCCCCTCCCAAGGCCAATGTACTGATGATAAAGTGACCTATGCTGATGACATAGATATTCGTAGTTAGGATAAGAATAATCTTGCTTCCCCTCCCAAGGCCAATGTACTGATGATAAAGTGACCTATGCTGATGACATAGATATTCGTAGTTAGGATAAGAATAATCTTGCTTCCCCTCCCAAGGCCAATGTACTGATGATAAAGTGACCTATGCTGATGACATAGATATTCGTAGTTAGGATAAGAATAATCTTGCTTCCCCTCCCAAGGCCAATGTACTGATGATAAAGTGACCTATGCTGATGACATAGATATTCGTAGTTAGGATAAGAATAATCTTGCTTCCCCTCCCAAGGCCAATGTACTGATGATAAAGTGACCTATGCTGATGACATAGATATTCGTAGTTAGGATAAGAATAATCTTGCTTCCCCTCCCAAGGCCAATGTACTGATGATAAAGTGACCTATGCTGATGACATAGATATTCGTAGTTAGGATAAGAATAATCTTGCTTCCCCTCCCAAGGCCAATGTACTGATGATAAAGTGACCTATGCTGATGACATAGATATTCGTAGTTAGGATAAGAATAATCTTGCTTCCCCTCCCAAGGCCAATGTACTGATGATAAAGTGACCTATGCTGATGACATAGATATTCGTAGTTAGGATAAGAATAATCTTGCTTCCCCTCCCAAGGCCAATGTACTGATGATAAAGTGACCTATGCTGATGACATAGATATTCGTAGTTAGGATAAGAATAATCTTGCTTCCCCTCCCAAGGCCAATGTACTGATGATAAAGTGACCTATGCTGATGACATAGATATTCGTAGTTAGGATAAGAATAATCTTGCTTCCCCTCCCAAGGCCAATGTACTGATGATAAAGTGACCTATGCTGATGACATAGATATTCGTAGTTAGGATAAGAATAATCTTGCTTCCCCTCCCAAGGCCAATGTACTGATGATAAAGTGACCTATGCTGATGACATAGATATTCGTAGTTAGGATAAGAATAATCTTGCTTCCCCTCCCAAGGCCAATGTACTGATGATAAAGTGACCTATGCTGATGACATAGATATTCGTAGTTAGGATAAGAATAATCTTGCTTCCCCTCCCAAGGCCAATGTACTGATGATAAAGTGACCTATGCTGATGACATAGATATTCGTAGTTAGGATAAGAATAATCTTGCTTCCCCTCCCAAGGCCAATGTACTGATGATAAAGTGACCTATGCTGATGACATAGATATTCGTAGTTAGGATAAGAATAATCTTGCTTCCCCTCCCAAGGCCAATGTACTGATGATAAAGTGACCTATGCTGATGACATAGATATTCGTAGTTAGGATAAGAATAATCTTGCTTCCCTCCCAAGGCCAATGTACTGATGATAAAGTGACCTATGCTGATGACATAGATATTCGTAGTTAGGATAAGAATAATCTTGCTTCCCTCCCAAGGCCAATGTACTGATGATAAAGTGACCTATGCTGATGACATAGATATTCGTAGTTAGGATAAGAATAATCTTGCTTCCCCTCCCAAGGCCAATGTACTGATGATAAAGTGACCTATGCTGATGACATAGATATTCGTAGTTAGGATAAGAATAATCTTGCTTCCCCTCCCAAGGCCAATGTACTGATGATAAAGTGACCTATGCTGATGACATAGATATTCGTAGTTAGGATAAGAATAATCTTGCTTCCCCTCCCAAGGCCAATGTACTGATGATAAAGTGACCTATGCTGATGACATAGATATTCGTAGTTAGGATAAGAATAATCTTGCTTCCCCTCCCAAGGCCAATGTACTGATGATAAAGTGACCTATGCTGATGACATAGATATTCGTAGTTAGGATAAGAATAATCTTGCTTCCCTTCCCAAGGCCAATGTACTGATGATAAAGTGACCTATGCTGATGACATAGATATTCGTAGTTAGGATAAGAATAATCTTGCTTCCCTCCCAAGGCCAATGTACTGATGATAAAGTGACCTATGCTGATGACATAGATATTCGTAGTTAGGATAAGAATAATCTTGCTTCCCCTCCCAAGGCCAATGTACTGATGATAAAGTGACCTATGCTGATGACATAGATATTCGTAGTTAGGATAAGAATAATCTTGCTTCCCCTCCCAAGGCCAATGTACTGATGATAAAGTGACCTATGCTGATGACATAGATATTCGTAGTTAGGATAAGAATAATCTTGCTTCCCCTCCCAAGGCCAATGTACTGATGATAAAGTGACCTATGCTGATGACATAGATATTCGTAGTTAGGATAAGAATAATCTTGCTTCCCCTTCCCAAGGCCAATGTACTGATGATAAAGTGACCTATGCTGATGACATAGATATTCGTAGTTAGGATAAGAATAATCTTGCTTCCCTCCCAAGGCCAATGTACTGATGATAAAGTGACCTATGCTGATGACATAGATATTCGTAGTTAGGATAAGAATAATCTTGCTTCCCCTCCCAAGGCCAATGTACTGATGATAAAGTGACCTATGCTGATGACATAGATATTCGTAGTTAGGATAAGAATAATCTTGCTTCCCTCCCAAGGCCAATGTACTGATGATAAAGTGACCTATGCTGATGACATAGATATTCGTAGTTAGGATAAGAATAATCTTGCTTCCCCTTCCCAAGGCCAATGTACTGATGATAAAGTGACCTATGCTGATGACATAGATATTCGTAGTTAGGATAAGAATAATCTTGCTTCCCTCCCAAGGCCAATGTACTGATGATAAAGTGACCTATGCTGATGACATAGATATTCGTAGTTAGGATAAGAATAATCTTGCTTCCCTTCCCAAGGCCAATGTACTGATGATAAAGTGACCTATGCTGATGACATAGATATTCGTAGTTAGGATAAGAATAATCTTGCTTCCCTCCAAGGCCAATGTACTGATGATAAAGTGACCTATGCTGATGACATAGATATTCGTAGTTAGGATAAGAATAATCTTGCTTCCCCTCCCAAGGCCAATGTACTGATGATAAAGTGACCTATGCTGATGACATAGATATTCGTAGTTAGGATAAGAATAATCTTGCTTCCCCTCCCAAGGCCAATGTACTGATGATAAAGTGACCTATGCTGATGACATAGATATTCGTAGTTAGGATAAGAATAATCTTGCTTCCCTTCCCAAGGCCAATGTACTGATGATAAAGTGACCTATGCTGATGACATAGATATTCGTAGTTAGGATAAGAATAATCTTGCTTCCCCTCCCAAGGCCAATGTACTGATGATAAAGTGACCTATGCTGATGACATAGATATTCGTAGTTAGGATAAGAATAATCTTGCTTCCCTTCCCAAGGCCAATGTACTGATGATAAAGTGACCTATGCTGATGACATAGATATTCGTAGTTAGGATAAGAATAATCTTGCTTCCCTTCCCAAGGCCAATGTACTGATGATAAAGTGACCTATGCTGATGACATAGATATTCGTAGTTAGGATAAGAATAATCTTGCTTCCCCTCCCAAGGCCAATGTACTGATGATAAAGTGACCTATGCTGATGACATAGATATTCGTAGTTAGGATAAGAATAATCTTGCTTCCCCTCCCAAGGCCAATGTACTGATGATAAAGTGACCTATGCTGATGACATAGATATTCGTAGTTAGGATAAGAATAATCTTGCTTCCCTTCCCAAGGCCAATGTACTGATGATAAAGTGACCTATGCTGATGACATAGATATTCGTAGTTAGGATAAGAATAATCTTGCTTCCCTTCCCAAGGCCAATGTACTGATGATAAAGTGACCTATGCTGATGACATAGATATTCGTAGTTAGGATAAGAATAATCTTGCTTCCCTTCCCAAGGCCAATGTACTGATGATAAAGTGACCTATGCTGATGACATAGATATTCGTAGTTAGGATAAGAATAATCTTGCTTCCCCTCCCAAGGCCAATGTACTGATGATAAAGTGACCTATGCTGATGACATAGATATTCGTAGTTAGGATAAGAATAATCTTGCTTCCCCTCCCAAGGCCAATGTACTGATGATAAAGTGACCTATGCTGATGACATAGATATTCGTAGTTAGGATAAGAATAATCTTGCTTCCCCTCCCAAGGCCAATGTACTGATGATAAAGTGACCTATGCTGATGACATAGATATTCGTAGTTAGGATAAGAATAATCTTGCTTCCCCTCCCAAGGCCAATGTACTGATGATAAAGTGACCTATGCTGATGACATAGATATTCGTAGTTAGGATAAGAATAATCTTGCTTCCCCTTCCCAAGGCCAATGTACTGATGATAAAGTGACCTATGCTGATGACATAGATATTCGTAGTTAGGATAAGAATAATCTTGCTTCCCCTTCCCAAGGCCAATGTACTGATGATAAAGTGACCTATGCTGATGACATAGATATTCGTAGTTAGGATAAGAATAATCTTGCTTCCCCTCCCAAGGCCAATGTACTGATGATAAAGTGACCTATGCTGATGACATAGATATTCGTAGTTAGGATAAGAATAATCTTGCTTCCCTTCCCAAGGCCAATGTACTGATGATAAAGTGACCTATGCTGATGACATAGATATTCGTAGTTAGGATAAGAATAATCTTGCTTCCCCTCCCAAGGCCAATGTACTGATGATAAAGTGACCTATGCTGATGACATAGATATTCGTAGTTAGGATAAGAATAATCTTGCTTCCCCTTCCCAAGGCCAATGTACTGATGATAAAGTGACCTATGCTGATGACATAGATATTCGTAGTTAGGATAAGAATAATCTTGCTTCCCCTCCCAAGGCCAATGTACTGATGATAAAGTGACCTATGCTGATGACATAGATATTCGTAGTTAGGATAAGAATAATCTTGCTTCCCCTCCCAAGGCCAATGTACTGATGATAAAGTGACCTATGCTGATGACATAGATATTCGTAGTTAGGATAAGAATAATCTTGCTTCCCTTCCCAAGGCCAATGTACTGATGATAAAGTGACCTATGCTGATGACATAGATATTCGTAGTTAGGATAAGAATAATCTTGCTTCCCCTCCCAAGGCCAATGTACTGATGATAAAGTGACCTATGCTGATGACATAGATATTCGTAGTTAGGATAAGAATAATCTTGCTTCCCTCCCAAGGCCAATGTACTGATGATAAAGTGACCTATGCTGATGACATAGATATTCGTAGTTAGGATAAGAATAATCTTGCTTCCCTTCCCAAGGCCAATGTACTGATGATAAAGTGACCTATGCTGATGACATAGATATTCGTAGTTAGGATAAGAATAATCTTGCTTCCCTTCCCAAGGCCAATGTACTGATGATAAAGTGGCCTATGCTGATGACATAGATATTCGTAGTTAGGATAAGAATACTCTTGCTTCCCCTCCCAAGGCCAGTACTGATGATAAAGTGACCTATGCTGATGACATAGATATTCGTAGTTAGGATAAGAATAATCTTGCTTCCCTTCCCAAGGCCAATGTACTGATGATAAAGTGGCCTATGCTGATGACATAGATATTCGTAGTTAGGATAAGAATAATCTTGCTTCCCTCCCAAGGCCAATGTACTGATGATAAAGTGACCTATGCTGATGACATAGATATTCGTAGTTAGGATAAGAATAATCTTGCTTCCCCTCCCAAGGCCAATGTACTGATGATAAAGTGACCTATGCTGATGACATAGATATTCGTAGTTAGGATAAGAATAATCTTTGCTTCCCCTCCAAGTCCAATAGTACTGATGATAAAGTGACCTATGCTGATGATCATAGTTATTCGTAGTTAGGATAAGAATAAATCTTGCTTCC